>OX438926.1:19332933-19932933 GCA_949316025.1 Lapara coniferarum | reverse complement strand
ACCTGCCTACGCTGGGTATTGGGCGCACGGTGCGATATTAGCGCTCTATAGGTTTTAATACATACTCTAAGCGTTCAATCAACAATTTTATTGACACGGGTGTATGCCCAACGACAAAATGACCTCCTTTCTTTTAGTCTTTATTCTAAGCGTACTTCACATCCGAGTTGTTTAGTTAAGATTCAAAATAATTACCACGTCAGTGGATGTCTCGCGATTGAATTCTTTTCACGAATGACGAAGTGATTACCTAGTAAGAAATTCCTGTACCCGGCGATTTCTTCATAAATTGGCAATAAATTTTACTAATTGTCACATACTAGCCATTCACTCCGTTCAGTCTAGTGTTGTAGGACACGACATAAAAAAGAGTTTGTAAGAGTAGCCCCCTTTTTGTACTTAGCTAGTACAATGTCCTACTTCAAATGAGGCGAGGCGTACCTACTGAAGCTCGGCGATAAAGTCTGTCTCACGAAAGAAGTCCCGCGACAATATGTGGAACTAATCATGATAGGTGTCACAGATCGGCCATGTTGTCGATGTCAGGTGCTTTTTACCACTGTTTATGTTCAGTGTTGCAAAAGTACCCGATTTATCGGGAGATCTACCGATTATGTCTGTAGTCTCCCAATATACCGATTTTACTATCATATCTCCCTATCCATTGGGCTAAAATAAAATACTGAAATAAAACTAGTTATTAGATTTTTCCCCCATTTTTTAATATTTAATTTTATATACGACGTTTTAATGATTTTGCAAGCATGCTCTATTCATATGAAATGCTGCAAAACATTCAAAACGTTAAGAGTAAAATAAAATTATAAACCCGTCCCGGTAACCCTAAATCCCCTACCTAGCCTCAATCCCCGTAACGCAGATTCTTCGAATACAGCAATATTGTTGACTTTTTTGTTTCGCTTTTTTATAATCGCTAAAAAATAATTATACCATATACTTTTATTGATTTCGGGACGTATAACACCTTAAAGTTAGCAACATTACGTCGCATGACTGTGGCGCCGCGTCTGTGGGACTTCTTTCGTGAGACAGACTTTACGTTTGAAGTAACGAGTACAAAATATATTACTTATGTTCATGGAAGAATGACGTACTATTGTATTTTGTAGCATGCGTCGCACTCCTTCTCTGGCCTTGTCTTATAGTTCTACTGAGACAGAGAGTGAGTAACGCGACTACCGGGTCATAAAATTTAAAATAGTACAATATAAAATGTTGAGCCGCTCTTAGGCGCCCATTACACGCTCACACAAACGGCATTAAATTTCATTACTCATGATTGACGGGTGATTGATGAAAACAAACTGACATTACACTATCACTCAAAATCACCTTCAGTGATACTCAAGATTTTACGAAGAACACACGTTTTCACTTGTTTTGGTATAAATACTTAGAAGAAAAATTTGAATTTAGAGAAAATACGTGTAACAAGAAAACGTTGGGTAAAATATTGACTGTGAAAAATATAGTTTTATAGCCATACTTTTGTTTTACCCTTTTATTAGCGGGCTTTTATTGTGGGCTACGCCCGTTTAATTTTGATTCCGGGATAAAAGACCCGCTATATATTTTCCAGGGACAAGGTTAGCCTATGTGTTATTCTATACTATAAACTATCTTTGTGACAAATGTTCAGACGTTCTGGTATGATTGAGATAAAAAACACCGGATTTATAATATTAGTACCTATAGATTTATTTAGTCTGAAATACGATTAACAAAAGAAGGTAAAGACCGTAACAACTGTTTCCTTTATTATCTTACTAGACTTTTGCTCGCGGCTCCGCCCGCGTGAATTTTTTTTAAGGAATATAAATATTTTCCCGGAATAAAAAGTAGCCTGTAGCACTCACGGGTAAAGTAACTTCCTATCTGTGAAAGAATTTACAAAATCAAACAAATCTTTCATCTTTATAACATTAGTATAGACTAACTATTAAAAATTCGTGGTATACCACAACTCAGGGATTGTTTCAAAACTTAAAATAAATTTATTCCGCGCCACGCAGGTGCGCCAGCGCCTCTCCGACTCAACACAATATATCCCACTCCACCGCTGTCCACGCGCTGAATGACGTTTGCCGGACGAAGTGCCATTAGACGATCGCGCAAATCAGAAAATCCAGATATTCGTCAATCACCGTCACTCAACCGTCAATCACCACATTAAACGATAGGTTATTCGTCACTCACTGACGTGATTGTGGTAAAACTGACAGCAAAACGTACTGTCTAATGGGCGCATTACATTTTGACGTCATGTAGGGGATAAATGTACCGTCTCTTGTCGTTGCCGCCAAAACTCCTTGATAAAGTCTTGGTAAGGTAGCCACTGCTTTACTACGACAACCAGAGATATCACTTAAGACGAGGCTGTATGGGCTTGAACCCTTTGCCTTCCCTGTAAGGGAGAATTATATAAAAAAAAAAAAAAAAAAAAAGTACCGTCTCTTGTATCATACAAGATGGGTAGCACATACAAGTTGTATGTGCTATCCAACACTAGTTGAGTCGTTCTTTCAAAGAGCATTATAACACTACGGAAACGTTCTTTTTTTGTCTTTACATTACATGTTTACATCGAAATTCGGAAAAATTAATTTCATTCACTTGTCGCGCGGATGCGCAATTATTTGTATTTTTTCATTTCTCCGAATTACGAATAATGTATGCACCAACAGTTTTAAGAGTGAAAAGAAGACTTGAAGATAACCCTCAAGATGCATTGGTCATAACTTGTAAACGGATCAAAACAGACGCTAAAGAATTATCACCATCTCTATTCGTTTTCAGAGGAACTGTTGAGAGTCAGGTATTTACCAAACGTCTCATCATTTTCGAATAATCATCTATTAATTTTGATTATTCCTCGTGTAGTGGTTTCTCCAAAGTCCCAATCTATAAATTTTATACTCGTTTTACTATTTATGCTGAACGTTCCTGTCACCTGTGCTTGGTTGGTGCTTCTAAACGGGTTCTTAAGTTACGTAGTGGTTACATTCTCTTTGCCATAACTAAAGTCGATTGTTTTAGTTATATTGCTCCTTGCTTTCATTGTTTCTTGGTTCTCCTCGGGTCGAAAGTTATGCTAAGAAGCTTATGATCTTATTTTAACATCTACCCACTTCCTGGAAAAATACTCCAGCTACGCCCATGCATTTTACCTAATTACATTTATAAAAAATACCTAATTACTAGCTTTTGTCTGTGGCTTCGCTGTACAAAAGATTTTTCCTGGATAAAAGTCCCGCTATACATTTTCCTGGAACTAATTGTAAATCGAAACCATTTTCGAATCCACTTGTAGACTCACAAAAAATTGCATTAAAATCAATCCAGCCATTTAGGAGGAGTTCAGTGACATACACATGCACAGAAGAATAATATATCCTACTAATATTATAAAGGCGAAAGTTTGTAAGAATGTATGGATGTTATGATGTATGGATGTTTGTTCCTCTTTCACGCAAAAAGTACTGCACGGATTTAGATGAAATTTGGCACACGGGTAGGTCATGTCCTGGATTAACACATAGGCTACTTTTTATCCCAGGAAAACATAAAGCGGGACTTTTATCCCAGAAACACTTTTTAAGGCGGGCGGAGCCATGGGCAAAAGCTAGTTTAAATATATTTTAGATAAGTGAAGTCAACTACTGATTCATTCAATTAGTGCCAGTTTATAATATGGCACACATTCCGAGGAGGTGATAAGCAGTCTGAGATTATGGCAACCATTGAGTGTATACATTCTTGCAGATCCACATTTTACTTGGATGCCATGGAATTTATCATCATATTACTTAATCATTGTGCCCCACAAACTAATAAAATAAATCATTGCGAACATAATCCATTAATCCTTACAGACTAACATATTCCTTGAGAATAAACTATCTTAACTATATGGCATTTTTAATCATAGTACATTGCAATAATCTGTTTATTTTATCAGGAGACCACACATATCAAACAATTAGTACCGCATAGTGATGTTAAAGTCCAGACTGTGCCAAACGTAAAAGATATTGTAGAAAAACTAAGGAAAGAACGTAAAGAAGTTGCCACCAAGAGCCGCTACGAGATTGTTAACTGCAGTAGAGGGTTAAAAGATGATGACACAGGAGATGAAACATACAACCTGGTGGATCTACAGAAGTCTGACGACATAGATGATGGTATACAATATGCGTATGACCTGTATACAGCTATAAAACAAGACATTGATATATCCAAAGTTGATAACTTTGTAAGGTAATAATTTACACTATCAGATAAATATTTTACAAAACTAGGATTAAAATATGTTACGGTCCTGGTGGAATCAGATTTATATAGGCATTGTTTTTATATAGGAAGGTAGTAGAGTTTACTTTTAAATAATTAATTTTTCAGACTGTAAAATGAAATAACTAAAACAAGGTTCTAGTGTAACATAAACATAATTAAATATGCATCAGGAAAACCATCAGCAATTTATCTACGATCGTGATGCATTCTTACCATTTTCATAAAAAAAAAATGATATGATTTTATTTATCTCTTTTCTGCCAACCTGAGCTGACTTATTTAGTTACTTTTTGCTGTTTTCATAAATTCTATGCCCAATAGAAAAAGCTTGTAGTTTTATATGTGACTTAATTGGACTAATAATTAAGTATTCTCATGTACATCCTGACATCAAAGTGCAAATATCTTTGTCTATGTGATGAATATATCAATTCCCTAAAAATCTTGCAGTAAACTTATACTTCCACATTTTAGCATAGAAACAGACCTCATATTTGATGGGAATGGTACAGATACACCTTCAGATGACGAAGCTGATGATGATGACGACTCTAATGATGAGAACAATTGGCGCAATGATTATCCTGATTCAGAGCCGAGCAGCATTAACGAGGAAGATATGATCAGGGCTATGGAGAAGGTAGATATTGGTACGTAATTTTGCAAATAGCTTGAAGTTTCTCAGTCTAACAATACTCACGCCTTTTAACCCCGAAGGGGTACGGAGAGGCTGCGCCTCTTGCACGTTAGGTGCGCCTAATGCACCTACTTTTCACCGTACGTATTCTGTCCCATGATGTGATAGGACGTGACCTTATCGCCATCCTCGTCCTTGAGTAGTTTTCTTCAGTTCTGTGGGTCGTGACATCCTCTCTTATGCCCTATAATGTCCAGCTATCGATCTCGACGGTTGGCCACCTATATGGCGTCATATATAGTGGTGTTAAGTGTGGTGGGGAACTGATCGGTTCAGCGTATCCGTCCCATGATGTGATAAATGGGCGAGCCTATCGCCATATCGGGCATATATTTCAGACTCTGAGCTGATACTGAATAGAAAAATCCAAATAATTTTGCCTGACCTGGGGATCCAACTTGACACCTCAGCATTGCAGTTGTATCGTAATCCAATCACGCCACTGAGGCAGTCTAGTAATAGATTGTTATTATTAGCATGCTCTTATCTCTAACCTATGGGAAATTTGAACAATATACATATTTGATATGTGATGAAAACTGTATTTGACTTGAGACTCTTCAATTGTGAAGCTGCTATAAGATCTAATTCCAAGCAAACTATTCAGAAAAACCTATATAAAGAGTTGCCCTATGGCAAAATAGGGAATATAAACTAGTACCCTAATGTTTTACAGGTGAGGACCTATCAAGCGATGAGGGAGAGGATAAAATATATGAGAATCCAAATGAAATGAACAACTCTGAACTATATGGGCCCTCATATGCGAAATACAAAGCCAAGGTCTTGAAAGAATACCCTGATCTAGCTGATGGCAGGGGTCTGATCCTCTGGGCCAAGGATAAAGACGAGGAATCCCTAGGATATAAAGATGACAGCGATGACGGTTTCTATTACGGTCAGGATGAAGATACTGACCAGTTCAGGGATCAATACAAAAGTTCGTCAGACGAGTATAGCCCAGATTGAACTGGTTTGAAGGAGTATTGGAAGAGTTTATATATAAGATTCATAGGGTTTTAAATATAAGATATTATTTTATATTCAAATGTAGTTTTATTAAGAACTAGCTGTTGCTCGCGGCTCTGCCCGCGTTGTAAGTTTTTTACGAGGTATAAGTCCCGCAATTCTAAGTTTGATCTCTAAATACATAGGTGAAAACTGCATTCAATTCCATGCAGTATTTTTTGCGTGATGCGTGTACATACAAATATAAGACAGACAAAAATTTCATTTCATTTCATTTATTTCATTTCATTTCGTTACGTACTCGTTATTATCGCCAATAGATGGCGCTGTTTATTGGCGAGTACTCGTGTAACAATATAAACTTCGAGCATTTCAAACAATTAAAGACTTTGTGTCATCATACACTAATACCCCCATGTGACGGTTTTATTTTTGTTAGATATTGTCGCTACTGCCAGTAGCCTGACGGGAGTCCGCTTTTCTGGCCACACCGGTCTTTAGGGTGAACGCTTAGAGCGCTCACAACTCTTTAAATTAAGTGACCATGCTGATAAACCCACTAACGGGTTACGAACCTCTGTACAGGACGGTCACTGAGAGAAGATACATCAACAATTAGGGAAAGATTGGTTTTTAAGCCTAATCCTATCAATTTATTTCGTCATCGGCACGCAGGCCGGAACTGCGGTCTTGTGGAGTGTTGGAGTTTTTGGAACTCTTATTGCGAATGGCCAGAGTGATTTCGTCTTCTGGATCGGTTAGTACTGAACGCGGCCAGCCCGTTTGGCAGTATATTCGGCATATTCAGTTGAAAATGGTTTTCGTTTCTATCCTATAATAGGTATGTCATTTATTTTTTTTGTATTCGATCTCAATATTTTTTTATACGGGCACAGCCACTTGGCTTCACTACACCTGGTTGTAAGTGAAGGAGCGTCTAGTCTCTAGAGTACCCATCGACTAACAAGAGATGAAATATTCCTTAGCGAGTCGACACAATTATCTAAGCGGTCCTGTTCAGCGGAACGCATATTTACCCGGGCTACTATGGAGTTTAAGGAGCATCTTGATTGATAGGTACAGTCAGCTACATAAGTAGATGAACAAATTCAATATTTCAAACCGCCTAGGCCTAGCCTATACGCGTTCAGTTCAATTAAAACCCCCCTTTTTTTCTGTGTGTAAAGTACAGTAAATATCTTTTATTTTATTCTTGTGAAGAGAAAATGAAAATTTATCAGAACCGAAAAGTGTAGAGGCGATTTGAAGTTTTAAATTTGCTCAACGACTTGGAATCCTCCTAGCCAGTTTCGGCCACGGCGGCCAATCTCAACGGAGATCAGCCAGGTACGCAGGAGATATTATAGTGCACAAGCGTGTGCGCAATACACAGGTGCACTCGCTATTCCTTCACTCTCATAGTCCGGTGAGACGGCAATCCGACATGACCGGAGAGAGATCAGGCGCAGGACCAACGGCTTTACGTGCTTTCCGAGGCACGGGGGTATCACACCGCCAACTTCCTGACTCCGAGCTGCGACTGAGTAATTTTAAAGATGAAAAAACCCAGTCACAATATTTTTGGCTCGACCCGGGATTCGAACCCAGGATCTCAGCGCGCAAATCGTACTCGTAACGCATACGCAATACAACTACGCCACCAAGGCAGTCGAGTTCAACGACTTATGTAGCTGACTGTAGGTCATGGACTAATAAGAGTATAGTCCATGCTGTAGGTATATGCTAATAGTAAAAGATATCTAAGTGAAGTTATGAAGGTAATTTCATTGCTTTTCTTCTTATATCTTGCGTTTATGCGGGATCCAGTAGTTTTTGTGGGATACATTTTTATTTGGATAGATTATTTCTGGTTTTAGTTGTTCTAAGACTGATTTGTCGGCTTAGTACAGTAATTTTTGTTCCGATGTTTTTACATAGATGGCGGTGAATTGAATAACAAAGTAATGTATTTACATTATTTTTCTTTATATTGTAGGTAAGTTATTGTTATTTTTAATAGTGTAGGTATTTTTTAAAGCTTTTTCTGGCCAATATCCAAACATCGTGGTCACTATGTAAATCTATATTTATAGCACACACGAGTAATTTTAAAAATATTCGACCACGAAATTAAATACACGATTGCAATCGCGGAGCTACATATTCTCCGCTTAATTAAGCCCAAATATTCTTATACAAATAATTCTATGTAAAGAATGCGAAATAAAACAACACACGTTCATTAATATGTGATAAATAATTTATTGTCTGGCGGTATTTTTACAATATCAACATACGCCTAAGTCAGTTATTGATTTTGTTTCGTTCCATTACATGTTTATCACTTTATTCATATGCTATGACATTGCTTTAGAACATTTAAATTTATCGTAAAAAATATGTAAATGATGCCTTAATTCAGTTCTTTCGTGATACTTGATAGTGTCAAAAAATTTACAAAATTAAACACTTTCAAATGTATGCAACCAAAAACAAAAAATTGTTTTAATAATTACATATTTCGTTTTGAGACAACCCTATTATGAATTAGTAGTGTACCATGTATAATCGATTGTAAAATTTAGAATAGATTAATCAAGAATTATTTCGTATTCCTTTTTTATTTTTTATGTATCAGCTCTATTGATACTTACAGTTTGATAAATTAAGCTTAAGTGTTAACAAGCCCATTATAAGCTGTCATGTATAATTAAGGCATCATTTATATAATTTTCGTAATGAACCATTTTATTCGAGATGACTTCTTACAATTACAATAATGTTTCATTTGAGAACACAAAGTTATGGCACGTAACATCAGATGCTGCGTTGATTTCTGTTTTTAATGTCATGATTTTTACGTCTAATCTATAACAGTTGTTGACAAAAGTAGAAAAAATGTGGATAATGCAAACATGCCTTAGCCAGAACAGTCCCCTTATTCTTTATGGCAGTGTTAACTGGTAACGCGGCCGTGTTACGTTAGCTTCGTGTAATTAGCGTTAAAATTCTATATGCCAATTTCTATAGTGATAAACGCGATAAGTTACGTTACGCGCTTGTTACGAGCGGAGAAAACAACGTGTGTCAAAGAATAAGGGGTCTAGAAAATTCATAATTTTAACAGAATTTATACTCCAAAAATACTTTTGTCGACAACCGCGTGAAGTGATTACGTCATAAGATATGGAAGATCAGCATATTTTGTTTGTACCTATGCAAATTCGAGACTCATTCCTTTTTCCATAGACAAACACAAATAACGAATACAATTTACATGTACGTATGTATAACTACGGAACAAGTCTTGTTTTCACTTAACCTAAGTTATATTTAGTGAGATACCTATAAATGCATAATAAGATTATTCTAGCAATGCTTTGGCATAGACAAAACATGGTATTCACTTTTTAAAGACTCAAATATTACTTGGGAAATACATTGATGTGGTTATGCGACAAAAAAGGTTTTAGTAGCAAATATGTTTTTGAAAGTAAAATCTAATATAAACTATAGTAAAATGAAATTCAAGTATTCTTTAAAACGGAAACAGACACCTATATGTTTATTGTTTGCGAAGATAATATTTGAAATACTAAAGTAGCCTCGATATTTTATTTATTATAATAAATTTATTAGCTTACAGCTTCCTGTAGGTACCAAAATGTATGGGAGAAACCACTGGTCGGTTTACGACGGCAATGAGCATTATTTGCTTGGCATGGAATTGTCCTACACTAAAAAAAATTAACAACAAAGAAAGAACAATTACTTAGAAACAAATGGTAATAAAATTTAGTTACAATTTAATAATATCTTTACAATGTATTTACATTTTGGTAATTCTTAACGTATACTAATGCAAGAAAGGTTAACATTTTTCTATTTTACATAACAGTAACAAAAACTTCATTATTTGTATATACAGCAATCGATTTCGAATTAATTTAGAAAACATCGATTTGCAATTGATATGCAAGTTTAATATTAAATTTATTGCACACGGTTTTAATCCAAATAGACGATAGGATACACACTTATCTAAATATCAAGATGAATTCTTGAAGCAACTTAAGCTTTTAACTCGCTAGCAAATGTCCAATATTGGATAAGTTAATAGATTCATTTTTGTTACGCGTCGATTTTTTGACAACTATTGCTATTCGATGACATTTCGATTTTGTTATCGATGTGAACACGTATTGCGAAATTCATTGTACAGGGGTGTTGCTAACTCTGGGAGGAGGCGCCGGGACATTGTTGTTGGCGGCGGCGTCCTGGTTGTTCGCCGTGCAGTAGAACTGCTTGTGGGCCTTGTAAGTGTTGACGTATTTAAAGGATATGTCGCAAGATTTACAATAGTTTGGCGTTTCTTCGAGCTCGACGTCGGGTTCTTTCTTGATGTCGACGGGCGGGACGGTGGGGGCGGCGGGGGCGGGCGGGACGGGCGAGCTGTGCTCCTCGTCGGGCTCGTCGGCGGCGTGCACGAGCCGCGCGTGCCGCACGACGTTGCCGCGGTACGTGGACGTGTACGCACAGCTGCTGCAGCGGTGCACGCGCTCGCCCGCCGCCACCGGGCTGGGGGACGTCGTCTCCCGACTGTCATCCTCGAGCACGCAGGCTATGTAGGTTTCTTCCTGTAATTGACAGGGTTCTGTTATGAGTCTCTCTTTTGTTATCAATGTGGGCTGATGAATCTAGAGTTTCATGTGCGTGATTCTCGTGCTCGTTAAATGTAATTTGTGGTCTTATTTATCTTATCAAGGTTTACTAATTCTTTTCTCAATATCATCGTCTAGTTATCTTTGTTTGGCATAATTTCTTTGTGTATTATTTCTTGATAGGTCCATTTCTGGAATAAAAGTGGAAAAATGAGCAAAATACTTTTACATTAATAAATTGCTTCTACTGCTAAAGACATCGAGCCACAAAATACGAAATCATGATTTAGTTAAATAAGTCTAAAATTTAAATTAAAAATGGTCCCTCACCTGTAAGTCAGCGGGTTTCTTGTTATTGAAGTGCATGCGTATGTGTGTACGCATGCCCCGCAAGGTGTTCCCCCTGTATCGGCAAATGGTACAGCGAAACGCCTTGACGCCGGCGTGCGCCTCCATGTGGCGCTGCGCTGCAGCCGCCGTCGGTGACACCACGTCGCAACAGGGGCACTTCCAACCGCCGTCCGACCCTGACGACGGCCGTGGAGCTTCCGGAACGTTCCTTGGTGATCGAGTCTCCCGTTTGGTACAGTAATACGACTGATGCGTCGTCAAGTTGTCCAGTGAGCTGAAGTGAATGCCGCAAGCAAGGCAGATGAGCTGACGGTACTGCGGCGGAGGTCCCGGCTCGGGAGGGGCAGGACTCGCCCTCTCTTCCCCGCTACCAGCGGAGCAGTAATGTCTCTTATGTATGCGGTAGTTCTCATACCTGCAGAATACAATATTGCACTCTTTGCATTTGGATACTCCTTGTTTGACTAACACTTGTGGCGACGCTGCAGTCACGGGCAGCTCGGAAGCGAGTCTTAACGCTAATGCTGGAGGTATGATCGGAGGGGGCACTACTGGAGTAAATTTTTCTTCAGGTGGTGACGGTACACTTGGCGGTTTTGGTGTAGGGTCTCTTGAGCTTCGTCGTCGTCGCTTCGGAGAGCTCTCACCGCTCGGAGATGAAGACCGCCTTGACGGAGACGGGGTCGCGGGCGAGCCTGGCAGAGATGGAGCGCAAACAATCTGCTCTGGAGTCGCTGATCTCATTCTATTTTCTTTTTCATGCTCATCAGTAGTCATAGATTCTGGGGAACGACGCACACTAAGATCTAAAGGGGTTGCGCCATCTCTTGATGGCTCTCGAGGCCGGTTTGCAGACTTCAGAACCTCTGGTGCTTTCCCGTCTGCATTGATATTTGGTAACGCTTGACTCAGTGGTTGGAACGTGCCATTGGGCAGCAAGAAGCACGGCGTGTCCGGGTCCGGTAACGTCGTCCCCGGAAGAGTACTGGCGCTTCGTAGTAAAGAGTATGGGACAATCAAGATGGGATTGGTGGGTAACGCTAAAGCGTATTGATTTTGTGCTGGAGGTGTAGCTCCTGGAGATGGTGGCGCAGAACCGGAGGTCCCGGAGCCGGATCTGATGGCCTGCAGAGCTTGTTTTACCACTTGTCGCGTGCTGCAATAGTGGGCTTTGTGGGCTCGGTAGGTTTTTATCGAGCTGAAGCGAATATCGCAGTCGGCGCAGTATCGATCTGGCGCCGGCGGGCTCTCGGTCACCTCGCCATTGGATGTCGGCGTGGGCGCCGGCGTGCCGCTGCTCACGGGCGACGACGAGTGCATCCGCATGTGTCGGTTCAAACTCACTTTCTTATCGGCGCTGTACGAGCAGAATGTGCATGCGTATTGTTTACCGGCGGGGCGCGGAGTTTTCGCGTCGCCGCTCGACTCGTCCACTGTAGCATCTGCCGAGGCCTCGGTAGGTTCCGGCGGCTTAGGCTTTCTATTTGAGCAGTAATGTTCTTGATGCGCTTGCAGTGTACTAAGAGATGAGTACCTGATACCACACGGTTTGCAAATGTAGCTTGGCGCTGTGTTTGCAGCAAAAATCCCAGGGAAGGCGGTTACAGGCATCGCGAGGTAGTCTCGTGGCTGCGGCGCTGGTGGAGGCGGGGGCGAGGGTGACGGTGGTTCGCACTTGAGCGCCGTCGCTTGTGGCGCCAGTGCGGGGTCGGTGGCGAGGCTGGTGTTGAGGCGCAGGCGAGGCGGCGACGCGGCGGGTGAGCCTCCCGACGCGGGCGACGCACCGCCACTGGACGCGGGCCGCTCGCCCCCCGAGCTCGGCGTGCGAGGTTCTCCCGGCATCGCCTCGTTCTCGTTTCCCCATTCCTCGTCCTCACCTGGAAACAGAGATGATATCGTTAAGCGTTTCAAAGTAGTCGTCGTAAATGGATATGCAAAGTAAGAAAACAAAAAGTATGTACGCCGTATCGGTTCCTATTAGTGTTGTTAATAGCCATGCGATGCGGGCCGGCAGTGGATTTCTCGCGATAGCCGTCACTCGTCACGTTTCATCCTGTATCTGTCGACGTCACTCAGATCGAGTGCCGCGAGTCGAGGCATACATTAGCGCTCCTAATTGAGACGTGCTCGCGCTATGTAAATGCGCCCGCGTGGGTGGGGCACTAGTTTCAACAAATGCGAGAAATGTATTCGAGATTAGCCGGGCATGCATCGGCCCGTCGATCCGTCATTACGCGGCTCGTCCGTCAGTATCGTGAGCCGGCCCCCGGCCAAACAGAATAAAAACTTAACGGACCCCGTTGTAATTGGATCTGATTTCCAGAAAACGTTCGCTCACCTTCCTTTTTTGAGCGACAACGATCTCCAGCGAGCGAGGAATTAACCTATCTTTCGCGCAACGATCTCGACTCAAAATGCCAATTAATGAGGGGCTCAACTTCATTCTGTTGGCCCTGTGAAGATCATTATATGAGCACGACAGAGAGATGGACGCGACGATTGGTGCGGGCGCGCGCCGACCGCCATCTCGCGGTAACGAATACCACTCGGATCGGATTGCGTTCGGGTCACGCTATCCTAGTGTGCGCCCGCGCTGATTGGTCATTACGATTGGCCGTTGACGCGCGATTGGCCCGCTAATGCTGGCACTATCTGCCACCAGCCAGCTTAATGTTACCGTCATACCGAACGCAACTCGCGAGCTTATCGCCGTTCGTTAGTCGGCTGCCCGCGCCCGCGTTCCAGCTTCTGTTATTCGCTAAATAAGTTATAAGAGGTGTGATTGTTCGCGCCGAGTGTTGTTCGTTCGATCAGATAGATGGCGTGACTCGGTGTCGTTTAGGCAGCCTTTCGAAACTGAATGTCGATTCGTTAGGGCGATATTCATCTTTGCCCTTTGTCTTATAAACATGTCATTGCTTTGCACAAGAGGGTTACATGCAAAATGCATATTTGTTTAAAGCCGGTGCCCGCATAGTTTTCGCTAAGAACAAAACAATGAAACGCGAAACACCGATGACGTGTTTCGCGTCCGACAGCAAAGAGCTCACGAATTTCAAAGCTTTTAGTGTGTCATAAAATGTAGCTACAATGTTTGTTCAAACGATGTCGGCGAACGTTAACACGTGCCTACACGGAGAAAAACAAAACGCGCCATCTCGTTCAGAGTTTATCAGATTAGAGATCGGAGCCCAATTAAAATAGCCGTGCATCAGACGCGTCAGAATCGTTCCGATATAGATCTGTGAGTGTGACGCAGGGGGGTGTCACTCTGTGATTTCGTACCTTCGTTCACTCGTTCCTTCGTTCGTTCTCATTTTGTTTTATATATTAGAAGATGGGCGGTGCTAGATTTCTAGTTCGATCCAAAAAGACTGTAACGAAGTCTAGAAATCTACAAAAATCATATTAAAACTGAACTGAACCCAATTTCTGAACGATATGTATGAAGTCAAATGTCACGATGTTTGAAGTATGTTTAATAAGTTTGCCACATTTTTATGAATGGCACAAAAGTGTGTAATTTTATTATTTTATACCACTTGACATGTGACACATACATGATTATATTTTATAATTAAACTATTTTCTACATAAATTATATACTGAAATATAATTACAGAATTTTAAAATTTAAGTTATGTTTCTTAGTAACTAAATTATATATTTTTCGTGGGGAATATTATTTTAAGTGAAGTGGTAACACAGCCTTATATTCGTGATCCGTCATCCGGTGGCCATGTTTTCAATTTCTATTTGCTATTTGTGGCCGTTTGTATATTGTGTGATCTTGTAATTTTGTTTGACCCAAAGAGCATTATAATACTCCGGAAAGTTTGACCCCTGGCTCGGACTTGGTTTCGATTTGATTGTTTTACGGATACACGGATGTCGTATTGCACGCGTGTTTGTAAAATGGCGAAAGTTATTTTCGCTGTGCTGTTGACGGTAAGTCTTATTTCAAATATTCACTAACAGTTATCGAAAATAAAACAAAACGAAAGTGTAGGTACCAAAGGAATATCAGTGAAAGAAAACCTAAGATGGTTTATATTGTATCGCGGTTACAAATTGACTCGCTTATAAATACACAATTACACGCACAAACTAATTTATAACACTAGAGCTACACATTTGATCCCATCGAAAGGTAGGTACATTGGTTTAAGAATCACTTTACATTTATTCGGTTTAATGAACAGTTTGTCATGTATTTCATTATTTAACTCATTTAAAAGTGATGGTAACATATATCCGTCGGTACGTTTTCCATAATTTTTAGTACATGGAGGTAATGTATATTTAGGAAAAATACGATAGGTTGCGCAAATTAGAGGTATTTCTTGTTCTAGGTTTTAAGCAAGTTATCATAGCCTACATATTATAAACATTTTTATTTTATTATATGTCTACAATTCTATAGTATTTAAATTATTCAGAGTTACATTTACTACACTTGCGTTTAATATTTAAGGGTACAATTGTTTTTAAAAGTGTTACTTGTAATCTATAAATCTCGTCTATATAAGTCTTGTATGTTCTAACATAACTACTGAGACCATAGCTTATGACAGAGTCAGCCAACACATTATACAACATTCTCAGTGTGCTAAAAGGTAATTTTCATTTAAGTAGGGATAGTTTAGCTACAATGGATCTTAATCTATTACATACATATTTAATGTATGGTCTCCAGTTTAGTTTACAATTATAAGTATTAATTACTTTGATGGTGGATGCATTGGTGGGTATGAGCCTGGATAGTTGGCATAATTTCTGATTTAAGGTGTGGTGAGTGGATGTGAATAAATTTTGAATTCTACTAATATTATAAAGGCGAAAGTTTGTAAGTATGTATGGATGTTACTCTTTCACGCAAAAACTGCTGAACGGATTGCGATGAAATTTGGCACACGGGTAGATATTGTTCTGGATTAATACATAGGCTGCAGTTTATCCCGGTACAATAAAAAGCGCGTCTTTTATCCTGGAAAATCGAAACGCGGGCAGAGCCGCGGTCTAAAACTACTAATTAATAGTTAGGCCCACATCATGTGCCCACTTGCATAGAGTATTAACCCCTGGAATGCCGGGCTCGGTTTGCGTAAAAGACGCGTGCGTGCCGCCCATACATTTGAAAAAATCGGATTTTCAATGTAAAGGATGTTCTAATTTATACACCATAAAATTCTTTTAGACCTTTTTTTTTTAATTATTTATTTACTTATTTATTGAGGATCAATGGTCACTAAAATATTCAGAAACATTGTAAGATTTGGCATAGACGGCCACCATTTTGAATTTCTTTGATTTGAGGCCGATTGACCTCAAAATCGAAATCTGGGTATATCTTTGGTTACAAAAGACGGATCCAATGCTTGAATTGAGAAAAATGGCCGCCATTTTGAATTTCTTTATTTTAAGGCCAATCGAGCTCAAAATCGATATCTGGGCAGGCCTGTAGGTACAAAAGACGGATCGAATGTTAGAATTGAAAAAAGTGGGCGCCATTTTGAATTTCTTTGTTTTAAGGCCCATCGGCCTCAAAATCGATATCTGGGCAGGCCTTTAGGCACAAAAGATGGATCCAATGTCAGAATGGAAAGAAATGGCCGCCATCTTGAATTTCTTTGTTTTAAGGCCAATCGACCTCAAAATCGATATCTGGGCAGGCCTTTAGGTACAAAAGATGGATCTAATGACAGAATTGAAAAAAGTGGCCGCCATTTTGAATTTCTTTGTTTTAAGACCAATCGACCTCAAAATCGATATCTGGGGAGGCCTGTAGGTACAAAAGACAGATCGAATGTTAGAGTTGAAAAAAATGGCCGCCATTTTGAACTTCTTTGTTTTAAAGCCTATCAACCCCAAAATCGATATCTAGGCAAGCCTTTAGGTACTGAAGACGGATCCAATGTTAGAATTGAAAAAAGTGGCCGCCATTTTGAATTTCTTTGTTTTAAGGCCAATCGACCTCAAAATCGGTATCTGGGCAGGCTTGTAGGTACAAAAGACGGATCCAATGTTAGAATTGAAAAAAGTGGCCGCCATTTTGAACTTCTTTGTTTTAAGGCCAATCGACCTCAAAATTGATATCTGGGCAGGCCTTTAGTTACAAAAGATGGATCGAATGTTAGAATTCAAAAAAGTGGCCGCCATTTTGAATTTCTTAGTTTTAAGGCCAATCGACCTCAAAATCGATATCTGGGCAGGCCTTTAAATACAAAAGACGGATCCAATGTTAGAATTGAAAAAAGTGTCCGCCATTTTTAATTTCTTTGTGTTTAGGCGAATTGACCTCAAAATCGATACTGGGCATGCCATTGATGGTAAAAGTCAGGTCTAATGTTAGACTTAAGAAAAGTGGTCGCCATTTTGTACTTCTTTGTTTTAAGGCCAATCGACCTCAAAATCGATATCTGGGCAGGCCTGTAGGTACAAAAGACGGATCCAATGTTAGAATTGAAAAAAGTTATTTTTCATCACTACATAGTATAAAACAAAGTCGCTTCCCGCTGTCTGTGCGTAAGTATGGTTAGATCTTTAAAACTACGCAACGGATTTTGATGCGGTTTTTTTTAATAGATAGAGTGATTCAAGAAGAAGTTTTGTATGTATAATTTATCCTGGGGAAATACAAAGCGGTACTTTTATGCCGGAAAATCTCCCAATACTCATCTGGTTAACTACCCTTAGCAACGAGTTTATTAGATGTGTAATAACAGGAATTTCTGCATACTTCTTAATATCACAAGGACGAATACCATGAAAACCTGGACTTTTTAATCATTCATGTGTTTAATTATGGTCATAATAGTATCATTCTTAGCCTTATTGAGTTTCATGGTTAGCTCAGGTTTGTTTGTATATGTTATCTCATTTAGAAAAGGTTTATCACAAGAGGTACAAATAATTTTGACATTGCTTCTATATGTATATACATACATGTATATACATACATGTATATACAGGGTCATTTTTACATTGCGTTACTAAATAAAACCACATATTCGTCTATGCCTCTGCTAACATTGTGCCAAAAATCATCAATGAATAACGAATACTTTCGCCAAAACTTAGTCACTGTCCAGATTTTGAGTAATTGATTCTTCTTGTCACACAAATATACCATTCTGTTATGAACCCATTTAAATGACCTTCGTTTATTTATGTTTATATTACCATTATACTTACATTTATCATATACTGAATTAAATTGACTTAATTTCTAATATAACATTAGGATCATCGTAGGTGAGCGCCAGGGACCAGTCAATGTCGCCCAGTAAAAATTGAACCTTATTGCTGTCTAGTTTAGGTATTGTGTGGTATTTAGTAGTGTGACACATGTTCTCGGTTATTATTAATCCAGTTATGAAGTATTCAGCCAGAACGTTGCTTATCACGGCAGTATTATTATTTAGTTTTTTAACCGACTTTTATTTCCTTGGCTTAGCTGTCAATTGTAACGTTCTTTTTGAAATGTGTTTATAAATAATTATATTTTAACTGTGCCAAAGGTTTGTCATACCTCATTAAATGAATAAAGGTCAATGTGCTTTTTTTTTTTTTTTTTTTTTTTATATGGCCATCTTCGGCTCATTAGGGACGGCTGCGGGCTTCCTCCGACTCACGTCTAAGTTGTCGTCCGCAACCGCCCCTGCGCGTACCGCGTTTTTGCGGTCCTTTTTCCTGTTGCGGGGGCTCAGAAGCCCCCGAAACACCGTATCGTGTCCGCCTGTTGGTGTCCGAGGCAGCGTGAGACACGCTGCCTCGGACATGTCCATCACGGGGGCCACAGAAGTTGGCTAGACTAATGGGTGGGCGGCACGTTCCGCCCACCCGTGACCCCCGGAGGCCCCTATTAGTCGCCTTTTACGACAGGCAGGGGATACCGTGGTGGAATTCTCCAAACGCCCCCAATCCACAGGGCGGGAGACGTCGGTCAGTCGTCCACCCGACGCCTCCTACGTCTCGTCTGGCGGCGGGAGGGATCACCACTGCGCTGGCGATCCCTCTCGGCACTCTCCTTCCGCGAGAGGACCGCCTCGCAGAAGTGGGCCACCGCCTGCCAGGCCTCCCGGCCGCCGACCATGGAAGCGACCACGGCCGGCAGCGAGAGGTCTTCTCCGACGACTGTTCTGAGAGCGCTGCGCTCCTCATCCCAGGCTGGACAACACTCCAACGTATGTTGGGCCGTGTCCATTGGGCAGTTGTCACAATAGTGACACACGGCCGACTCCTCTATCCGTACCACCCGAAACAGGAACTCACCGAAGCAGCCATGCCCGGTGAGCACCTGTGTCAGGCGGTATGTTGCCGCTCCGTGGCGCCTGTCCAGCCATTCGGCAAAGACAGGACGCACTGCCTCTACGACCCGGTGCCCCCACGACGGGGCCTCCAGCCTGAGACGCCACTCCTCCACGGCGGCTCGCCGTAAGGCGGCCCTCTTGGCCTCCACCTCCTTCAGGGCCGGACGCTCCCCGCGACTGAACGCCTCCTCCCGCCAATGGAATACATCGGCAAGGGATTTGGCGTCCAGGTCCCAGGGCAGAAATCCGGCCAATAGGCAAGCCGCCTCGAAAGAGACCGTGCGGTACGCCCTGACCGCCCGCTGCGCTAAAGCTCTCTGCGGGGCGCGCAGAAGGGCGACGCAGGGGCGGCCCAGGGAGTCAGCCCAGACGGGGCTGCCATAAAGGGCTATGGAAGGTCAATGTGCTTTAATGTTACGTTATCTGGCGCGGAGTATATGTTAAGTCTGCCCACCCACTCTAGTTCAGTGTGGTGTACAAGGGTGACTGTGCCTTGTGGATTGCCTTGTTGGCGTAGTTGTATAGCATGTCAGTATCGACCACTGCTTTCAGATCCTGGGTTCGAATCCCGGGTCGGGCAAAGTGATATTGAGTTTTTCTACTGTCAGCCCGGAGTCGGAAATTTGTACCCGAGGTAGCCATAGGCTCGCCTACTATTACACCATAAGATGGAACACACACGGTATTAAAGTGAGTGTTCTGGTTGCACCTCTGCAACCCTGCCTATCGCTTTGGGGATAAATAGGGTGATGTATGTTTTTAGAAGAGATGGCTAGTTTCCAACACTCATCAGTGTAATAGTACTTAGATAATATATAATGGCAAGTTTTATTATATTATTTTTCAGATACATAATAAGTGTACTTATATCATTTTGTTTTCCAGGTGCGCTTTACCACTTTCCCAGTGCGCTTACTTTTAGATCGGAAAGTCATCAAAATGACGGGTATATGCAGTGGGCAAAAGTTCTTGGTGGAAATGCGTTGAAAAGGAGAATAATATATTTAAAAAATGTTCGATTACTCTACAGATACTTTGAGCCTAAGTATATATTACCCAGTAGACGCCTTACAAAAACGAAGTCCCAACATTGGATTTAGGTAAGCAATTTTTCCATATTATTATGTACTTATGATGGGTAAGGTTAATATTTTGTGATTGATTTGGAAGTTTTTAGGTGAAAACAATTATGACGCACACACATACTCACGCCTTTTATCCCCGAAGGCAGAGGCGCAACTAATGTACCCACTGAGTGTATTCCATCCCATGATATGATAGGGGCGATCCTATCGCCATATCGGGCACAAGTTCCAGACTTCGAGCTGACACTTCATTTAAAACTCAATATCACTTTTCCCGACCTGGAGAGCGAACCCAAGACCATCGCAGCTATGCCGTAATACAATTGCGATTACAATTTTGTACTTGCATGTTTTTTTTAAAAGTGCAATAACTAGTCAAACTATTGACTACTAGCTTTTGCCCGCGGCTCCGCCCGCCTTAAAAAGTTTTTCCGGGATAAAAGTCCCGGTTTATATTTTCCCGGGATAAAAAGTAGCTTATGTGTTAATCCAGGACATGACCTACCCGTGTGCCAAATTTAATCGAAATCCGTTCAGTAGTTTTTGCGTGAAAGAGGAACAAACATCCATACATTCTTACAAACTTTCGCCTTTATAAAATTAGTAGGATAGTAGGATCTCTCTATTAGCCTAGTTAGTGTATAATAATAAAATAACAAAAAAACTATGGATTTCCTTCATTTCTGGTCGTAGTGTACAAGAAAGTAAAAAAAGTCAAAAAAATTGCGACTTTTTTTAGAAAAGTTCATATCTCAGGTACTACTCATAATATATTTTATTTCGTATTTTTTTCTAAACGGCAATAAGTTCTACTATAAGACATTTCAAGGTTATCTATTAAATACTGGACACCCTGTACATATACTTTAAAAAATATATGAAAGACCTACGCTGAGTTTCTTGGTGCTTCTTCTCAGGTCAGTGGGTTTTTCCGAAGCACTGGTAGAATCATTTAGTTTATTTAATTTTTATTTTCAAAAAGACGTGTAAATGTGCCCTTAGAGGCCTAATTACTGAATAAATGATTTTAATTTGAATATACGACTTTTCGTACGTGTGTCTATTCTCCATAGACTCACAAATACTTGGTATAGAGTAAGCTTGAACAATAAAACGACATAGGCAATATGCACCCTAAATAAAAATTTAATTGCGTTCCAGAACAATTTGAAAACACTTGCTCGGTGTCTGAGGATGCCTCAAGCTCGATTAACCATCCGGTCGCTAATATTGTAAGTACGTATAATATTTCATTACTTATTATACTTTTTATTCATATAAATGACAAAATGTCCAAGCTGGTTGCCTGTTGGTAAATAACACAACTACACAAACCACCGAAACTTTGAATTACGAATCACTGCGAGGTATTACACTGCTCTCGTCACTCTGAGACATTAATGTTATGTCACATATTATGGGTTACTACGTTATGTCTTAAAATGACTGATATTTACATATAACATATTAATACAGCTGTAATGTCCCACAAAATGGGACACTATAAAAAGCGGTATACGCGAAAAATCCTGTGCCCACAACAGTGGCAGCACTAAGAACAGCGATTTCACAAGAATGGAACAATATCCCGTAAGACCGTTTAATGACCCTAATCAGATATATGCAGAACCGATTAGAATCTGTAATTAATGCACGTGGAAGCAATACACCTTATTAAAAGAACAAAAACCTGTGCTTCAATTTTTTTTTATTTAAATACCAATTTTTAAACAAACCAACCAGAACCAAATTTTGTTACATTTATCGTTTTTGTTAAAAAAAAAAATTGGTCCTTTCCATTATACAAACACACACTTAAGGATAATAATATGATACTTCATACTTGTTCATACTATGCTGTTATGAAGTTAACGAACCAAACTATAGGTTTCAATTTAAATTTGTAGAAAAAGTTGGATTCTTGGTTAAAATGTTTATTTCAAAGGCGTCCTCAACATTGATGCAGTTTATGGGTCCGTCAGTGTATATGCATATGTAGGTATATCTTAAAATTCAAATAATTAAAATTCAATAAATCTTGAATTGCTCGAAAAGTATTGAATTCCCGATAGGGCTTCATGAAGCAAAATCGATTGCTTTTGACCGAATCTACATGTTCTTATCGGGAATAAGTCATATTACCAGTCACACTGTATATTGTACGTAAAGTCCAGATAATTTATGTTATTTGTTAGTTTTAACAAATAAAATAAATTATCTGACTGCCTCGGTGGCGTAGTTGTATTATGGTACGACTGCAATGCTTAGGTCTCGGGTTCGATCCCCGGGTCGGGCAAAGTGATATTGAGTTTTTCTATTCAGTATCAGCTCGGAGTCTGGAATTTGTTACCGATATGGCGATAGGCTCGCCCCCTATCACATCATGGGGCGGAATAACGGCGAGAAGTGGGTGCACTAGTTGCGCCTCTGCCTACCCCTTCGGGGATAACAGGCGTGAGTGTATATGCATGTATGTATGTATGTTGTTAGTTTTATTTTCTCATAACTATTTTTATTTTTTCAGATGGGGCTGAAATAAATAAAGAACACTCATATAGTCTCACGAGCAGACTCAGATGAAACGCAGTTCACAACACTCAGGTTTATTCCAAAAAATATAAAGAAGTTACGCAGTGAAATCTGTAGGTTACGTAAAAGAGGAAATTCAAACGGCTCTAAGAGAGAAAAAGAAAAGGGTGCGTGTACTTATGTACGCGTGTGAGAAGTTATACTTCTTTGTCATCATTAAATAATTTAATAATAGTATTTAGTATTAATTATGTTATATTAGGGGGTTAAGGGTCGAAAATGGGTGTGGGTGGTCTATTTATATTGGGGGTCAAGGGGGTTGAAATGTGTTTGCGGAGTCAAGAGGGGTCAAATTAGGTTAGGGTCAAGGGGGTTAAAAATGTGTTTGATAGGCAAGGGGGGATCAATTTGGGTTAGGGGGTCAATAAGGGTCAAATGTGGTTTGGTTTTTCAGGGGGTGAAAGGGGTGTGGGGTTGTCAGGTGCACAGTACAGAAGACCCGCCACACTAGAAGCCCTACTCTATCCTCTAAGGTAAAGTTCCTTATAGAATAACGTGAGGATATTAAGAACCTTGTTTATTTAAGTCTGTTAATAGTATTAAAACTAAATTACAGTGATGCGCGCGCCCAACCTGTGACTTTTGTGTTACTATTAGTCTAAATGTATTACATGATGCGCGCGCATCTTAAAATTTACTCTCATCATCTTTTCATAACGCGCCTAAAGAAGTATAACTTCTAAAATCACAGATTTTTTGTATAACCTGTGTTTCGAAGACACTACCTGTAATCATGAAAATTAACCATCCAAATCATGTTAGGCTTGTAGCAGAATATCTTATTCTAATATAGGTACTTATAGTATAAAGGTCTTAAAAGTATGATTACTGTAGACCCAATAGATTCGTTGCAATAACTTAATTTAGTGATACCTAAAGAAGACTTTCAACATAACTCCACAAAAAAAATTGAAATGGATGATTTTGATCCGATTCGCTATTACCATTTTTCAGTTGGTTTGTTTTTTATTTAATACCCTGTAATTCTTTTTTTATATTTATATTGCAAGCGCCTTTTTTGTATAACTTACCTGCGCTTTATCTTTTTGATTTGATTTATATAATAATATATAATAATAATATTAATTTGATTTAATTTTGATTTGATTTAATATAATTAATTTCGTATTTATTGTCTGTTGGAATTCGAACTGTATTTAAATTATTTCATCAATGCAATTAGTTAAAAAGGTAATATTATGTATATAATGCCGAAATTATTAAGCTTTTAATACGATCATTGTTCGAATGCTACTTTTGTTCTGTGAATATTTACTTTAGATTACAAACTACTCTGTTATACACTTTGATTGACGACTAGTAGTAACACACGCCTATTGTGTTTTTTTTATGTTTAATCCATAGCTTCATAGACCTGTTTAAAGCAGTTCTTAACATTATGATTTATAATCTTGTCTTATAATTTATTGTTAAATTAATTGTTAGATGCATTAAATATTTTTTACATCAAATTATTATAAATCAGCGCACATTAGAATGTGTTTTTGTTTTTTGTTAATCTTTGTAGTTCCTTTTTCTGTGAATACAATGGGACTGTGAAATCGATCTAAATATATTTTTCATTAAGTCAAAAACTTAAAGGTCACGTGGTTTGTTTCATGGATTAATTGGATTTACCTACGCAAAATATCGTTCTTCATATCAATAGGCAATTAGTATAATTTGAATAGGAGGACATAGCATTTTAAAGACTTTTTCAGTCAATAAAGACAAATATAATTTTTATGGCCTTTAAAAATCGTCTATACTTCGTTTATTTTTCAATTTGTAATATTATGCAAGCATGTATTGTAGGTACTCGATTTGTTGTGTTTTTTTGTAGTTTCTTATAGAATACTACATCGTGAGGCAATATTTAATAGAAGTTAAGTTCTTTTTTATGCACAAACTACTCACACATCTCTTAAATATTTTTTATATGACTCTGCATATATTATATTATAACGTCGTATCTAATAACCACTTTCCAAAGAGTTGTTCTTATTTTCTATTAATTTAGTTGAATTACTATGGTTAGTTGTTTTGTTTTTGTGGCTGCCTCGGTGGCGTAGTTGTATTTCGGAACGACTGCAGTGCTGAGGTCACGGGTTCGATTCCCAGGTCTAATAAAGTGGTATTGGGTTTTTGTACTCGGTATCAGTCCGGGAGTCCGGAAATGTGTCCTGTAAATTGCAATAGATCCGCCCCCTATCACATGGGACCTAATATAGATGGCGAAATGTGGATGTGATACACCTCGGCCTACCCCTGAAAAGGGAAAATGCCGTTAACTGTACTATGTAATTTAGTTTTAATATAGGCAACTATTAAACTCTCGACGCATTAATGATGAATATATTTAGTATTTTAGTGACGCTCTAACAAATTCAACCTTATATTTATTACATATTATTACGATTAAAATAATTATGCAGAATTTGAGATGCCGATATTAGATATTTTTGGAATATGCTATTTTTATTGTAAACAACGGTTCATCCATTTGTGATAATCGGTGATAGTGAAACACCCTGATAAATGAAATAATAGTTTCGTTGCAATACAAGTAAATATGAATTTATTATTCTTATTCCCACCATTTGGAGGTATCCTGAATCATAAAAATTTGCTCCTCATCAAAATGTATATTACAATTAGATTTAGTATAACAAAAGTGTTCCAAATCCGTTAGTTTCAGCGAATTTTTTGCAGTGTTTAATAATGTTCATACTTATATCTAATTGATCAAAAGATAGTGCAATTATTTTAACGTTCTCACTTGATAATTAATTGTAGATTAATTAACGAGATCGGTTTGTTTTAAATAGATGGAATGTGTTAGTTATTATTAATCAGATTTAATTTTAGCTTAAATTTTAATGTAATATTTATGTAAGCAGGTTAATCTGCCAAAAAAATAAAATTAAACACGATTATCCATGAGAGAAATTGCATATTTATATTACTTACTACTTATTACTTTATATAATTATTGCTCGCGGCTCCGCCCGGTTGAATAAGTATTTCCGGGATAAAAAGTACTTCATGTTACTCGCTGATACCTAATGTAATGTAATATAGCTTTATATTGGTGAAAGAACTGTTAAAATCAGTCCAGTAGTTTTTGAGTTTATTCGTTACACACATACAATAATACAAATCTTTCCTCTTGATAATATTAGTAGGTATAAATTATTATAGCTAGTAACAAGCTATTCAATGTTATGTTGATACAATATTTATAGCTGCATAATTAGATTATGAGAACAAATTGTTAATCTTAAATATTATAAAATTACATTTTGAAATCTTTAAATTTCAAAATGTAATTTTATAATATTAGATGTAGTTATTGTAATAAGTGTTGTAAAATACTTCTTACTTTAAGTACGTACTTAAATCTTATTGTAATAAATCCATATTCTGATTATTAAGGTTTTACTAATTAGCCACCCTATAATCATTATCAGATATCAATAGTAAGTGATTGGTGATTGTTATGTACTGTTAAATAAGGGTCTAAAACATTACGTTGCAACGACCGATATTAAAATATTTGTGAAACAATGTTCTAGAGAATTAAGCTTACCGTCTTTATATGTACTTTTAGAACCCTTATGTTGCAGTATATTAACAATCACTACAAACTAAAACATTACACAATACATCGCACGCCCAGATCATTACTGAATTATCTCGAAAAATCTGTGAATCGTGTCTTTTGTGTTGTGTAAATCGACAAATTTTGCCGATTTACATAAAAAACACGATTCACAGATTTCTTCGAGATAATTCAGTATTGATCTAGGCGTGCGATATTATAGTGCCACCTGCAGGATTTTTTTAGCGATAAAACGTCACCAGTGGCATCTAGTGTTTCGTATTGTTAACGTGCCGTAATTTGACAATTGACGATTGGCATTAAAAAGGAATGAGTGGGTTCTCTATTTCCGTAGTATTATAATGCTCTTTGGTGTGACGCGTGGACGCGTGTGACCGATCACAGCAGCGCGGCGACCGCGGGCGGCGCGGCGCGACCGACCCGCTACCACCGGTCTTCAAAGCTCAAACACATCAAATACATTCAATTACAATGCGATTCAAATAAGAATAGGATCGACTTTGCGCCATATTGTGACGTCTAAATGGTAAATTATTATATTAAGCTAATTTAGCAATAATGTTTTTATTTAAATTTGATGTTGAGAGGCAATGAGACAAAATAAAATAAACCGTTATGGATATTATACTAATAAGTTTTCTATGCAAAATTTTTAATTTTCAAGTGAGATTTGACACATAAAGGTTCACGTTCCTATTCTTTGAATTGCGCAACAACCAAGACAACAACACATCCTCAACGTCATTCATTCAACAATCATTTTATTACTTTTATGACATCGTCAGTAGCCAGTAGTTTATGTTTTTTTGAACAGAGGCCAGTAGCAGCCTAACGTTTTTATTCTAACTTCATGTTAATTAAGCCTAATTTACATAAGTTAGTGTCTGCAAATAGTGCATATCAGAAATTTCGAAAATGACAGGTGGCCGAGTTAGGTACACCTCGAACTCAACGATGAATATATACACCCGAGATAAACCGCTCATGCATTATTAATAGGAATATTTTTATAATAAATCTGATATGTACTCTAGATGTGATCGAGCAAGACTCGAGTGCCCGCAGGAATGTTGTTAAGCGATAATCTATGGAGGCCTATCTACCAGAGTAGGAAAAGGTCTTCGGCGACTTAGATACTACAGATAAAAATGCCCAGATGAGCTTTGGAGATAGATAGATACCTATGCATGAATGTGGGATAAACTAATCCTGGGATATTTCTAGCCTAACACCGTCATTGAAGAAACCAGTTCAGATACTAAAATTATAATTGAAAATGTGAAGCGTTTGTAAATAATACTTCCGATATAATCCACCTTTATGATAGTTCTTTATCAATGAAGAGTAATTTCTATTCTCCAAGGATCCAAGTAACCCTGGTCCCTGACTAATAGCTTCTAAAAAATATTTGACTTATTGTCCACAGATCAAAATAAAAACATGGCCGCCAGTGTCAAACATTACACGGTAGGCCGTAACAGTTCACCGCATTCTTTAATCTTCCCATAGACAAAACTATCTGCTCTGTCGTCTTAGCGTCACTGCGCATAATGGCCATTAGCGCGGTGTTGCCAGATTCGAAATAAAAAATATACCACGAAAAAAAATGTTACAAAGAGTTGAGTGACACAGTCTAGCGCGATTATCTCAGCGGGCATCTTGATTTATTTGAATTTGTACGGAGATGTTGTACCGTCCATCTGTCATGCGCGGACCTGGTTATCGGCGACAATATCATAGGTGTTTAATAAGAGTGTGCGTGTTTGTTATTTGAATTGATGATGTGTACAGAGGCATATAATGTGGTTTTAAGGAGTGGTTATTTGATTGTGTTGATACTAATGTTTGTTCATAAGAAACGTTTTGTTGGCTGCCAATTTCATGTATTCGTTATCAACAAATATAATAAAAACTTCGTCAGTTGTTCATCTAATGGAGTTGTATTAGCAGTCTATATTAGCAAACACGCTAACAATAACAGATAGTCTATGTATACATTTGCCTTATTGGCGGAGATAGCTACCTTGTCATTCTTGTCATAACATATACTTTATAGATGTCATAATAAGCGCATATTACCTACACCTGTATCGAGAAGTAGGCAGGTGTACATGTAGTACAACTAAGACATATATAGTTTACTTCCTTCCCCCGATGTGATAGATCGCGGATCATAGTCGTAGCCATGGGAGTATATAAGGGGGGGGGGGGGGAATTGGGGCCGGATCCCCCCTTAGCTGACAACAAAAAATCCGGGCCACATATCATGTACACATTAACTTTTGGCGACGGGGGTATACCTATGTGACTTAAAGCTATAGCTACGCCCGTGGTCGAAGCCGTATGCGACACAAATTATATTTCTGAGCCACTTAGATGTCTTTTCAGAAAAATGTTTTTGTGTTTAATAACAGGTTGTTGTTGTTGTCTACTGGTGGTAGGACTCTTATATGTAAGAGTCCATCTGGGTGGGTACCACCGCAATGTCTATTTCTACCGCCAAGCAGCAATGTGCATGCACTGTTGTCTTTCGGTTTGAAGGGCATTGTAGCTAGTGCAACTACAGGACATAATGAGACTTAACATCTTATGTCTCAGGATGTCAGGATGACGAGCGCAGTGGAATACCACACAGTACTTTGTAACTCAAGGTGCTGGATGGTGTTTCTAATGTTTATGGGTGGTCGTATCGCTTACCACCAGGCAAACGGCATGCTCGTCTCGTCATACGATGCCATAAAAAAAGATTCACAGCATAAAAACGCTGATGTCGATCCAACAAGGTGATACCTGGATCGCAAATAAATCGAACCACAATACCTGATCTTTTAATCAACGATAGCAATCACGAACAACAGTATAAATCCTAATCGTCGCTCAGTAAGTGAATATAAAAAGTATTCGCCGGACAGCTATCAAGTCGGTGATCTGCAGCAAGTGTCCGCAGGATGAGCGTCGTGCGTCACGATCGGACGAGCATTAACATATCGCCACTTTGATACCGCTATCGAGTTACGCTCGCCGTTGTGGGGTTGAGTGCTCGTTTCCATAACACTGTTTTGTTCTGGTGTGTAATCAAGAATCTATTGAAGGTAGGAATGGTAGTTAGTTTGAAGTTAAGGCGTTTTTATTTAGTAAGATAGTGCGGACAAGTGGCGAGGTTCAATGGTATTACAAAAGTGTTGTATCGTCATCCGTTATGACAAATTCTTCACCTATCAGCGAAAAAATGGTCAAATAAAAAGGTACAACATAAATCTATGACTGAAGCCGGAATAGTACAGAATGATATTTAAAGTGCAATTTGAAGATACTTGGTACGCTGAGTTTATGTACGCCCCATAATGAGATTGATGAATTCTTTTCTCAATATTTGGCATCTGTAGTCTATATTAGAGTAAAAAAGTGTCGGTATTATTTATCCGACTTGAGAACGGAACCCGTCTTAATTGCCTCCATCTAACGCACAAAACAAACAACAAAATTCAACACCTACAAAACAAACACTAGGAAGACCACCAAGCTATTTTAGCAACAAATCGCATTATCTACGGGCAAACTGCAAAAACCGGCGTACTACGTAGATAAACATTTCCTTATAGTGTCCACGTCCTGGCTCATGACGAATAAATCTAGACGTCTTCGTGGCTGCGATAAGCTGTACAGCTGTGCGCGGTATGAGCCGTGATAATAATGTAGCCCGTATATCTATTGCGTGTTGCCAGTGCGAAAAAATGCATGGTAGAAAACTTATCTCATTTATTTTGAGTGCGAATGTTTTTGAAAATGGTCGGATGTTTGGATGAAATTTGTTCCACCGATAGACCATGTCCTGGATTAATAGGCTACTTCTATCCTAGTAATTTGTTCCGTGGAAAAAACAATTTTTAATTTGCTTTTTTTTAATTAATGGCGATGGATTCGTACTGATGGGGCTATAGATCGCTATAATAATTTAGTGATTTGTGTCGCGGGCTTTTCTCACGAGCGTAGCCTTGAGCAACACTAAGTGATTTATAAAACTGAGTAACATGATGTGTAAATTTCGAAACTACGAAAGGCAAACAAAAGACTGAGTTTGTTGATGTGTCTTCTCAATGAACTTCCTATAAGCACCGGTAGGTTTAAAAAAGAGAAAGTATAACGATTTAAGAGAGGGGGTTGTATATATCATTTGCCATCTGAAACGTAACAGAAAATTTCACGTTAGTTTTCTATGAGAGAGTGGTAGGTTCAATCCTTGAACCGGCCCAATGATGCTGTAGAGTCTACAGTGTAGATAGATATGTCTACAGCATGATCCTACCACTTTGAATTCAACAGCAAACTTATAATTTATTTTTCTTATGTAGACCATGATTTGATTTCGTTTTATAATCACATTCGTTCGGTTGACAAACTATATAATACGCCATAGTTTATGTTCGCGCCAAATACTTTTGTATTAACCCGACTGTCTCGGTGGCGTAGTTGTATTACAGTACGATTGCAATGCTGAGGTCATGGGTTCGATCCTCATGTCGGGCAAAGTGTTATTGGATTTTTCTATTTGGGCCCGATATGGCGATAGGTTCGCCCCCTATCACATCATGGGACGGAATACGCACGGCGAAAATTGGGTGCAATTAGCTGCGCTTCTGCTTACCCCTTCGGGGATAAAAGGCGTGAGTGTATGTATGTATGTATGAAATACTTCTATTGTTGTTTTTTCGCTTGACATATATTTATGCAGATTTTATAATATTATTATAATGTCAAAGCTACATATCATTAGTATTTTATAAGTAAAATATTCAAAATCAGTAGTATAAAGATAGTGTTTATGATGATAGCGCACGCTCTAGGACTTTGCATAAGAATGCAACTAAGTTATACGATGTGTTAAGATACATAACACTGTATTACAGAGCTTATATTGTTAAAGGTTCTTTATAATAATGACTAAATAAATAACTATAATGCTGGTAAAAGTGTGCAACAAATTTTTATTATTAATTTCGAAAAGCCTCCTAAAATAACTATCTCAATATCATGATAGGCTCAGTTACATCAATGGTCGGAAATAATCTTGCCAAACAGAACAACCTGCAATCAGTTTCCATTTTCGGGAATTAAAGCGTGAATACAGGATATAAGAATGGACTCTAGGTCCAGGGGGAGCGAACAATATAAAAAAAGAAATGCCGCATTTGTTTAAACAATAAGCCCATATTAATGCTGGCAATTTATGGCCTGTAACCACAATGAAATAAAATAGTAAACAATATTTAATAATCCAGATAAAATACAAGGACTGTATATTAATGATATTTCTCGTAACATACTTTTTCCATATCGCGTGCAGTCATGGCCGTACTCGGAAGTTATTGGGGGGCATTATTAAAGGATTTGCAAACGCCGTTATTTGCCTATTGATAGCAATCTTATTGCATAAAATGCATTAATGTATTTATTATTGTGTTAGAAACATGAATGTAATCGCTGGACGTAAAATAAACTATTTCTCAGGTCCTAAAACTCACACTACAGGAATTATCCTGTCATCATTAGATCTAAACTAGCTTATTGCAATCTTACTTTTACTGTTGAAGCTTGAATGCATTGAACGCTGTGTTAACATATTATTGCGTAGATTACAACGAATATATTGTTAAAAATCATCGTAACTCGGTCTGCGTTATGCCATTATTATCTCACAAAAGCAGAAATTTCTTTGTTCACACATGCGGTGGGTTTTTAACCCCCCAAATCACCCCTGAGTCCCTCCCTTGTACAGGCACACCACATATAGTATTCATTAGACAGTTAATTAACCCACTTCCTTGAGGTCGCGTTGGCTAAATGAAAGCAACCCCTTCAGAACGAGTGGCGCTTGTATCGCGTCCGGGATCTCAACCTCTTCGAGTATGATTGATGTTTGGCTTAATATTCATAAGGTGTTACATGAGCGTGGATTGCGAACTGTGGATGCGGTTGTGGATTCGTTCATAGATGGTGCTAATTGATTGTTGATATTTTGTATTATCTCAGTTGATGGCTATGTAATATTGTATTTGACTGGGAATCTTATGTGCTTATTTTTGTATTGTGAAATTATCTTTTTATTTGTAAATATAACCTCTAAGTTCAAAAAAGATTGTGAGTAGTTTTTTTATCATTCTATGTAGTTGAATAGGGATAGGGGAAAAAGATTTCGATAAAATAAGGAAATAAAAGTGTATAAGGAGTCCTGAAAATATGGATATTAAACCTAGAAACTAGGTACAGTTCTTCAAGCAAAGGGATTAAATTTAGCTGAACAAAAACAAATAAGTGAAAATAATTTTACAAACTTCACATCCACACATTTCTAAATCCATTTCCACACATAAGGCGGTGCGTACTGTACGTAGTTTTTAATTACAGCCAAAACGCATAAGTACGATCCCTTGATAAGCAAGTAAGGAAATTGAACCATTTTTCATAAACGCCTACGGCATTAGTAAGAACTATTTTGAATGACTGATAGTATAGCGAAGACAAATAGTCGTTTGTATCGTTTATGTTAATTTTGTAAGGAAATAGAGTAATTGCTGTTCGGAAGCTAGGTGGAGGGCCTCAAGGAGTAGGTAATGTTGGAACCCATAGTGATTAGGACGAATCGCGTCTTAGATTAACCCGGTGTTTCTCCAGTGCTATGATTTGTGCTTCTAACGAGGTTTAAAAAAGTCGCCTCGTACGACTGCAATGCTGAGGTCTCGTGTTTGATCTACGGATCGGGCAAAGTGATATTGGGTTTTAAACGCGCTTTTATTAGCTTCACATTCATGTTAGTATGTAACGGAAACTTTGAACATGATTTTGACCCCCTTCAAAACGTCGGATTAAATTGAAGTTTGGTATACTTATTAAGGACCGAGGACAATTCAAGATTTTTGACTAAAAATAAAAAATAAATGATAGTTTAAAAAACACACTTTTATAGAAAATCCAACTAAAATATAGAGAATAAATTTTAATAAATTTGAATTAAGAATAGTGTAAATAATTGACTGCCTCGGTGGCGTAGTTGTATTACAGTACGACTGCAAAGCTGAGGTCTCGGGTTCGATCCCCGGGTCGGGCAAAGTGATATTGAGTATTTCTATTCAGTATCAGCTCGGAGTCTGGAATTTGTGCCCGTTATGGCGTTCGGCTCGCCCCCTATCACATCGTGGGACGGAATAATGGCGAAAAGTGGGTGCACTAGATGCGCCTCTGTCTACCCCTTCGGGTATAACAGGCGTGAGTGAATATGTAATAGTGTAAATAAGAAAAAAATGTATTTTATTGTAAAAAAAGCGTACATTCAGGAAGAAGACTTGTTTGTTTTGAAGATCGGAAAATCGCTGGTTGTAGATGTCTTCCAAAATGTTGGGCTGGAAATTATTAGGGGAAGCCTAAGTTCATGCGTGGGCACCCTATGGCTGAAAATGATAATGATATCTAGATATATTTTCAGCAAGATCTCAAACACCAAAGCATATTCTTCCGAAGACGATATTAATGAAAACGGAAATGTATTATGTATTGGTTTGTATAGATACATACGTATTTTCATAATGATTATAACATAATTAATAACAGTTTATGTAAATGCCTGCCACGCCTTTGCCGTGCTTTACCACACGCATGATGTCACGCTATGTCAAAGTACTTACCTATTTGTAAAAATGATAGGTTGTCTTTGATCAATAGCAACAGCAGGAGATAAAAATAAAGAAAGTTTCCAGAATAGGTACTAAGACTTAACACAGGTGGGTTTAAAATATGAATTTCAACCATGGAATCGAACTTCTATAGATTCGTTCAGTGATCAAAATATGGACTTTGGTACTGACGGTTCTGTTTAGTTATAGCTAGCTCGAATAATACAGTTACATTTAATATTTTCGGTATTATAGTTAAAAGTTGCAAGGATTTTATCTAGGATGAAAATTTACAATGGAATTTTGGCTCATTTTTGGTAGTCCATTCTACTTCATATTTACTTTCTTGAGTGATCTACTCTCGAGAAACTCATGAAGGTGCAAAAAGAATAATTTCGTGACTTGGAATCGTATACAGGACGTATTAGATCATAGCTCCTATACGCCAAGATCAACAGTGCCGGATTAAGACAACTTGATGCCCTAAGCAATTCACACCTGTGCCCCCCCCCCCCCCCCCTACCATAAGTAAACTAACATCAGTCTTTAATCGCGTGGATTTTCAAACAGCTTTACTTTAATGTGCTAGCATTTTTTTTGTGCTGTTTCTGGTGCCCCCCAAGACGTGATGCCCTAAGCAATTGCTTAATTTGCTTATGGGCTAATCCGGCACTGAAGATCAAAAGGTCACAGAATTCAAGCTGAATGAATTGAAATAATTAGGAAACACCTATTTTACCCAAGAATTTTCGGCTGGCTGTACTGATAAAATCTATAGCACAGACCGGTGACAAATTAATCAAAACGTATTATTATATTCATAACTAGTAGCACCGATTTATACATTTGCAATGAAACGTTACTAAACGTAACGTGTAACGTGAATATATCCGAAGGAAGGGTATTAATAGCTGTAACACAGTTTTTAACTACAACAGCTATTATCGTTCACTTTTGTTTATGTATATTTTAAAAAATGTTGTTCAAATAAAGATTATTTAAAGATTTAAAGATAAATAAAATATGAAATGTAGGTTGCTAATTATTTTACCTACATAAAAAAATAATGTTTATAAGTGTCCATTATCCCTTAAGCAGCAAGCCCATATGATAATGTGCCGCGGACATGCAAGCCGCTATCGCAATCGCACAAACGCGCGACAACAAAAAAGCGCAAATTCTCTAAAAAGTCTAATTCTGATAGGCGCTGGGGTCTATTACCTCGGCACGCCGTAACTCAGAAACAAGTAAACACGGCAACGGCGACATTTGCATAACTATCGAGTTTTTAAATCTATGCAAAACGCCACGATACGTTGCGCGGCCTCACGAGCGCCCCCCACCGACGTGCCTTCGGCAAACACATGGGATTTCATAACACACCCGCGCACCGCCGCCCCCCTCGTGTCACTCGCGACTCGCGCCTTCATTAACAAAACGAGAATTCAATAAGGCTAATAGTTCCGTCAACATGGCCGCCCGCAACATGGCGCGGAATCACAGATAAATTCGATATAAATCTCAATAAATAAACAGCAAATGTTGCGTACACGCATTGCTGGAGGCGTCAAAAGTAGGCGGTACTTATGATGAATAACGTGACGGAATCCGACGCCCAATCAGATCGATCTCGATTTTAATTATACGAATCGAGAACATCGCGCGGCTATAGATCGAATATTAAAATGTCGATGGCGGTAGACGGCGGTGGACGTCGGTGACCGGCGGTGTAGCGCAGCCGTGTACGATCGCTACACGCGCTCTTTGATTCGTGCGCGCTGTTCGAATTTCGCATTACAAATGCGTAATTTGATTTGCGGAACCGGCGACATTCCCAGAAACAGATCAACAAGATAGCGCTCTTCCGCAAAAGATTCCCGATACGTTCTACGGGAAAAATAAAAGCTAAATTTATTGCCTCATTTAGCGATCCGATGCGAGATATTCGCGACGGTCGCGTGATTTCCCCCTACGACCCGCCGCAATCGCACCTCATAATTACCGGTGCTTTGATCTAATCAATCATTCGTTAATAGTAAATACAAACGAATCGAAACTTTTCTAACCAAACAAACCATTGTTACATACAAAATGATCCATTTCCTTTTTGTATTACCAATCTCGACGCGCGATAACATCTCGAACGCCTACAACTCGAAAATAATTAACTCGGCTCGCCGTCTAACATCATGTTTAACATCGACTACTCCCATACCAATTACTACCGACAATCGATCGGGGAACAAAAACCGGTGCCCAACACTACTGCCGACTGGTTTTAGAAAAAAAAACGTCAACGAGCCCGGGACCGTGGCCCGGACTAGTGTTAACGAGCCCTTGATGGATCGTGGAACGATGCCACACCGCGCTTTGCCACTAACATACAATTTTCATGAGGGACAAACGGTTTTTACCGGCCGACACTCGTCATAACACAAGTGATGCTCAGGACCCAGTCCGTGTCGACAAACTGAAAGAAGTCAATCGAATTCATGAATAAATCGCATAAATTGTTCGGTTATCGCGACATATTTTTTACAACTTCTCATAAATGCGTTTACGAGGACGTCCGCGGGAACGCATCGATTGAACACAAAGTGATAGCAACAGACTCGGTGTAGCGCTAATAAAAGTTATGATCGACTGTCGATCAAGTGTGGGTACAGCTCATTAATAAATACACACACACGCCCTTTATCCTCGAAGGGGTAGGCAGAGGCGCAACTAGTGCGCCCACTTTTCGCCGTTATTCCGGCACATGATGTGATAGGGGGCGAGCCTTTATAAAAACATTAACAATATTTTATTTTTCAGAATTTATAAGCATTAATTTCTTGATCGTAGAATATAAAAATTCTGGGAAATATTGTAAGAAATAATAAGCCTAAATACACATAAATACGATGGTCATATAAATAGAAACCTACTGTTGAAATATAATGTCTATCGTAGCACATATATCAGGAACTACAACCTTCTGCCCATAGATGTGACGCAATAAATGATCTAACGACGGAAATATGTCGCAGACTTAAGAAAACAATGACCTAATCCAAAATCGTTGATTTGTGGGAATCGTCACAAAAACTAACTTTCTACGACATAAATTCAAACAATTAAATGACCCTGTTCCCCGTGTTGAAAAGACGCATTTTTTTCTTAGTCGATGCAGCTTGCGCTTTAGGATCCATATTTTGCTAAAATTCATCTAGCCAAAATTTTGGATTAGGTCATTGTTTTATTAAGAGTGCGATGTGTGGACTACACAAACATCGGGATGGAAACCTTTGGAACTTTGGATTGAAGCTACATTTTGTTTGTCTCATAGCGCGCTAAATGTTGTTAATAAAATTTGGTATACAAATTATAACTGCCAGTTGAATTATTCATGAGTCATAAAATTATTAGAAGGATATGTTTATTTGCTAAAATATCAAATTTAAAATAAGAAACAATTTAATGCAGTCTCTACATCTACAAATATTTTCCATTTAGAAATAATATGTCATAGTGTGTTATTCCGTTTTGTTTAAACCAAGAAGTTTATAATATATCTACTGGAGGCCTCGGTACACACATTTTTGTGAAGACAAAAAAATTACCTTTTGAGCTGTCTTCTATCTCACTCACTCTTTAACCTATGTTGCCAAAGCTTACGGATTATTTCCCCACCCATAAAAAAATATCAATACCGTTATTGTCGTCTCAATCATATATATATAAATATTTCCAACATATCTTATATAATGATATAAGTACTATTTTCATTTCAGAATTATTCTTGTTGAATAAGATATCCTTAAGGTTTTTTATCCTTATTAACATTTTAGTTAAACAAAATTTCCTCATTTAATTGGTAATTGCGAATACATATTTCGGCAACACTGTTATAAAACGTTAAGTTCGATGTCAATATAGTTGTCAAATAAATGTTCACTTCGAAATTTTCTCCGTAATTATCTACAATAATAAGTGTGTTTTAGTGATATTTTAATGTGAATTGTGTAGTTCACGGTTGCAGAAATATTTGGTATCCATCATTTAGTGTGAAATTCGACAGGTAAGTTCATTGTAATCAATATTGTGTAAATATTATAATTTTATCAATATTTATACGAAATGTAATAAAATACGTGAATATTTTATAAATGAACTGTAGAAAAATACCGCTTAATGTGATTTGCTTTATATATGACTACTTTTTTCATATTAACGTAATGTTAAATGTGATTTTTTGTATTGTTAATAGTGTATATAAACAAGAGGCTAGGGTGACCATGGTGTAAGCTTTGGTGGACCGGTTTGACAATGGTGCTAGAGTATTTGTAATACTAGCCGCCTTACTAATGAATATTATAAAGCTTATTAATCTTTAAATAATCATCGTAAATAAAAACTGAGGATCAACAGTTACAATCGAGTTCTCAGTGTATCCAGCATTGATTTATTGAAACTTTTATTTAAAATAAAATCGAGTTTGTATTTCTCTTTACAGATTTCTTAAAGATCTAGATAAGCAAAAACGTGGTTAAATATAAATACCATTAAAAGGTCAATTTGATGTCTGCAAGAATTACTAGTCAACATTTAAAGACAGAAGATTATGATTCTGAATGTGATAATGTGTCTTCTACTTCTCGGAATATGGCAGTAGATGTCAAAAATAATTATTTATTACCAGAAACTCATGCTGTAAGTATATTATTTTTTAACATTTCACTGGTATAATTATGATCCACTTAGACTTTATTATTTACTAGCTTTTGCCCGCGGCTCCGCCCGCGTGAATGTGTTTTTCCGGGATAAAAGTCACTGTTTATATTTTACTGGGATGAAGAGTAGCCTATGTGCTAATCCAGGACATGATCTACCCGTGTGCCATATTTCATCGAAATCCGTTCAGTAGTTTTTGCATGAAAGAAACATCCATACATCCAGACATTCTTACAAACTTTCGCCTTTATAATATAATAAGATTAGTAGGATAGGGCATTAAGCTTGCGACCTACCAAATTTTATAACGGCGGTACATTGGGTGATATCTGAGTGTACTAAATGGCACCTCTGCCTCTGTCTAAAATGTATAGGTACTTAAATATATTATTATTGATTGATATTTACTTTTTACGTTACATGTCAGCGAAATGAATATGAACCACCATTGAAACGTCAAGACTTGAAAGATTTCAATATATCAGTTAATGTGAAGACATCCAGTGAAATAAGTTTAAAGAAATAAAAGAAAGTATTGCAGCAGATGATGAAGAGATAAAAGAAGAAAATTAATTAAAGTTATTTCTTATTAAAGTTGTTCATGATTATACAGTCTGAAATTGAAAATATTTTGCAGTGAAATTTTGCTAATATTTGAGATTTTTTTAAAAAGTATATTCCAAGTAGCAAGCAAAGAAAAATTACATATAGTGATAACATAAAGACTTTTGCTTTAACATTACACTTTTAGTCGCCGAAAACATTTTTGTTTTATAAATTCAAAGATATATTTGCCGAAAGAGAGCACATTATGGTGATCTTTAGCAATCTTTAATTGTTTTGTTGGCTTCTTCACGGAAGTTTTAGAATATTAAAAATAAATTTAAGGACGAAACCTCACCCGCAGAATGTAGCGTTAATTTTTGATTCCATGGCTCTCAAACAAGAATTTATTTAGTATTGTAATTTGTAAAACATCCACGTGTTTATTACTTTTGCTATAAATATCTACACAACTTTGTTTACAATCAACTTACCTATGGAATTTCACACTAGATGTTGGATTGCAAATAATTCTGCAACCATGAATTACACAACTCATAGTAGAATATCTCTAAAACACAATATGTATTATTATGGATAATTACAGAAAAAAAGTTCGCAGAATACTCGCAAAAATTGTAAAAAATAGACATTTAGATAGATAAAATAGATATTCGTAATATTTCAAAATTACTTACTGAAAATTAGGTTATTAACTTCCTAAATGTGTATTATTTTTTTATGTATGATTGTTTACTTTTATGAGTATGTTTTTTATTATATTTAAATTCAACAATAACTGTAGTTTTCATTTTTAAATATCCCAATGTTTTTCTGTCTAACCTTACAGTCTCCATATTTGGTTATAAAGGCCGGCAAAAAACGTGAACATATCCAGTCGCGGGGGAAAGTAAAACATATACAATGTGAGGCTGTGTGCCGAGCAAAAAAAAAAGCACGCGAGGCCCCGTGCGAAGCAAATAAATTTTTTTAACAGCTTTGTAAGTAAGGTGCCAAAAAACGGGCCCCCAAGGAGCTGCAAGATGCCCCTGTAACTGCGAGGCCCCAGGCGGTTGCCTGGTTCGCCCCCCTCCTCCAAGGCCGCCACTGAATTCACCACCGCGTGGTGAGGTATTTTTTTTATGTAAGTGGAACTAGTAGTTCCGAACTACACATACCAAAAAAGTATGTAAATATGCCAATTTTGTTTGGAATAAACTTTCTAACTCAAATTATATTTTTTAAATATCAACTATTACTAGCCGCTGTAGTTGGTTTTCATAATTAATTTAAACCGCATTACTTTATAGAGATAAAAATAAATATTATGGTGCGATATCATATTATTACACACTCACACACTCACGCCTCTCATCCCCCGGGTAGACAGAGGCGCAATTAGTGCACCCACTTTTTGCCGTTATTCCGTTCCATGCTGTGATAGGGGGCGAGCCTATCGCCTTATCGTGTACAAATTCCAGACTCCGAGCTGATACTGAATGGAAAATAATCACTTTGCCCGACCCGACTAACCCGGAGATCGAACCCGAGATCTCAGCATTGCAGTCGTACCATAATACAACTACGCCACCGAGGCAGCCATATTATATCATATCATATTATTATGGACAGTTATGTTACGTCCTGGTTTTGAAAATAAACCTTTGTCACTTTAAAGAGAGAGACAGCAGACAGCTGTGACGTCACATTTTATTCTTCAGTTTGTTGAACGGAATGAAAAATCCATATGGGTATAACATTCTTGGTTTAAACTTAAAATTAATATCGACTTCTAACAAAGTTTGAGTTTGTGTTCGGCCTTGCTTTACATCGGAACACGACCTTATTGTTATTTTGGAAATTACAGCTCTAATTTTGGCAAATGAACACCATCATATACGCCATCATTCTTTTAATCATAATTGTACAAGCACCGTTAATAAATTCAGGTGTAATCAAAAATCAGCGACCACTATCTGCAAATTGCTAGCGTCGGCTGCCGATGGACACGATACGCATACAGCCCATGTAAATTATATAATTAAAGAAATATGTCGCGATTATTATCGAATACCCAGTAATGAACAGCCTGTTATATTCAGATGAAGTTTACGATGTAAATGTACACCACGAACGTCGCGTATGTAGCGGCAAACTAGTCGTTAAACTTGTTGCTCCACTGGTTTACTGACATAAAATCTGTAACTATGTATGTTCTAATTTTAAAATATGTCAGTTACACGGCCGAACTGACTTTGATTAAAGGACATGGCTAGAAACAGGCTTAAAATCTGACCAAGACTCTTTAAATGATTTGGATAGTACTCCCAAAAACTAGGCCTTTGCAATAAATCATATAATTTTAAAGTCCTCCGATTATGAGGTTTATGTAATTTTCTTTGCTTAAAAACTACAGTGCCTGGTTGACCGAGCCTTGCTCGGGTGATTTTTTAATACTATACTACATGGTATTTATTACTTTAAAGTAGGTTCTCATAATATTTTCCATTTTAAGAAAATATCCAAAAGTCTAATGAGTCGATGCCTACAGTTACCTTACTAATTGAAAATAATCGATTGTTTAGCAGATCAAGTTTTAAATTAAATCTCAGGTTTCATAATCTTTCCTTATTGAATTACATCACGAGCAGATATACGGTTCAGTTCTCATCCGTTGTCTCACTTAGATGAGAATTGATTTTTTTTCTTTATTTATTTAGAGGCTTACATACGAATTGATAGAAGACGACTATCCCATATTTATTATCATGGTTTAAGATAATTATATCTGCACTAAATTTGGTCTTAATAATATGTTCCGCAACTTAGTTTCTCCCCCGCTAGCCGCCCTAAGCTAGTGGTTAAAAAAATATGAATATCACATCTGGGTAGGTACCACCGCAATGTCTATTTCTACCGCAGCAGTGTGCATGCACTGTTGTGTTTCGGTTTGAAGGGCATTGTAGCCAGTGTTACTACAGGACATAATGAGACTTAACATCCTATGTCTCAGGATAACGAGCGCAGTGGAATGCCGCACAGTACTTTGTAACTCAAGGTGCTGGATGGTGTCACTACTGATTATGGGTGGTCGTATCCCTTACCATCACGTGAACGGCATGCTCGTCTCGTTATTCGATACTATAAACAAAACATATTTATACTCAAGCTACATCTATATCAACTTTCACCATAATCGGTTCAACGGTTTATTTTCGTCCCCTTTTAACCTTCTTATTTGGGGATTATTAAAAAACTGAATATGTCGTATTCATTTTTAAGTTTCAAGAGATCCTCAAACCACATTTAAATAGATTTGGTTCAGCTGTTTAAGTTCTCTCCCCGTTTACCCCTCTCATTTTGGGGTTAGTGAAAAAATAATATCTCATTTTAATTTTTAAGGTTCAAGATATCCCCAATTCTCATACTGTGCAATAGGTATTATCGGAGCAACAGTATTTTCTCCCCTCTTTTGACCCCCTTTGTTAGGGCTTGAAAATAATACCGCAGAATTATCTTTAAGGTTTTAGATATTCCCATACCAAATTTCATTACAATCAGTTCAGGAGTTTAGTTTCTCCCCCTTTTGTCTCCTTTTAGTAAGGAGTAAAAGAAAATAATGAAAATCCCATATTTATTTTCCTGGCTTAAGATATTCACGTACCAAATTTAACTACAATTGGTTTGACGTTTCCTTAATTATAGGTTAATAAAATGAATATATCTTGTGTTTATTTTCTATGTTTGAGATATCCCCATATCAAATTTCATTACAACCGGTTCAGCGATTTAGTTTCTCCCTTCTTTACGTCCGTTTAATAGAAGTCAATAAAAAATGAATATTCCATATTTGTTTCCAACGTCCAAGTTATCTCCATACTAAATTTAATTACAATCGGTTTAGCGGTTTAGTTTCTCCCTCCCTTTACCCCCTTTAAATAGAAGTTAATAAAAAAATAATCTCCCATATTTTTTCCAACGCTCAAAATATCCCCCATATCAAATTGCGTTACAATCGGTTCAGCGGTTTAGTTTCTCCCTCTTTACACCCCCTTTAAGTAGAAGTTAATAAAAAAATGAATCTCCCATATTTTTTCCAACATTCAAAATATGCCCGTACCAAATTCCATTACAAGCGGTTCAGCGGGTTAGTTTCGCCCTCCTTTTACCCCCTTAAATAGAAGTTAATAAAATAATGAATATCCTGTATTTGTTTAAATTTACGTATCCTCACTATATCTATCTTATGATCCACGATATCTTTATATCCCCACACCGAATTTCATTACAATCGGTTCAGCGGTTTATCATATCCCCCTTCAAACCCCACAAGTTTGGGGTTGATAAAAAAAGTGAATACCCTAATTTCATGTTTAGAGCTCATACTATCCAAGTGGAGTGGACGATAGCCTAGTTGGGAATAGAACGGTTTGCCGAGACAATGTCTGGAGGTTCGAAACCCAGAGACCTCTCCCGTGATGGACGGCAGCGTGTCTCACGCTGCCTCGGACGCCAAAAAGGGCGTCCTTCGATGTACGGGGGCTTCTGAGCCCCCGCAACAACAGGAGAAAGACCGCAACAGCGGTACGCGCAGGGGCGGTTGCGGACGACAACTTAGACGTGAGTCGGAGGAAGCCCGCAGCCGACGCTAATGCGCCGAAGATGGCCATTACAAAAAAAAAAAAAAAAAGGCACACACCTCTGAGTTTTCGAAGTTATGTACAAGTTTAGCACGTTTAATTAGAATTGTTTGAAAATGAACGTTATCAAAAAAGTTAGTTACACAGGGTCATTTTGACATGCATTACTAAATAAAACCACATACTTATCTCCTCGAAAATAACACTTTACATTCAGCTATTTTAACCATATATGTAAAACAAAAAAGTATAAGTTTAGAACAAAATAAATATGAATAAAAAGTAACTTTCAGTTTACACGCCCTAATGCCACTACTACTATAGAAGGATTCATCGCTGCGGCAAGGTTTTTGGTGAAAATATTCATTTCTCATGGACCATTCTTGCCATAATGTTAGCAGAGGCAAAGACTATATGATTTCATTTATTAACGCAATATCAAATGACCCTATAAATGGAGGGGTCTAAAAATATTTTTCAAAGGATCCAAGATCCATATTTTTGCCCCTTTAATGGCCATAAAGTCTGACCTTAGATTTTGAAGGCCAGCACCCATACAAAAAGTTGGACATCTCCTTTGATATAAGTTGCATCTCAAGTAGACATAATGTATTGAACTATTAATACATTATCTCTACTTGAGATGTAACTAAAACTTGAGATTGATTTATGAATACCGCCCTAAGACACAAACCTGCTTCACCTGAGTCCATAACAGAATTATATGAAACGATGAACAGAGAGTAACAAACCGGACAAACGCGCGTGGAGACGGTCATAAAGAAAACCATAGCTGAGTTACTTGCTTGCGAAAACAATAAAAATATTAATATTGAATCGATAGCCGATCTTGCGTGATGCATCATTGTATTAATTTGTATATTGAGTCATTTAATTGGAATATATTTTATGTGGTAATCATAGAACTTTAAAGCGTCAAAGTAAAGAGAAGAACTAAAATTAATAAAAACATTTTTAACATAAAATTTACTGCCTTCAAAAACGACTAAAAAAAAATTTAAAACTACAAAATAATTTAACATTACCTATATTCCGTGACTGATTTCAATTGCTATATAAATACATGAACAAATATATGATAGCATTACTTATATGTTCATAACAGGCCTTATATGAGGCCGCCACTGATATTAATCGCATCAAGAACTAGGAGTCGGTACTGGCGTGGCGGTGGAAATCATTTGGTAATAAGTGACTCACTTAAACGTTTGCAGGACTTGCCATAAAAGTATATTTTTATTTTTTATCACTAAGTAACTTTATATTTTTTCTAAAACAACAAATTATGCAAATGCAAAAAACCTAAATATTGAACTAAGTAAAACTTGTTTAAACACAAATAATTCTGTTTACTTATAACTTTCAATTTTATTAAAGTTATTCCGTACAGCATTAGAAAGTATTTTGGTGGGTATTTGTCTCATTCGGTCGAGCTTGGTTATCTTTACTGGTGATAAAAATCCATAATCTTATCTCTGAAATGCGTAGATAAGCGTGCGGTCAGCTGGCTGTTGGCCATGGACCACAGATGATACTTCAACATGGCCTTATAACAGTATCTTTTAAGGAGAAAGTGTTTTTGAAATTAGGAAAATAATATGAATTATAAATTAGTAACCTTAGTAATTATTAAAAAATAAAATATAACGGCGCTAAATAGCTTTAGCTTTACCCATTGATGTAGGGTTTTTTAATACATCAATGGCTTTACCTGTTAATGATTGACATTATTATAAATGAGCATGAGATCTTAGTACCTATTAGAATATAAATTACTTGCAACCCGGCACGTACACTAATTATTACAATGCATGTGAGAAAAATTTCTATACATAAACAATTTCGTATACAACATAAACAATATAGAGCATTCCTTGTCACCAAAAAAGAAAACCTAACCCACGACAGACGATAATGTACAGCCAAAACCTAAAAAAGGGGGACAAATACAGATTTAATACTTAAAAAAACCTGTGGCGCACCGATTGCGGCAGGCGAGGTTGGCTGAGATTTGAAAATTAGCATTTTTGTCGAATAACTCTGGTGCAGTGTCGCCGTCGACCGATACCGCGGCCCGCGACTTTTTTACCGTTTTGCGCCCGTATCGGAACTCTAAAACGTTTGTTTTTACCAACATTACTTAATTTTGCCACGTTGTATTATCTATGACAACTTTTACGGTTGTAACTTATCTAGGGTAAAAGGCAAAGTACATAATCTCGGTCTACAATGGAGACAATTTAAATAAATGCATGAAAGAAGACCAGATATTTTTGTCATAGATGTTATAAAATTTGTTCGTGGAAGTATATCTCTAGGTATCAACTAAATCTACGGTGGAAATTTCAAATGTCGTAAGGAGTAATTTTGCCGTAAGTAGCACTTGATACCATTGCACTGGAAATTTTATTCTCCATCAATCTGTATATTTATATGCTTGATATATCTCAGAATGAACTGCGGCGGCAAGTTGGTTTTGTAAGGGAACAACGCAAATGGCAATTTGGAAAACTTTGAGTCGCATAGGTTTAGATTTACATTTTTTAACATAATTTTTTTTTTAAATGTATTTATCTGACTTGAAAGCATCTTAACAGAAAACAAGAAAATATAAAACAAAAAAAGACGCCTGTAAAGATTACGTTTGTCTTATAATATTTTAAATGTCCACCGTCGTAATATTTAAAAAATAATTGGTATGTCTTACGTTCTACTTGTCACGTATAGGGTCATTTTGAAATTGCTTTACTAAATGCAACCACATACTTATCTCCTTGAAAATAACTATTTCCATAGGGTTATTTTAACCATAGATGTAACATAAAAAAAGTGTCAGTTTCGAACAAAATAAATATCAATTAAAAGTAGTTCTATGTTGAGACGCCATAATGCCATTACTACGACCATAAGAGGTTCGTCGTTGCGCCACCATCACACTTTTAGTCAAAAAACACTCAAGCACACGCCGTATTCGCACATGCAAAATAAAAAAATCAGGATAGTAAAATTGGGATTTTTGGTAAATATATTAGTTTCTCATGGATGAGTTTTGGCATGTCGTTCGCAGAGACAAAGACGAGTATTTGGTTTCATTTAACACATTGTCCAAATGACCGTGTAATTTATTACAAAAAAAAAAAAAACATTATGGAGACCGTGACGTGTTGTACAGGGAGGATATAAAGTAATACCAAAATTCCACGTGTTCCGTTATAGGAAACGCTGGCATAAATAATTCCAAAACATGTTTATTTTTAGTCATCTATTTAAGACCGATTAAAATTCTAAAATATAGCTTAATATTGAAATAAGTGTCAATTAAGTTAATATTATTGCAAATCGATAAGATAGTACGAAATCAAATCTTAATGATTTCACATTATATTATATTTTGATAGCAAGTTATGCATGGTCAGACGTATAATATAATCAGTTTCTTATTATTATATATTTTGTTCTTGTCTGTTTAATATGTATCTTATTGACTTTTAGCACGTTATCTATGGTTTGGGTAAAACTAGAAATTAAAATTTCACGACGCACATGCACGTATGTAAATTGAGTTAACAATAGATTTTATATTGGTAATGTATAATTCCGAAAATAAGGTTGGTTATCTTCATACTCACGCCTTTTATCCTCGAAGGGGTAGGCAGAGGCGCAACTAGTGCACTCACTTTTCGCCGTGCGTATTCCGTCCCATGATGTAATAAGAGGCGAGCCTATTGACATATCAGGCACAAACTCCAGAATCCGGGCTGATATTAATAGAAAATACCAATATCACTTTGAGACCTCATTGCATTCGTACCGTATTACAACTACTCCACCGAGGCAGTCTAGGTAATCTTGGTAACGATTTTTTTTTATCCGAATGTGTTACTATTCTCCAGATAAAATTGCGGAACACCTTATAATGACACGTATAATACACAAGTAACGTTTCAAATAAATTGATATAGACCATTAATAAATCATTAGTTCAAGATAATCTGATGTCAGAAAGGGCGAAAATCATAATTATGTTGTTTGTAAGATCATGTTTCACGCCGCCGCGTCATACTTTAACGCAGAGGAACAACTTTCCGTCCGTGTGTCCAGCTTATAATATAGTCGTTAAAATGAGGTGTGATGAATAATTTATGCATACGGATATCATTATGGCAACTGCTGACAGATATTACATAACATAATATAAATTAATGTTCTCTGTAATATCGAGTTCCAAATTACAGACCATGCTTATTTAGTTAATATCAGTTTCTTTGCCGCTCAATTTTAAATTAAAGCGTTCTAATTTTAAATTTTAAATTTGGAATTTCTGACACCTCAATAAAATTGATCTTACAAAATTGACTACCACATCAGTTCTCATTAAAAAAACTAGCGAAAAAAATGGGGTACTTTTCTAAAAACCATTGACCCCTTTATCTTTGGCGCCACTCGCGCTCATTGGGCGAGAGCCGAATTTATGTCGCCGAGTAATCCCAGACCATTTGTATAGATAATTTTTATTATTGCCATCTCGGGCCGGCCGGCGATAAACGAAAGAGTTCGTAATGACTGTTTAAATAAGGAAGATGTATCCCTGCTTCGATAACTCACTATTACGGAATTCGGGATTGGAATTCGATATGTCCGATTAGGGTTGTGCAATCGATTTGTTAGGGTTTGTAAGCGATTTTGATTTTTCATTCGTTCTCGTACTTATTTTAGTACGCAATAATAAAAATGGCGGACTGGAATTTATAGTTTTGTGATTGAAAAAAAATAATGTAAACGTATAAAAATTACAAACTGCCGCGCCGAGCCGGCCAGTTACAATTTGATTACCTATGTGTAGCTAGGATTTTATCTTACTAAGCAGACTAGAATTTTCCAACACCAGGCAAGGGGAAATGATCTCCAATAATTATCGAAAAGGTGCATTAGAAGACTCTAGTATACGTATATCCCAACCACAGAACAAGAAACAAACAAATATGATCGCATGGCCCTACCTCCCAAACTATGCGTGTAAACTATTTTTAACATGGCCACACGGAGTTTTATCAGCCACCGCTCTTATGCCGCCTATATCTGGTGCGGTGCATTAGTCTTCGATAATACGACGATAAAACAGATCGGCCGGCGCCAAGCTCCGCCAGATTCTCTACCCGTACGATTTAAAAGAAAAAAGTATTGATTCTCAGATAAAGATGTTATTGCTTGTTGTCGTAGTTAAGTGACTTAATTGTGGATTCCTATATGGTGTATATGGACGCCGTAAATTACTCTCGTCATGCAGCTGTTAGCGTTTTATGTTTATGAGAAAATGGATTCGATGATAAACGTTGTCCTTTAATATTTTTAATGTTTGTGGTTGCATTTGTATTTCGAATTCCGTGATATCAGCTAGTCTTTGTGTCACTTTGAGTTCTGATTTCAAATATTTTATTCTCTTCCAGTTAAGAAATCTTAATCTAAAATGTTTTCATATTGAATACAAATCCAAGACACTTGTGGCTTTTGCATTAATCTGTCCTTGTAACATTTATTGAACTTTAGACAGTTTTTATTCGCAATGTGATCCAACATCATGGAATTGTTTATAATTTCTTATGAAGTTGCAAAGTCAACATTCACCCAGACACTTTGCCAGTATTTTCTATACAATTGACGTCCTTATTGCTTGTATGTTCTAATTGCCATTTCTAAATCGGCCGATTTAACACAGTTACATCACTACCCTTAGAAAATGGCGGCGTAATTTCCCGCCAAAATTAATAGCCCGTATCGCACGTCCTTTTTCATCAAGCTCATTTTAGTGGGCTTATTATTTATCATGTTTCCCTATAAAAGATCGTTTGCAACGCTTTCACGCGGTCCCACCGGCTGAAAGACTGAAAATTTTGTCTATTCGACAAAATAGTGGCGATAACTTGTTTGCTAATGACGTCATCATGGCGCCATTTTCGCGGCGGCCATTTTGGGTCTAACGTTTTGTTTGACTTGTGTGAAAAGGTTTGGGTTTTAATAAATTAATGTTTATAATAATTATAACGGGATGATAAGTAGTTTAGATATCCTGTTTAATGTTATTTGTGTAAAAAAATTGGATGTTTTCTTGTAGCACTGGCTTGATGACATAAAGGACTATGTTCGGTTTTTTAATAATCTTTATTTGTAAATATTTCTAACTTCAATATTGCTGGTAACGCATAGCATAGGGTCTTGAAATGTAGGTTTTAAAATATTTAATTCTAGAGCTGCTGTAACTTATACGGAGATTAAACCCAAGGTTACAAAGCTTAATAATTTGGCACCTAGTCAAAAAGACCGTTATTGATTTAATAATGCCAAATACAAAATATGGTACTTAATGTATCTATATCCAGCATCGGATTAATATGTAACGACAATGTTAAAAGGGAAATGCGCAAGCGCCGCGTATAGGCGTACAGAGCTGGAAAACCTAATGCGTTATTTATATCTGTATCACTGATTTAGCAGGAATAAAAAAAACTGATTGATCTTGCTTTTTATAAAGATAATAATTTTAATTTTTCTCTATTGTCTTATCTATTTGTTGTGTCGATGATGGCCTGGTACGAATATGATAAAATCAATAAAGATATGACATTACACGCAATGAAGCACAAACGGTCCTCCTCAGCTCGTTTAAGGTATATCGCGAGGGCGGCAACATGCCTACCTGTTTATAAACAAATACCATTTATGATACCCAAGACAGAACACTAAAAACAATGCGTATTCAATATTCAAAAAAGTACACAAGCGCGGCCCGAGAGCAACGCCGAAAGATGAATACAATCCCTGGTACAGTGGGCCGAAAGCGATCCAGATCTGGCTATCGGGATCTCAGTTTGTTCTCACATCATTACCCGCGCCGACGGCTACAAATTTACATCCAACACAATGGCTATCCAACATCGAGACATCATTAAGGTGATGCCGATAGCGCCAGTCGGCCAACACTACTAACGGACTATCCTCACATCCCGTACAAACGAAAATACACCTTAAACCTCTGCAGCAAGATTCACTATTCGTCAGCGAGTTCCTGGTTTATACGCGGATAAATACGATTCCACTTAATGACGGAACGTCATATAACTCATGGCAAGGCGAGCGATTATGAACACAAAAATGAAGCGGGCAAAGTTGATTTTAAATTGCTGTCGCGGATTACAGGGCTTCACGGACGGTTTAGGAAAGGATCAGTTTGAGCCGAAGCCTCGGGCTATCGCGACCGTACAATGGAACTTATAATACGGGTGATTGGAGAAAAATGGGTAATAAGATTTCTGCACCCGGACATTTGACTTTTGTTTCCATTTTGTGTATGATCTTTATAATGTGATGGTCTAGCGAGAGTGCAATAAGCTGCCATTATGTTCTTGGACAGACAGCAAAGAGAGGAAAGCTAACAGGTCCGTCTGGAAATATTTGGGGTGGTCTATGTTCAGCAGTGGACGTCATGTAGCTGATAATGAATGATGAAGTTTATGTAAAGCTTAGTCTAATTTTCGAACATGGTGGGAGAAAGGCCTAACTCCTCATTAGAAGAGGATGTTCGTATTTGCACTAGATTATTCTATGTGTATAATGACTAAGTTTTACCCATTATTTGGATATTAGGTTATAATTACGCAGTGAAACGACTCTACCATTTATATTATAGTGTTAGAGTCACTTTTTTAGAAAATATATTTAAAAAAAATATTTCAATTTAAAAGTTTTTTGAACCTGCAACTTTATGAGTTATGATTTGCATATACCATTAAACCCTTTACAGGGATACTAATAGCAACTATGCCTGAAGCCTAATTTCAGTTAGTATTTTTTGTGATGACGACGACTTAAGGGTTGCGAGCGGCTTCTGCACTCACCCAAAAGACCGGTGTTCTTGTATAAGCCGACTCTCGTCAGGCTAACTAGATTTTAGTCAGGGACAAAAAAAAAAACGACGACTGATGACTGATGACTGACGAGACGAGCATGCCGTTCTCCTGATGGTAAGCGGTACAACCACCCATAAACAGTAGCAACATCATCTAACTCCTTGAGTTATCAAGTACTCTGTGGTATTCCACTTTTTTTAGCGACTGTGTGTATGAATTCTTATATATTCATGTTAGTCATTTCTGCACTCACAGACAAATTGGAATAAAAACTTTTTGACTAGTCCGCCTTTGTACAGTTTGTAAACTTTAAATGAACTACTAAAAATCTCTAGATAATAATTTGATCTACATCTGCCATACATCGATGCCGTCTACTTTGCATACAATGAGGTTCGTTACCTCGCGATTGACGCGCGTCGATGCCACACGTAACGCGGCGACGCGCAACGTACGCGCGACATGCGCTAATTTGTTCCATGCTTTATACGGACACTTGTTCAAACCAGTTTTGCAAAAAAATAATATTTCCCGCGTCTTTAGCATTTTTTCGTCTTTTCATAAATATTGAAACTTAAAGATAAAAATCTAATGAAAAAATAACGAAGCGAAACATTTAAAATGGACATCGTAAAATTTAAATGTAAAAATATTAAGTAAATAATTTATAGGCAGTATGAATAAGTTTCCTAAGTCATTCTTATCTAAGTATAAAAAACTTGCAACTGTAACTAATTAATTCTTTTTAACATGTCCAGATGCCATTACGATATTAAGTAAGTAAGGAGTATTATCGGCAACAAGAACAATTAAAAAATATCTCGGATCGTAAACACGCACCGATCTCTATCTGACATCACATGCAAAAACAATATGGTGACGAAAGCAAAGGAACAATGAGCCCTCTGCCTGATAAGTAAAACACGGCTACTGTTAATGAATACTAGGGGTACTCCCGACTTGGCTTATTAAAATGTTGTATACTTCTTCCACAACGCGAGAAAGTAGTTTTTGTTAAAAAAAATAAGAGCGAATTTTCAAGTAATGCGATCATTCTGTCTTGTGTAAGTGAGAATATATTTTGCCGTTTACAAAATTTCTATCTGACGATAAGGTAATCATTTTTTTTTAACAAGCATATATCTTTGCAAAGTACGGAGGACTTTGGTATGTGGAAATTGCAAAATATTATGGAAATCTTGTCACAATAAGTACAATATAGTTTAATTAAATCTAGACCGAGTCCCTTAATTTTAAACGCAACACAACTGAAGCATAGATGTACAAAATGCAACGAACATCGGATAGAAACAAAGTTTTTAAACGTATAAAGGAAATTAAACCATTCATCCTTCAAAAAAGACAACCAATAAATGCGAAGAATCAAGAGCATACAAGCAAAATTAAAAACAAACAGACACTCACAATTTCCCATAGCGAGATAGATAAGCGCGATTGCATCTGTAAACAATGGCACCGACTCCACGCTCTCATTAGCTTGCCCTGTCTAGATACAAGCGGGATATTGTGCCATTCCGCGGGAATCCGTCGGATCGAGTAAATCGATCGGGCCGATTTGTAATCGATTGTGCGCTCGATGCTCGATGGCGGCGCTGTTTAACTTACTCCGGCGGATAGGGTTGCCAGTGTTAAGATTAATCGAGATTGTTTTTTAAGATGCAGTGTTCTGAAATGGGTATAAAATGTTCTGGTTTATGATATGAAGCTATATTTACTGCGTGTTTTGTACGACCTCCGTTTATTTGGATTTTTTGTTAAGCTACAATTTATCGATTTTCTAATTGTATCGTCAAAGAAAATAACCATTTAAATATAGAAAATGTATAAAATAAGTACTTGCAAGTCAACTACCATCAAGAATGCGACATTAAAATCTGTCGCTGAATACTTTAGCGGCAAGGTCGACAGTCTAGAGTATATACTAATGCGTTGCGACAGTATCCTCCGATAAATACCGAAATCGATAAGATTAGATACGGCACCCTTTCGTTATTGGTCTCACAAGTCAAAGGTTATCGAAGAACTATTGAGACACTAACTAGAATACGCACGCGAGTCTGCCTGATGCGATTGGTCAAGTGTAAAAGAGCTACGTTAAATAAATTCATTTTAGACTTTATTATGTAAAAAATGGTGAAGACGTCTGAACGTTTGAACTCTAAATCCGTAGATTTAGCGCATAGGTAAACCCATAGTCCTGGATTTTGAAATATAGTTTCACAGAAAATTTCATAGCGTTTATATTCTGAGAAACGACGCTAACACGAACGAAATCGAGATTAAGACTATAAACGAAATCAAACCAAGAATCAAACCTGTTGAGTTTTGTAGAATAAAGCAGAAAGATGATGCAAAACGTAACATCCTGTTATTCATAAAGGATTAAGTTTTAATTTCCTCTTATACCCATGTATTTATTGTTTTTTCTTCAATTTTATAAAGCACACAACCCTTGCTTCCTTTCACACGAAGGAACTACCAAGTACGGCCTTGAGCGCAGCAACAAGAAATAAATCCTTATTAAAAGAAACCAAATTGCAGTCTCTTTACTCTACGCTAGTTAAAATGTGGGAAACATGTCGTATTTTATTTAGTGTATGGTTGAATCCTAGACTACAGTGTTTGTATTTGTCTGAATTAATATTGTGAATAAATATTGCTATGTTTATTTTGAGGGGATTATTAAGTAATTGTAAAAATAATATAACTACACTAACTCGAGTTTTTAATTCCACGGTTTAATTTGACAGATGAAGTGTTGCCAGAATACGGAAAATTGTAATAGTTATGAGGCAAATGTGGATATCTCAATAGGTATCGATATTTACTAGTTTATAGTAAATTGTTTTCAATGTACAGATTAACCAGGTTTTGCTGTTTTATAATAATAAGTATTCAACATAAATTGATAAAATTTAGTGGGTTGCAATATCATTGTCAGTCAATAATAACGCGCAATTACAATCGTGAAAATTAACTGATTGAACTGATTGTAGGAAATGAAATAATGAAATTTGTATGTTTGAACTTAATTATAAATTGATAAAAATAAAAGTTTTTAAGGTCTATGTAATTCTGGACCTTTCATTTCATTAATAAAATATTATGATTTTAGAATCCAAACAAATTTCGTACAACGATTCCGTTTTATCATCATTTTATCATTCATTTATAGTTGTCAAACTACTCCGTTGAATTAAAAACTCGAGTATGGGAAGCTATATGGTACCCAGAAAATAATAGTACATTATACATAATTTAGAAAACACATATACACATTAAGAAAGTTTAATTTGAATTATAATTTATTTTTTGTAGAAAAAGTTTATTTGATAAATAAAATCTGTTTTGTGCCAGTATATATTCATAGCTTTGGTATACTCAAGGGATATTGGAATCAGTTTGATATTTTGTTATGTTGTAATCAGTGGGCCGCTCTTGATTCCGAGGTTATCTATTAGATTTCGATTTAGATTAATGTTCCGATATTAATTTACTTGTGTTTAAATTTGATTTCTTTTATCTGAACAGTATCAACCTTGAGAATCTTTAAGATATTTCTTGTTCGGTTTTATTTGAATTATGCTATGTAAATTCTTTGTAATTGGGAGTCTAAATATTACGACGTTTTATGACTAAGTGACCTTTAGCTCTCTACTTCTAGTTAGCTAGGACTATCAGGCTCCAAGGTTGGGCTTTGTTTGAAATTTTAGATGATTGTAGTACGTGCTTACCTATTGCAGAAAGAGTAGTAAAAGTACCAAAGGAGATGTCCGCTTTTTTATGGGTGCTGAGCCTCAAAATCTAACCAGGCTCAAACTTTACGGACATTAAAGTGGCAAAATATGGAACTAGGATCCATAAAGAAATATTTTTAGAATCTCCATTCATAAGTAACTTTTTAAACACGTTCATATTAAGTGTAGTTTTTAAGCAAAATAAAATTACATAAACCTCAAAATCGGAGGTCTTAAAAATTATACGATTTATTATAAAAGGCTAGTTTTTAGGAGTTCTAGACAATACATAAACTGTCTTGGTTAGAATTTAGGCCCGTTTTTGGACATGTCCTTTGTTTAAAGTAAAATACAGGTTCAGTATAAGAATTTTCTAACCTCAGCATGACCTCACCGCAGTTATTCGTCAATCAAGCCCTATAAACGAAGAAGTTACAATAACTTTTTGTTTATCCGAGATTCTAACGCCAGCCCAATCTTTGGAGACTGGTCTAAGTGTGTGAAAGTGTTTTCCCTTATCATTTAATACACACTTGAAGCGGTTTCAATAAAACTTGGCACGGAAATGTGTTTCGATAGTGCGGTGCATGAGATGGTTTCTTTATCTTCCTATCGCGTTCGATTCAAATGTATAAGATAGTGTAAATTGACGATCAATAACTTCGAATGTGGCGGTACCTTTGAAACGGCGATTCGAAATTCGATTTCTAATCTAAGTTAATGGGTCAAAGTCGATGAAAGTAAATCTGCAGCAGGTTCAGTGATTTGGTGCAGTTTTTCCCAGATATAGATAATACAAAGTCACATTATTTATTATTTACTCAGTAAATGCAAAGAAATGGTTAACTTTCAAAAATAGTTCAATAACATTACTTATGTACCTTCAATTTGTTTATAATTGGAACTAACCAAATAACTCTTTTAAACACTAAACACGTAGGAATTGTGACACTTTATAAAGACTTGAATCCCAATTAGCAAATAAACTCAGAGTCTCAAGGTCCTAACCCAAAACTAAAAACTAGTCTATAAGTGTTGGGAATTTTTAGCTCGAAACTAAAGTCGAATCAAATATTCAACACATAACAAAGACTGAACCTGAGACTTATCACTTCTCACCAACATCACGGTATCACAATCATTTCAATTACGTTGCAGCAGCAATTGCAGGGCGGTACAACTGGGATCACATAACAAGTCGGTTGGTTCCCATTTGTTAACAAATAGCCAACAAATTCGCAACAATGCTGGACATTCTTTACTATAAATATCTTAGCACGCGTCCATACGACGGCTGGGCTTATAAATCTTCGCAGCGTGAATATCTTCGGATACTGGAAAACCATTCGACTACGTTAAACTTTAAAGTCGAATTTCCAGTGGAGGTAGACTGTGGTGAATACAGGATTGATGCAGGGTTGACGAATGCTGGATTTTGTTGTAAAATATTGGGTAATTTATTTTGATGTTTGTATGGGCTGAAGACTAGTTCTAAAAATATTTTTAAACTTCTACTGTGATCGAATAATACTTACACAATTTTATTTTAAGATACGCAATTAAATAATATTATTTTTAAACTAGAATTCTATTCGAATTTTTGTTTCATAAATATATATTTTTTTATTACTAAATATCTGTCATTCTGTTGGCAACCCTTTTAGAACTGTCATCAATATTTCGCGAACCAATTAGAGTTGCCCGTTGCCCCCATGTCGAATTAAAAACGGCGGGCATGTGAGCGAATATGGAGAAATAGTAGTAAGTAATTTTACTCATCGTAAGTTAATCGGTTGCTTTCTTGCATAGAATGTACTGACTTACAATGACTTAATAATAAAACTTTATAATTAATGAAGTCAATAGTCAAAGCGTAATAAATAACATTTAAATGGCGATAGAATAAGACACGCGATAAGATATTACGTTGTCTATGTGAAAATCAGATTCGAGTTTTAATCACCTTTTTATTGTAATAATGATACATTTAAAACACAGTGACAAATGTTGGTGTGTGGGCTGTATTTTATTGTGTCTATATACGTTAGTAGTGATTTTAAATACAAAGACCAACAGATACCTACAGATAATATTTCCATATCTAAAATAAGGTTAAAGTCACTCGTTGGACGAGATTTTATTTTGATAGGACTTATCATCAGATATGGTATGGTTACTGTCGAGATCGAAATAAAAACATTTCTAACCATAAGGCAATTTAATTTTATGAATATGTAGAGGGAATATAAAATCATATCCTAGGGTTTTAAATAAATCCTACTCTTCAGTTTGTTATGAAATATCATAATATTGATATAAGAATGTCAATAATAATTGACATGTCATTTCGTGTAATAATTTTTTTATGTCATTGAGTAACGAGACGAGCATACCGTTCGCGTGATGGTAAGCGATACGACCACCCATAAACAGTAGCAACACCATTCAGCACCTCGAGTTACAAAGTACTGTGCGGCATTCCACTGCACTCGTCATCCTGAGATATGTCTCAAGATGAGATGAGATATTTCTCAATAAGATGTTAAGTCTCATTATATTCAGTAGTTAATTATAATTTAATAATTATCTATCATTAGCGTTTTGAGCGCAGTTTCACACGCGTTAATGTCCATCCCTGAGATAAAAGTAGCCTATAGCACTCAGAGGTAATGGAGCTTCCTATTGGTGAAAAAAAATGAAAATAGGTTAAGTCGTTTTTGAGACCATCCCTTACAGACATAAAAAAATCTTATTATGAAATGTATAAGTATTATTACTTATTATCAAACTAAGAAATTCACGTTTTTTTTTCATTTCCAGGTCAAGATCAAGATCTATTCAAATAGTTGATTCCTTACATCAAAGCCTCGAGAAATCAACGCAGCTTATTACAGATTTTATGACATTTAGTCACCGAGGAAAAAGCAAAATTCCAATTAAAATTCAATTTTTTTTTATGTGACGACGCTACTCACCGAACTCAATAAGTATGCAATTTTGACAGATACAATCATTACCGTCGCCGAGAGCTGGTGTCCTCGCGATCGCCGGCCATGATACCACCACAATAACCGGACAGCGATACACCGATGTGTGACCAGTGACCACCCCCCCTCGATCGACGATTGTATTGTCCTATACATCTATATGTTTCTCGTATTTTTATATTTCCTTCCATTGACAATGGACGTAAATAATGAAAAGGTTAGTAATATTTAAAAGTTGGGGTGTTATTGTTAAAGTTCAAACTAACCATCTTGTGCTCATTTCAGATTGACATTGCTGCGTCTAAATATTAAAAAGCGACTTGCTTGTCCAGTCATTCTATTACATTATAAAAAAAAAATTTTAAAGTTTATCTCTCGTTTATCCAGCATTATATTTATCAAACAACCCGTCCATACTGGATACATCATTACCGTTTTATTGCAAGTTTGTGGATGCAGCATTATGCGCGGTCACTGAATGGCGCTTTGTGAGATTACTGTAACATTATGTGGCTATTAGGTATGGATTTAAAACGCATTTGCGGTCGTTACCTGCTGTCCACTGCCCATACAATACCTTACGTCTTGAACTGGCTTTATGCAGTCAACTTACCTGTAAGAAAAATACGAGTATTACTATAAAATTCTTGCTAATATTATAAATGTGAATTTGTTGCATCCGTTACTTTTGCGCAGTGAATTATTATTGTGGAATGTAGAGTGACGTAGAGTACTTTATACCGAAAAAAAGCATGGTTTCTAAAGTACCTACTTAAGAGTCATATGTAAAATTTATATAAGTTTTAACATGACAGCTGGAAACAAATAATGCAGTGAATGGTAGATAATAAGAAGATCAATGATTTAATTAAACCGGTATGTCGCCATTTTTTTAAAATATCGATACACGCCACACCTTGCGCAATAAATGTGTAATAAATTTCAGTTTAGGTAATAAATAAAGCGACATACTGTAACAATGGAGGGACAGGTAGGCACGGAAGTTGGAGCGATCATTATCAACACGCGTGCCGTCAAATCGTTTTTGCCGCTGAGAAAAACCGATGTCGACGAAGGAAACACTACGTTCTGCCTTAGTTATAGCTGTAATGCACTATCCGATTTATAGTTTAACGAAATACTGGCTGATTGTGGAAAGTCTTAAATTATTTTTTATTCTTTGTTTAAATTTTTTTACCGCCTGTATATTATAATATTACACACATTTGCGCCATGGAAAACCGTCGATGGCATGTGCTACAAAATGAAAAGCACTAATTGGGTGTTATCTGTGGTCGTCATCTTGAGACATAAATGTCAACTATAACATTATCCAAATATTATGCGACTCTATAAACTTTAAACTAAACAAAACAGTATAATGTTTGCATATTAATTCATTACAAATAGTTAAACCAATAGTACCTACTCATATGGAAAATCACATCTGAAAGCCTTTCCTAATATTTTGATGACCTAGTAATAAATATTTGTAAGCATGCGAGGATCATTTCACATTGCGTATCGAAAGTTTAAAACTTCACGTAATAAACATAAAATACTTTCGTAAAACTATTGCTTGAACTACAAACTATGTGTATTAACATTTGCAGGGTCCTTGGAAAAGCTTCCTGCATCGATGATTGCGAATGGGCAGATTGTGCGTGGTTTATGGTACGAACTGTAGCGTTGTCTATGCAATTTTGTGGCAGTTTATTTAGGACTCTTGACCCTCGTGCCAAAATGCTGTTATGTTAAGCGCTCTTACTAAATGTGCTTCAGCAGAGTGCGAATACGTCAGATTGAGTCGTATTTTAAATGGCAGATTTTTATGTGAAACCGTGGTCGTGTAATAAAGTTCAAAGCATAACATATACTATAATATATGTGTTGTCCTAAACTTCAGGATGTCGCTATTTTCTATAAAATGCACCAACTCCCCCAAAACAATTCACTCAGCTAGGAAGCGCGGCAGAGGCAACGTTGCGCGTGTTGCGTGCGACAGACAGTTATCACTATTATCACGCTATCACGCGACACGCTGCCGTGTCAACGCACTGCACGCGTGACGCGGACATATCGAATATGTGACATAGTTTTGTATTAAGTCATCTTTACATAATACCATAAATAGTTATAAGTCATAATGAGTCTTGTGACGTTAGAACTCAATAAATAAAAAGGGCATTAGAATATAAGAAAATTTAAATTAAGAATTGTGTATGAAAAAAAAACAGTCGCTAAAAACGATGACGAAATAAATATAGCAAATTACGGAATACTGTCTCAGAGGGTCATAGGACCTTCGGTTTTTAGTTTCATAGTAAATAGTTCCTTGACGCTGTGAGTATGACAGAAAATACAAAATTTGTACTACTAGACTTCTGTTCGCGGCTCCGCCCGCGTCAAAGAGTTTTTCCGGGATAAACACATTTTCCGGGGATAAAAAGTAGCCTATAGCACTCAAGAATAATGTAGCTTCATATTAGCGAAAGAATTTTAAAAATCGGTAAAGTAGTTTTTGGGTTTATCCATTACAAACAATGTGAAGTCTGTCAACCCGCACTAGGGCAGCGTGGTGGACTAAGGCCTTAACCCTCTCATTTGTAGAGGAGGTCTGTGCTCAGTAGTGGGCAGTATATAATACAGGGCTAGTATGGTGGTATTACGAACAAACAACGTAATCTTTTATCTTTATAATATAAGCATAGATAAATAAAAAATAAAATATATTACTCGTAAAAAAACCTATTAACTCATAAAGGCCGGGTTGTTTAATCCGTAGTCAAAGAAATAGATTCTAAGATTACAAAGTTGACTTCCTCTACCGCACTATGAATGTGCTCAAACACTAGAAATATCTAGTTAAAACTAACCACAATTAACTGGATCCCAATCACCATAATAGTCGCGATTAATAATAGAAAATTTATAGCGTCATGCCATCTGGTGATGTGCCCATTGAAATAATCGCACATATACATTTTTTTTTCTTTTGGTTTTTTACTTAAAATTGTTGCGTTAAAATAATTAAGACTAGCCCTTTACAATACCGCAAAATAACAGTTTGCGTTTCTCGATGAAGGTTACGACAGACTGTCGTGACCTCAACGGGCTTTCCTCAGCTACGTCTCGTTATAACAAGTTACTTTCCCGTGATTCTGAAATTATATCCGATCTTATAAAGATGAGATTTATTATAAGGAATTATTACAGATTGCAATAAGTATAATGTTGGAAATTTATTTCGCGTTCATAGTCTCAATTGCCATACCTAATATCTTATGACAACACAGCAGTATGCTAATGAGTTCAGTAGGCCCACTAGGCCCTTTTTATTGTACACGCGCAGATAACTAGCGGCCGCGCCCGGCCTCGCCTCTATGTGTCGTGATAACCGCCAACTGAACACTTTTTATGAAATTAACTGACGTTTACACGCTCCATGTATTATGTGGTGGAATGAACAAGCTACCTTTGCTTTATGAATTTAAAAATGGAATGGGTTTACTTTTAAAGTATTATTTTTTGTTTGCTTAAGACGCAATCTATACAGCCCAGGAAGTCATAGGTACTTAGTATAATTGTATTTCTGCTAATTTGGTTAAGTCTCGGTGACTTAGTGACAATCTAAAGGATAGTTTTTTCTCACCAAGTTGACATGTTTTTAATATTATTTGCAATTTAAATTATTTACATGTTTCTTTCGAAAGGTTAATATTTAAATTATTGATTTAATAACGAAATACGATTGATTTCAAGGCTTACGCTTCGGCGATTCATTGCGTAGGATTTTCTCAGACAATTTTATGAGTACATAGTAATAAAAACTGAAAAGTAATTTTTACGCGGTTAAAAAGGGTACCGATTGTCAATTTTTAATGTTGTATTCCTCAACATCTCCTTAATTGATCGTAATGTGTTTTAAGACATGGACGACTAAAATAGAGGTAAGTAGATACTATTTATGTGTCGACGGTATTAGAAACCTTTTGGAACAAAAAATATATATTCAATGTCCTTTAAAAACAAGACATGTTTTGCTGCAAATATTTCATTAAATTAAAATACTCTTAAATTCCTATATTCAATCACGACCCGTTTCCGCAAAGACGAGACGTTCGCTCACAGCACAAAAGCTTCGCCCAAAAGCAAGGGGTATATATACAAAATTTAGCCTAACAAACCGCCCGGGCCATAGGCAGCGCGCGTTGACAAAGCGACGTGGGCGAACATGATAACCATCTACGTATTGTCAAAGGTGGCTGCCTGAGTCTTGGTATATCGACTTCTTGTTTGCTCCGAGTTATGTATGTTGGCACAACTGATGGGATTTGAAAATGGAAATCTTATTTTGAATAGTTTAAAAAATGAATAATCGTTTAAGAAGCCAGTTTTAAATTAGATTTGAAATTATATCGATTTGGTAATTATTAAAACAACAAGTTATTTATCGATTAAATTAATATTGTGCAGTAAAATGTAAATTGATGTTAGCTTTCATACTCTAATAATTATTTATCTTATATATTAGACGTTATAAACAAAACACAAACTGCCGAGAAGTAATTAGCACAAAAACTCGTGGCCATTCACCTGTACTAACAGAGAGTAGTAAATTAAGACAGGACGCGATACCGCGCATAAATCTCTTGTATCGGCCAATAGGCGATCGGAATCTTGCCCCCACCCCTCCCACTCTCGATGCAGCTGACTTTCCTTTCCCGACGTGGCCAAATACTATGTATGGGTTTTTGGCTAAGATAGGGCTTTGTGTCGGTGACCGGTGTAGATAGTGTTTCCTATAAATAGGGTAGTTATAAATATTGCTTTCTTGGTTCTGAAGCTTCCGGTATGAGTGTTGCGTATGTTGCTAGTACTGGATGATAAACATCTAAACATGTGCCGTAAAACATATTTTTGTCTATTTGATTATTTTATGTTGAGAGATTAGATTGGATTAAAAGACTAAAAAATAATCTTAGTTGATGAGTAACTAACCAAGAATGTATGAAATAGTTCTTAAAATAATATGTACCTATTATTACCCTATAGCTTGACTGCCTCGGTGGCGTTGTATTACAGTACGACTGCAAAGCTGAAGTCTCGGGTTCGATCCCCGGGTCGGGCAAAGTGATATTGAGTTTTTCTATTCAGTATCAGCTCAGAGTCTGGAATTTGTGCCCGATATGGCGATAGGCTCGCACCCTATCATATCATGGGACGGAATAATGGCGAAAAGTGGGTGCACTAGTTGCGCCTCTGCCTACCCCTTCGGGGATAATAGGCGTGTGTGTATATGTATGTATTACCCTATAGCATGTGAATTTCAGCCAATGAGAAATAGTAATACGTATATCTATTCGTGTTGTGTCTTTTGATACATTTCAGAATAATATTAAATTTATGATTCTCGTTTTATACAACTTTGGTTTCTACTCTGCCCTTTGGAACAAAAATACTTCATCACTTGATCGTCTATACTAATATTATAAAGAGGAAAGATTTGTATGTTTGTAACGAATAAACTCAAAAACCACAGGATCGATTCAAAAATTTCTTTCACCTATATAAAGCTGCATTATCAGCGAGTATATGGCTACTTTTTATCCCGGGAAAATACAAAGCGGTACTTTTATCCCGGAAAAACTCATTCACGCGAGCGGAGCCGCCACCAAAAGTCTAGTTTATAATACAAAATAACCTTACCCATTTATTGTGGTTTGCCTTATTATGGTTTAATATATTCCTACTTTAATATTGGATAAATAAATATATTCCAAAATTTATCAATAAATCTGTCCCAATCTTGAATAACTTATCGTTTTAGATAAGAGATTAAAAACGAATAAAATGAGCGGAGCCTCGAACTGGTACCTATTGGTAACATTGGTAACACACCATAAGAGTAGTTTTAACTTTATTTTTTTTATTGCGTTGAATGACGAAACGAGCTTGCCGTTCATCTGATGGTAAGCGATATGACCGCCCATAAACAGTAGCAACACTATCCAGCACCTTGGGTTACAAAGTACTGTGTGGCATTCCACTGCGCTCGTCATCCTGACACATAAGATGTTAAGTCTAATTATGTCCATTAGTTACAGTAGCTACAACATCCTTCAAATCGAAACAATAGTGTATGCACACTGCTGCTTGGCGGTAGAAATATACATTGCGGTGGTACCCACCCAGACGGACTCTTACACGTGAGGGACCTACCACCAGTAGCATACTGTATTTTTTTTTTTTGTCCCTGACATTACTCTTTCTAGCCTGACGATTGTCGGCTTATGAAAGAACACCGGTCTTTTGGGTGAGTGCAGAAGGCGCTTGCACCCTTAGCATACTGTAGAGTTAAGATTCCTATATAGAACATATCAGGGAATAAAATTTCCCAAATTCTAGTTTTCGATATTAAAAGGAACGATGTTTTTTGCATGGCAGATTTAAAATTAATGCCAATATTAATAAAATCTGTATGCAGTTGTTTATATTGTTTTATTGGGCTGCAAGGTTTCCGTTCCACCCTGCAATAAAAGACACATGGCCAAATAAACTCGACGTAATAGCTTGCCTAGATCTGTGTAGGCTTTATCACAAAATCTGGGAGTTGTACATGACCCAAGCGACATCTTCGCTGACAGATATCTACGTCACGTGGGTGGCCATCTTGTATAGGACTGTGATACTAGTTTTGTACCTAAAGCCTTCGTATTATGATGTATTTTTTAATGCAGTTGCGTAATGTAATTTAGTACTAACTGTAAGTGCATTTCTTCGCGATTATTTTACAGAATCAGTTTAGAGCCTATGTATTAATCCAAGACCTGACTTGTGTGCTAAATTCCATCCAAATTTGTTATTTTGTTTCTGTGTTCTGACAAACGTCTAAATATTTTCAAAACTTTATTTATAATATTACCATACGATACCATACCAGCCCTGTAATACTGCCCACTGTTGAGCACGGGCCTCCTCAACAACTGAGAGGGTTGAGACCTTAGTCCACCACGCTGGCCAAGCGCGGTTTGGCAAACTTCACATACCTTCGAAATTCAAAGAACTTCTCAGGTATGCAGGTTTCCTCACGATGTTTTCCTTCACCGTTAAAGCGAACGATAATTCACAAAGAATACACACATAAATATTCGGAAAAGTCAGAGATGTGTGGGTTTTGAACCTACGGACATTCGTCTCGGCAGTCCGTTCCACTCCCAACTAGGCTATCGCCGCTAATAATATTAAGATAAGATAGTAAGCTAAGAAGTAAGATTAATTATATTATAAAATAGAGAGATATGTCCATTTTTTGTATGGGTGCCGGGCCTCAAAATCTAACCAGGCTCAAACTTAAGGGTATTGAAGGGGCAAAATATGGATCTTGAATAAAAAAAACATTTTTAAGCCCCTTACTTATAACAAACTTTTTTAAAAACCTTCATATCAAGTGTCGTTTTGAAGCAAAAAGTTACATAAATTTCAAAATCGAAGGCCTTTAAAATTAAACCATTTAGTTTAGGAGTTCTATCCAAATATTATATTAACTGTCTCTACTAAAACTTTAGGCCCGATTTTGGACAAGTCCCTTGTACCCGATATGGTATATAAACATACCGCATTGGAACCGTTTTTGACAGGTCCATTTAGAAACCTTTAGAGGCTTATGTTCTTCCATGTGGCTGATGATGTACTCGATATGACGATAGCCTCGCTGATCATGGGAAAAGCTGGGAAACATGTACTCTACTTGCACTCGTAACCTTACACATACGGCAATCCCACAAAACCTTGACCACAATTTTTAACCACTTTAAAGTCGTGATTCAAACCAGACGCAGTAAATCGTTTGTAAGTGGATACAAACGCACGGACGGTTAATCGATCCGTGGCGGTCGCTATCTCTGGTAAACATAAAACTGAATGTGGGCCTTATCAGTAGTTTGTGGCGCGTCTCCATTGTGTGACGGATTGCGCGGCGTTTTTGTGTTTTGGCGGATAGTAGAGGTACAATTCCTTGGGGTCTTTGAGTTTCTAATGATGAAAATTTCATTATGATGGGTATATACCACAAATGAATAGATTTATTTTTAGGATAAGGGGAATTGCAGTATTGTTTATAATTTTTAGACTTTGAAGCAGCGACAATAAGCACCGTGGACTTTGTTTTATTTATTTTTGCACTTATACAATCAACGTGCATAGGCGGACTAAATGCAGGGATTCTCAAATGAATCTCAGGGTGGTGTAGCCATTTAACGTCAACTTATTTTCAACGATAAAAGTAAAATGTCGGGCGGTGATCTCGTTCATAATGACTGGATATGTACTGAGACGTGAAACTACCGCGTGCAAATGGGAACGCGCGGCGCAAAGCGAAAACAAATCAGATCTTCCCTCTATCTTTCATATCTGCTCAAAGAATTTATTGCCTAACTAGCTTTTGCCCGCGGCTCCGCCCGCATTAAAAAGTTTTTCCGGGATAAAAGTCCCGGTTTATATTTTCCCGGGATAAAAAGTAGCCTATGTGTTAATCCAGGACATGATCTACCCGTGTGCCAAATTTCATCGAAATCCGTTCAGTAGTTTTTGCGTGAAAGAGGAACAAACATCCTTACATCCATACATCCAAACATCCAAACATCCAAACATCCAGACATTCTTACAAACTTTCGCCTTTATAATATTAGTAGGATTATGGCGGGTTATTGTCCACAATTTATTATTTATACCGGACTGTCCGTCAGTTTATTGGCGCCGATAAAAACTTACGTTTTTAATGCTAATGCGATACTCCACATCCGATAAGATTTACTCTTAAATATTCCGAGTAAAGCCGAATGGGGTCATTTATTATTTGAAATTATTATGCGGATTTTTATGGTTTATTATTGAGGCTCAGTTTTATGTTTAATGGTTTCGATTGTGGTCTGCTTTTTGGGTTAAAAATAAACACCGTTTAGTAAAATAATATCAGCCCTGTATTATATACTGTCCCACTGCTGGGCGCGGGCCTCTTCTACTACTGAGAGGATTTAGGCCTTAGTCCACCACGCTGGCCTAGTGCGGCTTGGTAGACTTCACATATCTTCGAAAATCTTATAAGGAACTTCTTAGGCATGCAGGATTACTCACCATGTTTTACTTCACCGTTAAAGCGAATGATAATTGATAAACAATACACACGTAACTTTGAATAGTCAGAGGTGTTTGCCTTGGGTTTTGAACCTCTGGACGTTGTCTCGGCAGACCGTTCCATTCCCAACTAGACTATCGTCCACTTTAGTAAAGCTTGAAATATTTTTACAAAGTTTTGTATTTAACACTCATTGCGTAATACTTCCATAGCATTTCTTTTCACAATCAAAAGCCCTAAAATTGACAAGTGAATGAAACCTTCCTAACATTTTCAAATAATCAGATCTGTTTCCCATAATAACTAAATAGCTCGATAGTAAAATAAAAACAGATCGGATATAGTGTCAAAGTGCAGCACTGTGTGTCCCAAGTTATTAGGGTGGGAGAGGGGGGAATCTGTGCGGCGCAGATACCGCCCGCCCAGGTGGCCAGCCAGATACAATGTACTACCGCTGTGTTTGTTTTGCACGGATTAAATTGAATTTTATTTATGATTTAGTAAGAGGATGGCGTTGGTCATTATTTTTATAAAAGTTTGGTGCTTTTACTATGTCTATGTTGCTTACTATTTGTATAAAAACTATTACGATTAATTTATGAGACATATCTCTTGCTTGTTGTCTGTGACATTCTACATTTAAAATATAACATCATATAGCAAATGACGCAATTTTTGTTTTTTATTCACGTTTTGTTTTTTTATCTATCTGTGGTGGCTCGTGATTGGCTTATTGTATTTAGTTCCTATTTATGTTTATTGTATTAGTTAGCTGTGAGCCACCCAAATAAACTAAAATAAAAATAAAATAAATAAAATCTCTAAATTGATCAGTAAGGCACTCCTCTACATCCACCCATGTACATCAAGCTGATGCAGTGGGTCTAGACAAAACCTGTGGGTTATAATGAAAGCCGTTATCAATGCCGAGTATCCATCAGCGGCGTTATCAGTGCGGGACACCCGACGGCCGCGGCTGCGCTGTACAGTTTGTCATCATATTGGAAGGTATGGGATTGAAGGTTGAAGTAGGAAATGATAGTGTAGTAGGCATATAAACAAATATGTAGTCAGCCACAAAAGTAGTTGAACAAATTCAAAATTTCATATCACCTTCAAACAAAGTTTGGAGCCACTGAAGCTGCGCCGCGACATCGCCTCGCTCAGTGTGTTCTACCGTCTGTATCATGGTGAGTGCTCTGAAGAACTGTTTAACCTTATCCCCTCCTCTCCTTTCTTAAACAGAACCACGCGTGCTGGCTTGCGGAACCACAGCTTAGTGGTCTGTTCCATCCCGGCTCGAACCAAAAGGTTCAGTAATTCTTATTTCTGCCGCACCATTAAGCTGTGGAACAGTTTGCCAGCGTACGTGTTCCCTCCTACGTACGACTTCGAGCGGAGCGTGAAGAAGCAATTAACCAGGCCGGCATAATTGTCAACATTCATGACTCTTAACTAAAATTAACTTCAAAGGGTTTTCTTCATTTGAGATAACGAAAACAAAAGAAATCGATTGTAGTTAATGCGTAAAGGAAGTTTTGAATATGTTCAGCAAATTTGGGGCTGACTATACAATAACAAAATCTATTTATTCCTTTTTAGGATTTGCAGATTTTGTTACAGTGAAAATGACGTTACATGAGTAATGTCGATTTTTTAAGAAATTATTTTATGGAATTATATTGCAATGAAGGAATTAAAACAAATCGCCATGATTGGTAAATGAGTAAAAATTGAAATGCAGTGGGTTCGACTGCAAAATGACACGCTGTCGCGACACAACTGTTACCGACTTTATGAAATCGTGAATGTTGCGTCTGCACTCTGGACGCATTTGATTAAGTTAACACTACTGTCCAATCTGATAGCGCTTTCAACCGTACTTTCATGTACTTAATAAAAAAGAAAAGACGGCGAGTTTTGAATTTGGAACGGTTAAAAATTCATAAAAAGGAATAGGTATATCTTCTTCTCGAAGTTATATTTTCGACAATTACAGGACGTTGTGTGTAATTTGATGATAAACACGTATATAATAAAAGCAAAATATGATCATTAAAACCGTTGCTTAGTTACCATTTAAGGCGTTTTAGGATGTTTACCAGACTACTTTATTAAAATGTTTATTGATTTTATAGTTTTCGAAATTTAGGTGTTAGAAAGTTAGTTTATTGATTTGGCTTTTTAATAAAGTTACCTGTTATAACGGTTCAAATCTTACTCTGTCTTTCCTAAAACATATAATGTTTGGTACGTTCGCATTTTTAGAATAACATAAAAATAAAACTGTTTTATTATTTATTACCAAGTAATTCGCTTTTAATACAAGATATAAACTAACAATAAAGTAATAGTTGAATTCCACAAAATTATCACGAGGCAAGACAAACCATACAGCCACGCGACACCCTGCCATTTACCACAAAATTTGTACAGCCGTATTTGTACGTACTCGCAGTTCATTTAAAATAAACGAGATGTTAGAGTGGCGTGCGGCGCGGTGATAACGCCCGCCCACGGTGATGCATGGCCGATAGCAGCCCTTTGACTTCGCTCACACCTGACCGCTCACTCTCATCTCATATTTAAATACATTTTTCGGGGAAAAGGAACGTAATGAAGATAGACTCTATGAGGATCCTGAAGATTTTTTCGTGTTTTAAACCTGAATGCAATCGAACGTTTTGGTCTTAATGTGGATTGAAGGTTTTGTACTAGTAACTTTTTTGAATGAAATGGAACGTGCTGCAATTTGAAATTCGAATTTTACATATTTGTTATATGCATTTTACTAGCCACGTCAGCTGATGATGGGATGACGACATGAACTGGGTAGAACCTAAAACAATGTTACATTATTTTATGTATTATTATTTTTCACTCGCAAGTCGCGTAGTTTTATTATCAAATCTTTACAATAAATTATAGAAAGAAAAGAAGTTTTAATATTGGATTAGACGTTCGGTTTAACTATTGAAATACGACTTTTTAAATTAGAATAATATTGTTGTTAACTCTACGGGGCGCTTATTAATTGATTATTAATATAATATGAATATGAAATTGATTGAGTAATAATGTTCCAGTAATACAAGATTTTATAGAGCATAGTTAAACAGTTTTTGCATGATTTGTGAAGATATTTAAATTAAACAACTGGTCTATGAACACGTGCCTATTACCATGCAGATATTTTAGAGTGTAATAAATTACTATGAATTTAATATAATTGATATGATATTATCACCATTTTAGATAAAGATTTATAATATTTTATACGTACCTGGAATTAATTTTGTTCTTCTCAGTGTTGTAATGCCGTAATAGACAACTCGACCATAACATCACAGGAAATATAAAACTTGAGAAATCGAGTACGTCGAAAATTTTGTAATCAAAGTTAATAAAATCACTCTCGTAAAGATTATGCGAACCTTTACAAACCTTTTAGCGCGACTATTACATAATCATAAAATATCGTTACATAGAAAACACATAATCAAGCGTCGATGTGGAGAACTTGCCTCACAATCAGATATATTTAATAAAGAACCAATTTACGTACATCTCGGCTATATCAGCAGCTTAAAAATGCCTGTCTGACAATTTTACACACGATAAAGCGACGTCACACGCCGCGACTTAAATCATACGCTGATTTTCGTCCGCGCACGACCGTCCTTATCTATAAAAGCACTCCCACTTATCTGTCGAGACGCAATCTCACATATTATATAGGCACTTATGTGTAAGCTCTAAGGTTCCGCTCACACCATCTGACGTCTCTACATTTGACGCCTTTCAATTTTCGAACAATGCACTTTTCTAATTTTTTTTTATTTAGTGCAATTTTATATCGTTCTTTACAGCCAGTATCTCAGTATAATATGATAATATATTGTTGTCCATTAATTTAAATTTGGAACCTAACATTATAATATAATACTTTTATATTATGATTATTTTCATAGCAAAAGAATATAAAACATAAAGCCACTGAATATAAGAAATAATACCAACCAAGCTATATCTATAAAGGGCCTGCACGAAAATAAAATGTTTATCCGCGTCGGGCCGTGTGCCCGCCTCTTATTCCATAATGGCAAAGTGATTCATTTGTCTCACAGCTATCCGAATGTTTTAAGCTTATCCTAAGATAACGGCGGATGGGGGCACAAAATTAATGTTTCACTGTGTGCTGCGGCCACACTATCGCGTCAGATAACCGTCTCCGTGTTATGTTATTGAGGAATGTGTGTGTAATTATTTTGTACGTATTCGTAAACACTCGCCTAATAGGTGTCGTTTGGAGAGAGTGATAGCGCTATGGGAGTGGTGCGTGCGAGTTGCGATAAAACATTTCCAGGTGGTAAGATTGGATTGTTTTAATTGTTTGCCGTATTTGTTGTAGGTACGGTTGTTTTGTAATAAATCATCGACACCGATAGCTATGGTTCTGCTTTCGAAAGGCTTTGTGCGTAAGCGTAAATCTGACCCAAATAGTGATATTTGGGTCAGAGTTGAACTATTTTGTTAAATTGTAAATATTTATATTTACCAAAGTATTTTTAGCGTACATATCAAACAAATGTATGATTAATGCTTTAATCATCATTATATTTACCATATCACTTCTTAAGAAAAACAAATTTTATTTTAATCTATAGTAGTACAAAAATTAAAAACAACGCCATCTATCGTCTAGGTATACAAGCACAGATGAATCAGATAAAACGCAGCCATCGAATATGAAAGCAAATTGTCGTGTAAACGGCGCAACAAACCACCGGCAACAATCTTATCTCGCGTTTGCGCAACATTGGCGCAACATTCGCGAAACATTATACACAAACTAACATAAATGTTTAATTAGAAGTGCATCTAAACCGTATTAGTTGCAACGACTGTACGTGTTGGGGTGTGGGCCGAGGTGAGAGCGGCAAGCGGGCAAAACATTGATCGACTTATAGATATTATTATAATATTGGTACTAAGGGGGAACTTTAAATGTTAAAAAAATAGTAGCTTAAAATACCCAATGCCTTTTGGATTTATCAAATACTCCGAATATATTAAAGGCAAGAGGTTTCTTGGATTTTCTCAGTTCTTTGATAACTTACAAAGGCGGCCGGATCGAGAAAATCGATCGATTATGATGTATAAGTTATGTAAAGTGTCTATTTTATAATGTATGAAATAAACGTTACCTAAAACCTTTAGATAGGTACCATAAATTGTCAAATCTAAATAACACCTTACCACAATCGCTCCCGTATATACCTTACGCCACAGCAACACCGAACAACTTTCGGTAGTTCGTATTGGATCTTAGGAAGTTTTGTCGTATCTCCAAACGTATCGTGCAATGTCTTGGATGCTGTTCTGTTGCATTATAGGACGCCGTTCCGCCATTGCCACATATTATGAGACGTGAGTTGTCTATAATACACTATTAAACAAGTACTTAAGTGCTTGAAGTGACTTTGGTTATAATCCTAGGAAGAGCTACTTATTTGGATATGGTGGCAAATATACGGGTGAAATTCGTATGTCCATTTCGATTTTTATGAATTTGTGTGTTAAGAAACTACATAGATAAAAATAAATTAAAAACACATTTATCTATAGGGCCTGTAATGAGTGCAACATAAAGTTTTCTCAGTAAATAAACAGGCTCCTACTTAAGGTTTGAAAAAAGTATAAGATTGTATGTAATTTTAAGGTGATTTCTTGTTTTATCTTTTCTATTCGTTTTGCTCTTAATTTGGTGTAACTATATCAAGGTATTTCTATTTTAGTTATTAAACTTTAGGTACTAACAGTAGTTTTACTTCTTAATGTTATATGAATAATAAAATTGTAAGTAGTGTTTGTTTTCCAAATAAAATAAATAAATAAATGCTGTTTTCTCCAAGCGTGCAATCTTCGGTTAATAAAATATTGGTACCCAATAAAATAATCAAGTTACACTCTATACTTCAGAGAGTTATAATGTGCTACCACAATTCAAAAGAAATTGTTTTAAAGATTTTTCAATCACACAGACTTTGCGATAGTTTCCTCATAGAACCCTATAGTGTTAGTATCAAGCCTTTAATTTCTAGACTAAGCCCATGTATCAAAGATGAGTCGTTGGTCTAATCTAACACCGTTAGTCGGTTATCGCGATCGATGAGTGAAAAATGTTCAACGATGCAGTAACTTTAAAATTTTATATAAATCTGCAGATAATGTTGCCAAGCAGCAATTTATTGATAATTTCGTTTTTGGTAGATAGTGGAGAAATATTGGTGTATTAATTTTATAGAGGAAAATGTATTTATAGTTGCGGTTATTATAGACGTTATAACATAAAAAAATACAAAGTAGGAAATGGGGTGGCGAAAATAGCCGCAGCAAAATTCTTTAGATATCGACATTGATGTAAAAAACTTTTATACATCAATGGATATCGAGAATTAAATTAAGAACGTCTCAGTTTCCACCGCCACTATCCTATTACATTAAATCACATCCCACCAAACTACTCTTTTATCAAACGCATCAGATCCCGAGATAAGGCGGCCGGTGGTACATTTTTCAAGCTCGATATGGCAATACCCGCCGCGGCCGACATATCGCGATGCGATGCAGTGCAACTCCAAAAAGTTTTACTTTGTGCTCCACTACCGTAAGATACGGTGCTTTGATATATACCGTCGAGATACCGAGTTACTAACTTAGTTCAGATTTGGGTGAATTGTTGTTGAATTTTAGTAGTAAATAGTGGAAAGCGATAACGTTGGCAACTTTAAAAAACGCGATAGTATCTTATTTGAATAATGGGTTTATATGGCGTTGGGTTAGTAGCGTGGGCATGTGAGAACTTGAGTTTATCATATAAGACAAGAAAAGTAAATTTTGTGAGTTTTACGAGTCGAAAATGCGTGTGGTATTTATTTTATGAGTCGGTGTTTGATGTGGTGATAACCTTGGTTTCAATTACATTCTAGAATGATAATGAGCTCTTAATAATCATAAAGTTAAGTCTATTCTAGTTTATGTTATATTGTATGATTGATTGCAGGCCTGTAATAAATTAATAAATAAAATAAAATCTATTGTGTATGATGTATGATAAATGAAATTATACATAAAAACATACCAATTCTCACCATAAAAAAATTGCTATTTTAAACACCCCGTCACATTTAATTCCGCATTGGAAAACGTCTCCTGGAAAGCTATACAAATGTTTTAATTTCAGACAACATCCGTGTCACATATCGTTAAAAATAACATTCAACCCTTTTAAAACTGGTAAAAAACACACCTACCTGATAACCATCGGGGGAAACACATCGGCCCCTTAGTGCAGAATAAATAAGTGCGGACGCATTAAGGCGGGCGGTGTTAGCCTCAGGTGGCCTTCCGCCCGCCCTGTATCGCAGATAACGAACGTTAACAGCCGTTAACGGGCGTTAGCGGCCGTAACGACGCCGTTAGAGCCAGCGGCTTCCTCCGCCATTGTGCGGCGCGAACTTTCAGACCGGCCGGGCAGTGTTTGGCGACCGTAAATTTGTTGATCGGTGTTATCTCACACCCGTCTACATGTTACTCGTAGTCAGATAAAACTACCTTTTCTCGGCATATTTTTATATTTTTTTATTGTTAAATTATGTTAGTTTTAAATTTTTTTTATCAGAATCCGGCGCTCTGTGATATGTTGAATTATTAAAAATTACTCGCTTATTAAAATAATAACATCTGTAAATATACTAAATGCTAGTGAGTTAATCTCCAAGTTGACAACACAATGAATCAATATTAAAGTGTGTAAGTCAAGCGACTTGTTTCTACAAACTTTTGATTCAATCGTCAAATATCTTGTAACATCGTATTTTATTCAACTATATAAAGAGACCATCCTATAAATTACTTGTAAATAAGTTCTCACAATTAATCTACACTTACATGAACATGCCACCAAAGTGAACACGGACGCAACACCTCGATGTATTCAATTAGTGACAGGGCGGGCGGCCGGCTGGGCGGGCGGCCGATGCTATCTCGGAAGGGCGATACTCGCTACAAGCTTTTAATTCTACGCTAAATGTGCTAATGTCTTTTGTTTAGGGGATTTTCTGGTATGTTGGGTTCGGAACAGCGGGTATAATTCATGAATTGAAGGTTTTTAGAGAACTAAAAATTCAATGTTAATAAAAAATGACTGATCCTATATTATGATTTTTTATACATGTTAATGGCCATGTAGTGCCTGGATAATGATGCCGGCACGGTACGCCGGAGGTCGTGGGTTCGAGTCCCACCTTCAACTGTTCTTTTTCAAGTTTCCATAAAAATATAAAATCAAAAATGACTGAATTGAACCTCATCCCAGTATCTTAAGTTTACATTTATTTATTAATAATTTTTATTTTCAAGAGAATTTGCATAAAAGAATTCAAAGGCATCCGTAATCAACTCGCAACCAGCGTATTATACGAAGCCCTTAACATCATTAATAGGCCATATCCAATGGTAGCTCCCTCGACCTGAAAAATAGACTTCAAAGTGACAGCATCACCAAAACGCAAAAAAAACCCTAGTCAATTGCAAACAAACTGAGGCCGGCACGTGTTATCACAGTGATAAAAACGAGCAACTACCGCGGTGACGTGTGGTGCTCGATGTACAAACGTCGTTATGCGTTACTAAATAAATCGTTAGCGCCGCGTGAGGAGGCACCGAGATATGGCACGTAGTGCCGCGGCTCTACGCGCTACGGATGTGGCTACTGAATGAGCGTTGATGTTTTATGTATGGGTAAAATTTTGGTGGATGCAGAGAAAAATAAAGAGGAAAATTGCGTTGAATTTTAGAAGTAGAGCGAGATCATTTTGAGTATAGCTACAAAATTGGTTAAAGACAAAATTATAATGTTTGATTTTTTTTTCTTATACCAAACATTAGAGATTGATGTTTAGTGTCAAATGATGAATAAATTTTGTATCATAAAACCTTTTTTTTTAAACATGCTTAAATAAAAAAGTGCAATATAAATATGTTTTTAATTGCAAATTTGTTAAAACAATAACTAAATGTTTTCGAAAGTCGGTTTATTATAAGATTGAGCGTACCCAAAGTACCGCATCTAGCAAACTAACTTCACGATAACCTAAAACAGTCCCGGGCGCCCGTGCAAACTGAAACACAGAATTATTAGTGTTTTTTGTTATTGTACGCTGTAACAACAGTTTGCCGAGATTTGTATTATTTCTCTCACATTTGTTATTATAGCTGGGTTTTTTTTATCATGGCGCGGAAAAGTGTTTTCTTCCTGATAATAGTTTAGTGATATGTGTTACAAATTAGTCAAGCCACTAGGAATATATCGTTACGTTTCGTTTTACGTATCCCAGAAAACATAATTGTAAAACACTTATGTTTTCTTTGACCACAAGTACAATTTTATGTTATGCCATTTTAAAAATTAATGCAATCGTTATATCTCAAAGATCACATTTTATATAACACATTCCATTTCATTGTAAATGATATCACTCGTATCGAGTTCAGTCGTGAATTGCTTATTAAAGTCAGCATCTTCGCTTACATCTGTATTGCAACACTTATCTATTGCGTGCACACACCAAAAATCAACTTTATCCTCATCGCGATAAAACTTCAATTTCCTCGCGCCACTCACCAATGGAATCTAACACATCACCGCTAAATGTCATAACCCGATATTTTATGATTTTCGAATTTATACTTTATTGGCTTGTAGTAAAGTGGGTTTTGAATCGATATGGGCTGAAAGGTTATTTATTAGGTAAAGGGTGAAGAACGCCCCTCAGAGCCTTAAGGTCTGAATGTGAAGAGATAATCTTTATTAAATTAAACACGTGTAAAACTCGAGTGCTGTCTCATTCTGTTTGAAATCTAGAACTTGTTTTAGATCTGAATCTGAGTAAACGTTATAAAGCATTGTTGTTAAGGTTAACTATTTCGGTTAATAATTTTAGCACACACACACGCCTTTTATCTCCGCAGGGGTAGGTAGAGGCACAACTAGTGCACCCACTTTTCGCCGTTATTCCGTACCATGATGTGATAGGCGGCGAGCCTATCGCCATATCGGGCACAAATTCCAGACTCCGACCTGATACTGAAGAGAAAAATTCAATATCACTTTGCCCGACCCGGGGATCGAACCCGAGACCTCAGCATCTTAGTCGTACCGTAATACAACTACGCCACTGAGGCAGTCTAAATAATTTTAGCAACTATTTATAATCAATAATTTTTTTACACATAACTTACTCCGTAAACTTCCACAGCGACCATCAATAGTCCCATAGGAAAAATGATTTAACATGGCTGCAACGTTGATAACGCCTGCAGTGGCGCGATAAGGGGCCGGCGCAGGTCCGGGGCCCAGGCCCCCGTCTAACGGGTGCACTGTCTTGCCTTATCGACGGCGCACAGCCGCGTATCGGTTATCACTGCCGCCCAGACCGCTTGAAGTTTTAAAAGCTCGCTACAACGATAGTTTGATGTGTTATGTTATAAATAAGGTATTGTTTTTGTGGTTGACGTTAATTTGTTGATATTAAAATTTTAATTTAGTACACTTCTGATGCTCTATTATTAATTCGTATGCTTAAAACTTTGCTATTTATTAGTACATGAAACTAATTTATAATGTATCTATAATTTTAAATAAATTTGAATCTTATTCTGAAAGCGCTATGGGCCTCTATCAAGTGGCTTTCCCGTTCAAAATGGTTTTAAAATAATGTATATTTCGAATGCTGTGTTTTAGTAAACAAAAGTAAGGTGATAGTGGTTGGTAGAAGACAATGTGTGGGCGCCGGTACCTCCGCCGCTTGCGGGAGTAGGGTGTACATGCCATGAGGTTTTGTTGGGAGAGTCTCATGAAGTATGAATTTAAATCTATTAATGTTAATCAAATATTACTTTATTTAAAGAGTATAAAAATGATCTTTGGTCGACGATAAGATCCAAAGGTAAGTCGGATCCCAGTGAAACTTTACAATGTGTTTCTTTTGCAAAATACATGCCTTATATGACTTTTAATTACGCTACACACATCATTATCAGCCACATGACGTCCATGCTGAACATAGGCCTCCCCTAAAGATGCTACACTAGGTCAATAAAATGTTGATTTGACATTTTAGAATAATTAGCACCTTGAAGAATCTTTTCAAACAGTTACAACTAACCAGCATCATTAGTCAGTTAATTTCAAAATAATTTATAATAAAACCTCGATACAACGATCAATTCAATCCTTTTTTTAAATCTACTTCAGAGTCTCTCCAAAAACTGCACTCACAGCCACCCGAGTGATATCAGGGGTGTGCGCGCGCGATAACGCCCGCCTCTCGCACACTGCTGATAAAATATGTCGTAAAATGAAATCCATTCCGTTTGGACCGAATTGATATGATGTACTCTCAACTATCAAAATAGAGGGAATTGTCTTGGGAAGTTCGTGGTTAGGTTGCGGTGGTGGTTTGAAAACGTTAGAAGACGAGATGGAATTATTCTGGCGTTTCATGAGTGATATTATGAGTCGACTAGTAGTGGTTTGGAGTACAAAGATACAAAAGTTTTAAGTCTATAAAAATATACTCAAGTTTCTCTGGATTGGAGTTTTGAGAGAAGAAAGAAAAGCATTTTTTTTTATTTAGCGCGAGCAAAGAGTGCATGCCCTAGCTGCGCCTTTAACAATTCTTTGGAGTTAAAGTCAGAAGCTTGTCATGTTAGTTTTATTACTTTACTAGATTTTGCCCGCGGCTCCGCCCGCGTCAAAAAGTTTTTCCGGGATAAAAGTCGCGCTATTTATTTTCTCGGGATAAAATGTAGCTTATGTGTTAATCCAGAACATGATCTAACCGTGTGCCAAATTACATCGAAATCCGTTCCGTAGTTTTTGCGTGAAGGAGTAACAAACATCTATACATCCAGACATCCATATATACTTACAAACTTTCGCGTTTATAATATTAGTAGGATTTATTGTTCGAATCAATATAACAAATGTATAATTTAACGATGGGTAGTTATTTACTCCAACAATTCTAGCAGCATCTTTCATTTACAAAGGAGTTTACAGTCGTCCAGTAAAGGTTGGGAAAGGTCAGGTTTAACCCCGACGTCACTAAGGGTTGATAGTTTTACGGCAGTTCTGCCGTGGTAATCGAGAGGGCAGTAAGTCAAAGGTACTTCTATATCGATTACCGGGGCACAATATATAGAGGGATGTTGAAGGGTAAATTAGGCAATCGAGACAGCTTAAGAATATAAAATTGAGTTAATTTTTTAATCTATTTAGATATAATTTTTGAACTATCCAAATAATTGTTATGTCATCGAAGTGATTGTTCCCCAAACGATAACAAATGAAGCAGTAACACCGGCAGTTAGTTTACGATTCATGCACGTACCCACTCAGACGTGGACACTAAATCGTTTTATTACCCCACTTCGGAACGAGGTGGAGTAAATCACGAGCGATTAGCGGTGGGGTGTGTATCGATTAATAGCGATAGAACTTACATGACCGCATGTTAATCTATAGAAATCGATTAAGAATGAAATCCCTATAAGCAATGGCAGTCATGGGTAGTGTAGCTTTCGTCAGTTTTTTTTTATTTTCATATATTTCCCATTCAAATTCATAAATTTTGTTACTTTAAGTGGAACTTTGAATGCAACGTGATTTAAAATGATTATTGTTGGCACTTTAGCTTTTAATTACATAAATTAATAAATACATGTAAATGACAAACATCTCCTTATAACAAGTCTATTTGACCAGTTACTTGGTAGCTACTCTGTGCACACGAACTTAAAAAAGTAAACGATGGTTTCACATTTGAATTGTAGCACCTAGCGGTCTCACAACTCACTGAAACATAAACCTCATCAAATCACTTTGAACTTAAAATTGTCAACAATCTCTCTCAACTTCGACCGTGGGCCAAGCGAGTTGAAATACAGGAGAGTGCCGTTATCAGTGGCGCACACTCTCATATCACAACTGATAACGTGCAGACGTCGGACGTGCCCCACACAACCTGACGTCGGATCTGGACTGAGACCAGGATTGCTGTGTTATGTGACGGGGCCAAGGGAACGCTAAGAATTTGTAAAGGTTCTGGATTGAGGTATGATTTTGACCGTATATTTGTGAGTCTGAAAACGGAAGGTATCAACGCTATTATATTGTTTTTGCTGCTAAATTAGCGCATAAATAATTGCTTTTTGTTTGAAAGGTACTATGTACATTATTTTTTATCACAAACGCGTACTTCAACTATCATGAATTCACAAAAACCCTTAAATTTAGGCGCGCATCAAAAACTACGTTAGTGGAATGTAAAAAATATAGTAAAGTTTGTTTTTAACATGATTTATTCGCGGCCCCGCGGAGATGCGGTTATCTCTCGTGAGCACGCCGCCCTATCTCGCGCTGGGCGGCCGAGATACCTACCGAGCGCGCCATTACATTGTTTTTAACAACTGCGACATTTTTAATGCGTGTTATGTAGGTACGACCGTACGACTGATGAGGTCTCGGGTTTACTTCCCAGGTTGAGTAAAGTGATATTGGGTTTTACTGCTCAGTATCAGGAATTTGGAATTTGTACCCGATATGGTGATACACTCGCCCTATTAAATTATGAGACGGAATACCAGTGCAAAAAGTGGTTGTAATAGTTGCGCCTCTGCCTACCCCCTTCGGGGCTAAAAGCCACGTGTGTTATATAGGTTAAAATGTAATAAAAATAGCGTTTTAAAATATGATTTATTCGTAGAGCAGAGATGCGGTTATCTCGAACGAACACGCCGTAGTATCGCGCGCTGGGCGCCCGCGATACCGCTCGCAGCCGCGCCTGCCGTACAACGCCATCTAGCGAGTTTGGTTGGAATGTTTATTAGGACAGTTTATGATTTTTTAGGCTTAACAAAGTTATAATTATCGTAATGGTATTAACAATAATGATAACAACCTCCTGTCTGCAGCTATATATATGTGCATTACCTAAAAAAACACACCTTTATATCTTACTACTAGGTAAAAGATACGCCCAATTTATATACACTTTGACTGCAGCGTCACTCACAATTGTCTGTTACTGTTGTAATAATCCACTGTCCCTGGGATATACCCAGGGACAGTGGATTATCGAAAGTGTAGTTTTATGAAAAAAATTTAAAGGGATTTTTTGCATTATTTTATCATTAATAATTATAATTAAGCTAAAATTAAATTATCAATTATTAATGAAAGAGTTGTGCAATAAATTTTTCAATTGCTCTCTAAAAAGTAAGCATTTTCACTTTCGATACTTCATCTAGTGACAATCCCACCACTGCCCGGACCCTGCCCTGTACATCGTTTATCCTCACAATAATCCGCACAGCAAACCAGTGATCAAAGCATCTAGATAACGTAATCCGATGACATGGCGTCGACAATTAAGCGCAGGAGCTGAACCTGCGCCTAATGAGACGTGGTATCTAGCCGCGCTCCACTGCGCTATCAGGAATTAGCTAATACTGGCCAGGTGGCTTCCGTTTGAGGACCTTGGATGCCATCGATTGCGGTCGTGTTGGTGATATACAGGGTCATTTTGACATTGCGTTAATAAATGAAACCACATACTCGTCTTTGCCTCTACTAACGTTGTGCCAAAAATCATCCCTGAGAAACGAATAGTTTCACCAAAAATCTCAATATTACTTACCTATTTTTTTTTAACATTTTTTAGTTTAGTGCGAATATGGCGTCTTTTCGAGTATTTTTATTTTTAAACCTCTTAGGGCGGTATTAATAAACGAATCTCAAGTTTGAGTTACATCTCAAGTGGACATAATGTATTGAACTCTTCATACATTATGTCTACTTGAGATGTAACTCAAACTTGAAATTGATTTATTAATACCGCCCTTAGAGTAGTAGTAGCGGCATTAGGGGGTGTAAACTTAAAGTTACTTTTTATTGATATTTATTTTGTTCGAAACTTATACTTTTTTATTTTACATCATGTATGATTAAAATAACCGAACGGAAAGTGTTATTTTCAAGGAGATAAGTACCTATGTGGTTTCATTTAGTAACGCAATGTCAAAATGACCCTGTATGTCTATCTCTACTAATATTATAAAGCTGAAGAGTTTGTTTGGTTGGTCGCGCTAATCTCAGGAACTACTGAACCGATTTTGATAACTATTTTGCTAATAGGAAGCTACATTACTCGTGAAGACTATATGTTACTTTTTGTCACGGGAAAATATTTTTATCGCGGAAAAACTTCATCATGCGGGCGGAACTGCGAGCATCTGGTGGTAGGACTCTCATATGTAAGAGTCCGTCTGGGTGAATACCACTGCAGTGTTTATTACTACCGCCAAGCAGCAGTGTGCATGCACTGTTGTGTTTCGGTTTGAAGGGCGTTGTAGCTAGTGTAACTACAGGACATAATGAGACTTAACATCATATGTCTCAGGATGATGAGCGCAGTGGAATGCCACACAGTATTTTGTAACCCAAGGTGCTGGATGGTGTTTCTACTGTTTATGGGTGGTCGTATCGCTTACCATAAGGTGAACGGCATGCTCGTCTCGTCATTCGATACCATAACAAAAAAAAAACTCCACGTCTTGGATATTGAGAGAATTACGGCCAGGCTTTGAAGGCTAGGTATGGAAAATTTTGCTATAGTTTTTTGATTTCAAAAATATGCAAGACGCTTTGACATGAAGTATGTAGTTGATTTAGTAATCGTATGGCCAGAGACGGACTGATATAAGCTCGGCGATCTGTAACACCTTTTCGATGACCTTAAGCAATATAATCTGAACGCAATTTTGATCTCTTATAATTGGAAAAATGATTGCCATTAAATACCAAACTAGGAAATATCGAAAGCTCACTAAAACCATCTAGGGTACAGTTATAACATTTCGATATTTGCATGCACATAAAGCGTCCCATTCACGGCACAATAAACAGCTACCCACGACGCGACATTGTCGTGTCATTTCGCGAAATATCGCGCGCGTCTCGCGTTTAATCGCGGTGGAGGATCGCGCGACGCTCGGCCACCCCGCGCGGCGATACCATGATAACGGCTGACTGTTTCACCAGCGCGAGCGGCCTGGTCGTCGGTTTAATGGTAGTTATGACATTTAAAATTAATTATTTTTGTAGAGATATCTAAGGGCAATATAAAGGTCTATACAATTATGGATTTTTCTAAAATATCGTTGAAGAAGTTCGCATTTTCATTGTATTTGAAATGTCGGTGTAAGAAATTATATGCTTATGTTTTCTAATATCTACTAAACATAGTATTAATTTATTATCTACAAAGCTACACTTTCTTTCAATATTTCATATTATTATGCTACACACAATGATACATAATATTTCCTGACGTATTATAGATACTAAAATATTCGATATAAAACAAAAAAGGCAAGCGTAAATGATGTTATTAAACTTTGCAAACATTAGTATGCAATTCAGTTGCACGCTGGGTAAGAAATTTGGTTAGGAATAAAGTAAACGACTATTATATCAAATGATTACAAAATAACAAATATCATAATTCTCATTTATTAGCTTCAAATTACACTACTGTGTAACAGCCTTCCATTTGCCACACAAAAAGGCCACATCAAACTCTACAAATTCACAATAAAGTCCATTTTTGCGTGTGCAAGTGTCATAAGTTTTGGAGGCAGCTGATTTGTCTTTCTTAGAAGTGACCCTTTGTTCAGCACGGAGTACAATCAAGAGATGTCGTTTAGCGTGCATTGAATAGGGCAGTGTTTTAATGCATAGAGAAAGTACTTGAGCGTAGGTGTTCTGATACGAACGGACCTAAAATACCTTGAGGTTTTTTACTTTTTTCCTTGATATACCCAGTATGTCGTCTTGGTTTAGTGGTTTGGCTTGTGGGAGGTCCTGGGTTTAGTTCTTATACCGCATCTCTTGATGTAGGTTTGTCTTTAAGAATTTACCCAAGATTCAGTTCCTAGTAATAGACATCTTGCAGGCTGTAAGACGTAAAAATTAAGCAAATATCATGATTGGCAGTTATAAATAAAGATAAATTTTACCGAAAAGTGACAGTTGACTTAACGTCCTAACGTCTTTATCCCCGAAGCGATAGAGAGGTGCAACTATGCCACTAACTTTTCGCTAAGTATTTTCCGTCCCTTGATATGATATGGGACCTATCGTTATATTAGGGACAATTTTCAAACTCTGAGCTGATATTTTATTTTATGGGATTGAATGACGAGACGAGCATGCCGTTCGCATGATAGTAAGCGATACGACCACCCATAAACAGTAGCAACACCACACAGCACCTCGAGTTATAAAGTACTGTGTGGCATTCCACTGCGTTCGTCATTCTGAGACATAAGATGTTAAGTCTCATTATGTTCCATAGTTACGCTGGCTACAATGCCCTTCAAACCGAAACACAACAGTGCATGCACACTGCTGCTTGGCGGTAGAAATAGACATTGACATTGGGCTGATATAAGTAAAGGAAAGCCCAATATCACTACCTATGCCCGACCTGGGTTTTGAACCCGTGACAGAGTAGGTACATATCACCGCAATACCTGCCTGCGGTGCCTATGCCTTTGCCTTCGGTATCAAGAAATAAAGTATCCAACTTGTATTATTTTATCAGTAATCAAGCTATTAGTTAAAGTGTTATTCTACTGGACCCATTCACCGGTTTGACTGGCTACCATACTCCATACCATACATCCAGTCTAGAAAATTCAAACCTCACACAGTTTCTGGTCAATTGAAGCCTAGTCAAAGTGTTATTGACCATGTAAAAATATAAAAGTAGAAAAATCTGGGTAAAAGTAGAAAAATCTGGGTCACAACAATTTAGTCGGAAAATACTGAAATGGCGGTAATGAGTGTAGATAACGGGTGTACTAGGCACGGCGATGTAATGAGCAACAGGTATTGGCGGGTAATGTGTTCACGTTTCTGCAGTGAAGTCATTTTAGCATTAAAGTGGGCACATACGGTGCGATTTGGTACAGCCGAACCATTAAAATGGTATGCCATCGAACCATATCGCATCGTGTGGGGCACGGTTCGATAGACATTATTATTATTGTTGGTACGGCTGGTTCGATGGCTTGTCCATCAAACTTGGTTGGATACAACTGGACATCGCATGGTACGGTTCGATCGTGTGGCGTGAAGACTGTACCGTGTGACGAATTTGTGGCATGATGCCAAATCTAATAGTCTGTTAGTAGTATTATATTAGCACCTTGTAGCGCAGGGTAGGTTAATGTGTAGGTCAGGTACATGACGCTCAGAGAACTTATAAGTGTAACCTTTTGGGAAAATAGTTCGAGGAAGATGGGGGCTGATTATTTGGAAAGCAGCAATAAAGATGCCGAATTACATTGGTTTCTTGTAGCACAAATATGAGCAAACTGTCTATGTGTGCAACCCTGTCTATCCAGAAGCGCTACGATTTACTATCTTCAAGAAAAACAAACTTTATTGAATGCTATACAAGAATGCGAGTAATTGGCATGATAGTAAGATCTATGGTTGTAAAAAGCAGCAAAACTATATTTTAGACATTGATTTTAGAACTTAAATTACATATCTCTAAGTGAATATCAGTATTACATACTTTCCTAAAAATATAGTTAAGGTTTATCTTACTACATAATATCACAAAATACAATCTTATATTTTGAATCTAATCCAAGCCGTTTACGGCTACGGCGACCATTTACATTTTAGAGTGGTTATTGATGTGCCTTCACATGGCAATCTTATATATCTACTAATAAAGTCTCTCAGTACTAGAAGAGGCCCGTGCGATGCAGTGGGACAGTATATAATACAGGGATGGTATAAACAAATAATTATTTATTAATCCTTGAGAAATAGAAACAGTGTCTTGTTTTTCATCCATAATTATAATCAACGTAATGAATAATACAAGTGGAGTTGCAGAAACATAACTATTTGTAATACTAATACTATCATATTTCATTAGTTAAGGCGTTAAACTTACGTTTATAATCGCCTACTTGATCGTGACAGTGTAAATCGTCCCATTTGGTGGTTACACTTTCTATAGTAAAACAAAAAAAAAAAAAAAAAATTTTATCAAGCAGTTGCGATCGTTTCGGGGATGCACAAAGGAAGCAGCAGAGAACTGTTATTATCTACATTAGTTGTAAGTTACATGTCGCTGATAGACGACGCGCAAACGACTAAGAACCTTATGATTGAGCATACTCTTTTCTGACTGTATATAAATATACGCAGAAGGAGAATTCTTGGTTTTGATTCCCAAGTTGGGAATGTACGAAATCTGATTTATTTAGCAGTCATGCGGCCCTCAAAGACCAGTTAACCAACCAGGAAAGAATTATTTTATATTGTCTTAATTCTACTAAAATTAAAATGTATACTATCTACTTCTTTGTATAAAATATTTATAAATCAATAAAAGAAGTTTAAAATCACTTTTTTGCGTATGTAAGCACTGATCAACATAAAGGTCCGTTTCGACTGGCTGAGGACGCGATGTCTCGATATCGCATGACGAACGAGCGCGATAGGGGATGCGCGCGCGCACACCAGGGTATCCACATGGCTCAAAATCCTTGCTGTAAGGAATTGTTTTCGGAGACTATTACCAAAATTCAAAAAACATTTGTGTTTTTTTTGCTCTTTATTCGATAAATGTTATGTAGGCAGTGGGTTTTAACTGATAAGAGCTAGTAATTATATACCACACAAAGTAATTAATTCTTATGACGGTAGACATTTGATTTATATATTATTATGTATGTAACTGTATGTCACCCAAAAACAAACATCCTGACTCTCGACCCCCACGTAAGCCTATATCGTTGATATCGACTATAAGAAATTTCAGTCTTTCAGCCAGATTCAAACGAATGTTAACTATACATGAATATTTGTCTCAATATTCGGTGTGAATCTATTTTCAAAGTAACCTCAACAATCAAACATAGATTACAATGGTTAGAGAAGATATTTGTTTCGATTGGCATCATCGTCTATTACTTGGTAATAGAGGTGACCCATTTGATATGTAGAACAACAGTCCCTTCCAGGTTTTATAACTAAATACCTTAATTCAGCTCAGCGACGGCATTCTAAAATATAAGTCATTTTATGTGTCAAAACTAAACCAACCTCTAATCATATTGACTACATGTATGAATGTATGTATGGCCTACTTAAGTCGGTGGACATCTCTACATAAAATGAACACTAACGGGGCAAAAGGAATTGTGTGTGTGTGTGTTGATATCCTTTCAGGAACGAATTAAAGATATTCATTTTTCTTATGGCGTCCGGTGTTAAAATAATATGTAAGCTGTTGAACTGTTCATAATTTTAAAAGTAAATAATTTTTTACACATCAGTGCTGTAGCTTGATTACTGATTAGATCAAACTGTGTGATTTTATGTCAATCATTTCATAACGTGATTTGAAGTCGACATGACACGTGACAGAGTTATTGACCAGCCAAACACAAATAAAAACAACTTACAAGAACACAAACAAAAAAAATATGATATTATAATTCATTCGATATCTCGTGGCCGTGCCCAAATACATATGATGCGTTAGCGTGTTTTATTATAATTTTTGCCGTTCACAAAACAGGAACGCTGGAGATCGAAAAGATCGAATTAAAATGGGATCAGCGGTATCGAGTTTATGTTAACGAAGCTGGCCACCCTACCGCCAACGGAACAATGACGCGATAAAAGCGCGGCAATATTTTAAAATCGATGTTTTTATGAATCGATAATTTGTTCGGTACGTTTTGGCGCGACGTTTCGCGAGCCAATCGATTCTTATCTCGTTGTCACAACGCTTTGTTTCGATTCGGGTCCCAACATCGTCCATGTTCCCTTGAAATGTGTTTCTTGCTAACGTAAGGATTGATGCTATCTTGTACATCTTTGCAAATTCAATATGTACCATTTTAAGCGAGGTGTACATGCGATTTTCGGCTTTCCTCGTTTCGGCATACAGGTTGTGACGTTTTTTAATGTGTGTAGAATTATGTTTGCGCTGCAGTATCTGTCCTTTTCATATGCATGCCAAGCGGTCTGGCTTCAGGTGTGTCCGATGGGTAATATTTGATACTTTCTTGTTCGAGCGCTGGTCACAAGAATGCGACGTTCCGTCATTATGCCCAGTTGTATGGGTCATTCAATAAAGGTTTCTTTTTTAGTCCGATGTAATGTGATTTCATTAGCCATTTGTGTTAACTGTTAATTAATAATTTGATCCCTTTCAAGATTAATATCTTGTTATAATTACTGTGTTGTTTTATTTTTCATTTTAAAGGTTGTATCTGTTCGCCATATACCCGTAATTCTTTTGCACAAATAACCTTGATGTTTCCATTTATGCATACTTACCATACTTTAATTTAAGATCCCTATCTGTAAATAACATTGCTTCAGGTACAAGATATAAGTTTCTTTACTTAAATTTTAATATCATTCTGATTTAATTTACGTCGTAAATAAAAATTGTAAACAATAATATATTTAGTACCTGTTTAATTCGTAGGCTTCCTATTGGAATTCTGATAATTGTATTTTTTTTCCTCTTATTTTTTATAGTTTACCTCGAAAATACGTAGTATTCCCAAATTGATTTAATATTTAACCATAATTCATACACACTTTCAGGAAGAATTACTTTCATGACAGACTAGCTTTCCCTAAACACGTAATGCTAAAGTTTTACGAAATGAGTTCGGTGAGCTGTATATTCTGTAGATACACTGTTATACCTATTTTGTAGAATATGATTGTAATTATAAACTAAAAGACTTATATCAAAACAAACGACACAACCATATCAATAACACCAGCCTGGTATGCGGTGCTAGCTAATAATAAATTCTAAACAACGAATATTCTTTCAATGCCCGACTACTGTCACGTGGGCGTTGTGGACGGGCTCAGTCGTCGAATAAATAAAACAGTATCGTCCAATCTCTAGATACGCGAGATAAAACTATAGATTCGCTTTATTTATATTCGGCTAGATAGCGAATATCTTACGGGACCCATAAATAAAAACCAAGACTGATACTTATCGGTATTCGAATGCCGAAATTGGCCGGGTCGTGTTTCGGTCGCCACTCGTCGTGTGCCCTCATCCTTAGCTTGTTTTAATGTGCTTGATGTTGCGGAAATTTATTTTTTTATTGGTTTACAGTGAATTAATGTGGGATTCTTATACAATAGAACTAGGGATGTAATTTCCTGATTGTTGACCCTTCGACTGGAAAAGTTTTAACATCAAAAGAGGCAAAGGAAGTTTCGGCCGAACACATCTGTCATCAGGCAATAAATTAAAACAAAGTAAATTAAGATCAAGTCGCGATACACCCACGTTCGATTCGACGGCGGATATTGTAAATTTATCGATGATCGACAAGGTCCGATCACCCCCCTGTAGTTTTAAAAATCGATTTACTTTAACTTAAGGGTTGGTTTCTCTTTAATTTAAATATAGAGGAGTAATTAGAATGTTTGGAGATGAGCTTATGGTCTGAAGAGTAACGTTGTTTTTAATAATAATAATAGTATTTTAGGTATTTACTGTCCCGTTGTTGCGCATGGGTATCTACTAATGAGGGTAGTGAAAATTAACTAACATAACGTGATTTAGCATCTAAAGGTGATTCGAGTGCAGGGTCATGCACTACTTTCTTTTGTAAGCATAAACAGGGGCTTTTCGTCTTGTTCTTTATATTTTTTTTTACAAATAAAGACGCCTGCCATTACAATGTCTTTCCATTCAAAAAATACGACAGTGCGGTGACAAATCTCTTACATAACAAGATACGCAAATCACAAAAAAGGTCGGGTCACCCCCAACGCTTAACTAACGGTTAACAACGCAACGAAGATTAATGCCGTCCGATATATCATCCGACACGACGAGGTGCGCGAACTTTTCGACGATAAACTTTTAAAGACTCAACTTGCTGTAGCGGTTATATCGCGCTGAAATTTTGTGTATCAACCGCACTCCGGCCGGGCCCTGGGGCGAAGCGATAAAGCGAAAAAATCGCGGGCGACGTATTTGTAAAAGTAGACTAGATATTTGTCACGGCCGTTGTGCGACAACTTCAGTAATTGCTCTCTGGGAACTTGATTGTGGATTGACTGTGGGCTCTTTGTCGTCGAGTTTGTTGATTACAATCTTTAAATAACGGTGAATTATGTGTTTCTAAATACTTATATGTTCAATGTAATGTAGTGCTGGCTTGGCCTAAATTATGTAAGACTTAAATAAATGAACAAACTTATTTAAGTGTTTAAGATTTACGGCTACACTGTTGTTATGGTGTGTTGTAAATAAACAAGATTTTAATGAAAGTTTCGTTTTATTTACTTCGATTCAAAGATTGATCACACTTAGATACACGAACGTTACAGCAGATTATCAAAGAGAATTTTGTACAACATTATAGACGTGCTACCATAGACATAAAAATATCAAGTCAGGTTTACATTGTATTTGGGTAATGCACAATTTCTGTATTATTATTTCAACACTCTCTCCAAATTGTAGCGTTCCCAACTGCAAACAATTTTACAAATAACAATAGGTGCACATCTTCAATTTCTATATTGAAAAAAAGCATGTGAGGCTAATATATTTAACACTTCAGTACAAAGATAATAAATACTAATATTAGCATCTCCTAGCATGTACAATAAAATAACACAACATGTAAGTGTATAATATAAGCACACATAAAAAAAAAAACTTTTAAAACAAAAATATTGCACAATAATTAGTTACAAGTCACAACTTGCAAACACCAACTTTATTCCTTAACCAACTTTATTCCTTAAATATTGAAATTTACTTTTAACTAAAGGTTTTGTAAATATATCTGCCTTTTGTTCATTACTACTTATATATTTTAAATCAATTTCTTTTTCCTCATATTTCTCTTTAACAAACTTATATTTAATATCTATGTGTTTGCAACGTTTATGATAATTCTCATTTTTTATGACTGAGATAGCACTTAAATTGTCTATGTTAAGACTTACAGATTCTTGATTGTATTCATCTATATCTAATAAAAGTCTCTTTAACCAAATAACTTCTTTTGTTGCGCTGCATGCAGCCATAAATTCTGCCTCAGTAGTAGAAAGCGCTATGCTCTGTTGACGCTGACTGGCCCATGTCACTGCAGCACCATTCTTGATGAACACGTATCCTGTCATGGATCGTCTGGTTTCAGTGTCATTCGCATAGTCTGCATCACTGTATCCTTCTATTATATTTTGTGTTTGATGAGTGAAATGTAGACCATAATCTTTAGTCTCTTTAAGATATTTTAATATCCTTTTGACAGCATTCCAGTGACTACAATCAAAACAATCAAGATATCGGCTCACCAAGCTAACGCCATACATTATATCAGGCCGACTGACTATAGCTAAATGCATTAAAGAGCCGACTGCTTCTCTATATGGTATTTTTCTATCTATTTCAGATGTATTCTTTTCTAACTTAGTGTTGGGGTCTACAGGTATACTGTTGCTGTTGGCATCAGTCATATTAAATCGATTGAGTAATTTCTCTATATATCTAGTCTGATGTAAAAATATGTAATTTTCTCCTCTTTCTATTTCAAGCCCAACAAAATTTTTAGTTTCACATATTTTTATTTCAAAATTTTCTTTTAACTCTTTAATTACTTTAGTCAAAATAATGTTATCTTTTGAAATTATTAATCCATCATCTACATACAGAATTAGATACACTTTAGTTCCATTTATTTCACCAGTGTAAATACACTTATCTGAATGACTATTAGTGAAACCAAATTTCTTCAAAACTGAATCAAATTTTTGGTTCCAGCACCTAGGTGCTTGCTTTAGGCCATACAAAGATCTTTTAAGTTTGCACACTAACCCTTCAGGTACATCTAAACCTTCTGGTGGTGTCATATAAATATCTTCAGATATATTTCCATAGAGGAAAGCAGTTTTAACGTCAAATTGTATAATATTTAAATTATCTTGACACACTTTAGAAAGCAATACTCTTACAGAATCGTACCTGACAGTAGGTGAAAATGTCTCGGTGTAGACAATTTGATCCCTCTGTGAGCATCCCATGGCACAGAGCCTTGATTTGTAGATTGGTTCCGATAACTCATCTTTAACTCTGAAAACCCACTTACAGCCAATAATTTTTATTCCAGCAGGTTTCTTCACCAACTCCCAGGTCTCATTTTTTCTGTGTGCATTCAACTCTTCATGTATAGATATTTTCCATTTTTCTTTATCTGAAGATAGCATCGCTTCCTTGTAAGTATTTGGTGTGTCATTGAGCTGATTGTCTTCACTGCGACAAAGGTAAGTATTAGATTCACATTTTATATTTCTGCTTTTAGATCTAGTTATTATATTTCTAATATTTGTTTTTCTTTCAGGTACAGATAGGGAATCACCATCAGCGAGGGGCTTGTCATCTGATGAGGTAAGTGATGACATATTTAATTCTGTAATATTTTTAGTGATATCCTTTTCTGACTTAGTTGGTTCTATACCTTCATCTAATACTTTTTCAGCACTACTATTATTTACATTTTCTGATAGCGGAGCCATAGTAAATTTTCTCATGACAGAATTTTCTAAAAATACAACATCTCTACTGATAATAATTTTTCTTGTTTTAATATCAAGTAGTCTATAGCCTTTAGTGGTATCTGAATAACCAACAAAAATCATCTTACTTGCCTTAGCATCCAGTTTTTGACGTTTTGAGTTGGGTATGTGTACCATAGCCTCGCATCCAAAAATTCTTAGATGTTTCAAATTAGGCTTCTTACCGGACCATAATTCCTCAGGGGTGATGTATGAAATTGATCTTGTTGGACATCGATTTGTTACATATGCTGCGGTTGCCACTGCCTCCGCCCAATAAATTTTCTGTAAATGAGCATTAAGTAACATACAGCGAGCCCTCTCCATGAGTGTGCGGTTCATACGTTCTGCGAGCCCATTTTGTTGAGGAGTGTATGGATTTGTAAATTCATGTATAATACCCGCATTTTGAATATATTCTTTCATATCATTACTAAGATACTCTCTCCCGTTATCAGTTCTTATCCTTTTAATCTTTAATTCAAGTTGGTTTTCTACTAACACTTTAAAGTTTTTAAAAATACCAAACACCTCAGACTTGTTCTTAAGAAAAAAGACAAATACTTTCCTGGTATAATCATCCACAAATGTGAGGAAGTATTGTGCTCCACCAACTGACTTTACTTCTAATGGTCCACACACATCGGAATGTATCAGTTCTAGAGGCTTCTTTGCACGAGAGCCTTCTTTGGGGAACGGCAGCCGGTACTGTTTTCCTTCTTGACAATATTCACACACCATGTTAAACTTATTTTCACTCAGTTCAATGCCTTCTGCACAATTGATGAGTTTGCTCAAATCTGATAAGTTGAGGTGGTCTATTGATGCCATAAATAGTTAACACTTTCACTTGTGTAGCACATGTATGCTGGTACACTTCTTAGATTTAGGCGATACATATTATTAATTAACTTGCAAGTTACAACTTCTTCTTTATGTTGATTGAGTATTTTACAATCATTTTTGGTAAATTGTACAGAACACCCTTTCTTTATAAGCTGACTCACGGAGAGAAGATTGCTTGCTAATTCTGGTACATATAACACATTAGTTACTTGTATGGTTTGTGATTTCCCACTACTATCAATTACAGACAGGTTAATTTTTCCACAACTTTTAACTGCAAGCATTTTGTCATTTGCAATACGGATGCTGGTAATCGGGGGTGGTGTTTCATCATATAGCCATTCCTTCTGCATAGTCATATGCATGGACGCTCCGGAATCAACAAACCAACTATTACTGTCATTTGTTGTGGTTGTTGCTGAGAATACTGCGACATATCCAGTTTCTTTTCCTGTCTCTTTACCGAAGTCCTTCTTTTTGGTTCTACAATTCTTGCTTATGTGACCATATTTGTTGCACTTAAAGCAACGAGGACCTTTATTAAACTTTGCAGTGTTATCATATGCTTTTTGCTTATATTTACCATTTTTGCTTGCATATAGCGCCACTGACTCGGAGCCCTTTATTTCTTGTAGGAGCTTAGTCTTAACGGAATCTGCTGTTATGGGCACACCGGAACTTTCGAGGGCCATGATCATGGGCTTATATACTTCGGGCAATCCAGCTAGGAGTAAAGTACCCAGCCACTCTTCATCAATTTCAAATGAAATATTCCTTAGTTTATGTGCCGTAGTCATTATTCTGTTTATATAATCTTCTATATTTTGGCAATTTTCTAATGTTGTCGTGATCAAATCTTTCAGTAATCCTACGCGACGTGTTAGCCCTTTGTCATCGAAAGCCTTTTGTAAGTTGGTCCAAACTTGTCGGGCTGTTTTTGCCTCCTGAATATGTATATAGTTCACTGAGTCAACCAATAATATTATTTTTGCTTTTGCTTTCAGGTCGAGCTTCGGGTCAACAGCTTTGTCGTCATTTTCGATGCAGCACCAAAGATCTTCGTGTTGTAAATATGTTATGACGGCAAATCTCCATGTGTTATAGTTATCACGTCCAACCAGTTTTTCAATTAGAGTCATTGTAGAAGTAGAAGAAGACATCTTTGGACAAATATAGTATTTTTCACCACGTTGCGCAGGAGAGGTTAGGTCGTATCACTTTAATGACCGGCGACCAATGTTTTTCTTCAAATATTACTTTTACAATCAGATTACGGTCTGGGCCCATAACCTGTTGTAAATAAACAAGATTTTAATGAAAGTTTCGTTTTATTTACTTCGATTCAAAGATTGATCACACTTAGATACCCGAACGTTACAGCAGATTATCAAAGAGAATTTTGTACAACATTATAGACGTGCTACCATAGACATAAAAATATCAAGTCAGGTTTACATTGTATTTGGGTAATGCACAATTTCTGTATTATTATTTCAACATGGTGTAATAATTATAGCAACTTTGTTATACACACCTGTAATTTAATAGACATTCGGATTCAATTAAAAACAGATTAGCTTAATAGTTTTGTATTTATTAGCATTCGCTAAAGAAAATCGCTCTAAATTACATGTTACAACGTTTGTTTTAGCAAATCTAACATTAATTTAATATTATTAGCATAGTCATAAAGTCTTTTCTTAAACCTCCTCTGTTATAACAAAGCTAAGATTATACTGCTTAAAACCTTTGTAACTTTTAAACCATCATCATATCAGAGCGAGCGTATGTCTCGCGACAAAGTGACTTTATTAAACTTTTTTGCATTAGCTTTTTCGAGTTCCGAGTAGAGCGGCGCGGATAAATTGTGCGGCGATAACTCACCGGGTTTTAAACGAGGTTAATACATTAAACCGGAGTTTAGTAACTTGTCTGTGCCTCCAGGCGTTTGGCTGCTCGCGCTTGACTGACAACGCATTTTTTCCTAGATGTTTTAGATTACGTTTTGTTGGGAGAGCAGGGCCGGTTGGCGATGAAATGTGTAGAGGTATTGCTGCGCTAAAGAATTATAGTAATTAATGTTTAAATGCACTTTTAAAGTTGTTAAAAGTAACTTCAGAAAGTGTAATCAAACTTAGATCTGTAAATTTCGCCATAAAAGTAGTCATTCTGTACTGGACTTTTTTAAATTTCAAAAATAAAGATCAGATTAATTTAGCTGTCTGTAAAATTTATTAAAGCACAGGTATAAGTTAAAATAGTAATTTTCATTGATATTCAATCGCTCTTAGATTTTCAGGGTACTTTAAAAAAATATAGCTGCGATAAATCAAATCATTTGAAAGATATACAAAAAAGTCTCCTTGTAAATTCAACCCTTTCCACGCCTGCAATTCCTAACCATAGAAACCCAATTAAGCAACATGAAAAAAGTTTCAGAAAAACGCGAGAAATCCTTTCGGTCGCTATCTGAAAAATATGAAAATATATGTAAAGCCGCGCGCAGGGGACGACTATAAATCGTACCGACATCGCAGCGGTATCGGCGCGTCATTAGCTCTGGAAGTAATTGCGCAGATTTGTCTGGCTGGGAGTGGGGGGCTTTATCTGCTGACAAGATGTGGGTTGGTCTTGCGAGATCAAAAAATCTGTCAAAAGGCTGAGGGCCTTAGTATTATTGTTTTACTGTACAGAATGCCTTACTGTCTTACTAATTGCTATCTGGAGTTTTGGCGGGAACTTGGAAGTGTCTTGATGTGCTGTTGTTTTATAATTCATTATTTTGGTGATAGGTACTTAGTGTTATATTGCATTATTATGGTGGTATATTATCCAATATAGTTCTATTAAAGGGCTTCAATAAAGTGAATTAAAATAACTGTGCTAATCAAGTGTTTTTTTTCGTTGCCGCCAAAACTCCACGGATAAAGTTTTGGCAAGGTAGCCACTGCTTTACTTCGACATAGTAGTTAGTACTGAGGATAAAAAAGAAACAAGAATTGTATTTTATGAAAGACTGGCTCAATGGACTTGTATCCAGAGCCGTAATAGTTAAATAAAATATTGCTGTCTCGGATGATATTAAACGTTAGAGGAAGAGAGACTAAACATTGAAAATTATTCATCTGAGTGCATAATAGACATAATATTTATAAATGAGGCACCTAATATAAAAAAAGAAGTGGAGGAAGAATTTACATCGAAAATTTTCCTCATTCCTCATATTTTTTGCAAAAAAACGTAACGTGTGTGTCGATGAGTTATGCTCAACTAATGTTTCCTCTAATACATTACGTTTGACAGTCGTACGCGTAATGAACGTACTTACGGGCTAATGTGGCGTACATCGGAACACGTATCACTTACCTGAAAAGAAATGGAAAGAATTAGTGTGAGAATAAATGTTGTCGTGTCAAAATATATTCTTTATACGTTAACATTAAATTTAGGGAATCTGTTAGCAACAGGAAACACCATTGAATTTGTGAAATCAAGTTTACAAAATTTATGTATGCTATAAAAATATTGTCTTTATTTCATCCACATTTGTTTTAAGTAGGTTTATATGACAGTTTCATTAGTTAATTGTAAAACTAAATCATTATATAGGTACTGAACTTTATAATGCAATATGGACATTGATAAACTATTCAATAGATAGAAAAAATTACTAGAACAATGTACACGAAAGATGGGAAGGTTTATCGCGATAAACGAAACACCAACAGCGCCACGCGTCGGATACTTTATCCGCATATCCAGGATATTAGTAATTGTCTATAGTTTAGGGTTGAGCCGCACGCGTCGCCTCTTCACAACATCCTACTTGTGACACGTGAAATTTGATACTTTAGCCACTGATCACTAATCTTTTAGAAGATGTAGATAGCAATGCATAGAGATGGAAATTTAGAATTTGATACTGTTTAAACATGTACAAATTATAGTATGACTAACGATTAATGAATGAAGATATTCAAATTTTGTTACTCTATCTTTATAATAAAAAAATTAGATTTACAGCCACGAAATGTAAAGCTCATAAGAATAAAACTGTTATCGAATATTTACAAATTTGGTTTGGAAAAGAAATATAATTCAACACGTGTTATCGATCGACAATAAATCTGACTGTTGACTCTAATAATGTTTAAGGAGAGTAGATCGAATCGATTGTTGAAAGTATTTTTCGAATTTCTTATTCGGAAATCGATTTTCCTAATCGATATTGAAGAATCCGAGCTCGTAATGGCGGCAAAACAAGATGGCCGACAGATTGTGTTTAGAAAGCCTCTTACAAATGCCATTTGCATTTCATTGGTATAGTTAGATTAGTTATCGTATATTTTATTACATTATTACTGATATAATTTGGGTGGCCTGTACTCTTTGTTACAAATGTGTCCTATCTGTAATTTATTATGTCGTGGATAATACCTTTAAAAAAAATCATAATTCATTGCATTGGAATGTGCTCTTTGTCTAAACGCGATTATAATTATTGTTAAATTTACATACCATAATAGATCATAACTTGAATTGAATATGTAAATAGAGGTTTGAAATAATTATGCTATTGAGTAATTCTATAAGAGTAAATGTAACCAAATATTGTAGTTTTTCCAGAAATATAATTGTTATTATAAATAGCCATCCGATGAAACATATTAATTATGCAAATGTCTTATTTCTATGAAATTTACTACCGGTTACTTAACATATTTATCAAGTCTTCTGATCATAGTGCTTAAATATTAAATAAAATGTTACAAGTATAATTTTTTTATGATTGTGAATTTTAAATAAGCAATGTCGAAAGCGGTTATCGCTTACAAGAGGTTTAAACCGATTACTAAGACCGGGATCGCCGGTTGCGGGTTCTATCTCATAACGTAGTCCACAGCTCTGACTCTTTCAAGTTATCTGCTTAAAGCAGATTAGGTATCTGTTCATTATCAATCAATGAAACGAGAATAAACGATGAAACGACCTAATCATTATTTAAGTGTGTTGAACGAAAGTTATTTCCTATTATAAGAAGAAGGGATTCCTGGCCAGCAGTGGGACAATGTCCTAAATAGTTCAACATCATGTTTATTATTATAATACACAAACAACATTAAATACGTCCAAACACACAGTACCAAATGTTGTAGTATTTAAAATATTAATTTAATAAATCGTCTATAATTTTAATTTACAATGCGCTCCCCGCGGCTTAATGTGTCAAAATTAATGTATATTCGTCATTGAATAGTTATAATTATTAAATATTTGATATTCAAGTCGTCGCTCATAGATAATTAAGATTGTATCGCGGTAAGCTAAGAGTTCGGAAGTGTTGATGTGGACATCTCAACTGTTATAAATTTATGTTTCGATGACAAGATTTTAATCAATAACATTTTTAATTATTAAAAAAAGAATAATTTAATTACCGTCGACAAAATAGATAACACTTGTGTGAAGTAAGTCGAGTCGTTGACAAAAATACTACAAGGATTGGTGAGAATGTAATTAGGAGAGAGGCTAAAAAGCGATTGGCGCGAAAAAGAATAATGTTCAGAATCTGACAGTCTATGCTACTATGAAGGTGGCAGTTGGCATTGGCGTTTTATATCCAGTATTCGAAATTCAAATGTATCCGTGTTACGAACTCTTAAAATTGTCGTGTATAATTCTCATCGTCCCACCTCTAATAAAATATACCTACTTATCGCATAACAATCTTCAAGTATCCTGTGAACAACGATATTTAAATCCATATCTAGAATCGCGCTTTAATCGTTAACGGTTATTTTGTGGTCATCAATGTTTTGTGGGCGTCTGGTTGTTACGTTCCCGAGATATGACACTTATAAGATTTGAAACTTCATCTAAATGTCAAAAGTGAACCTTCAGTGATTGGTTTTAAGGTAGATATAATTTCTCATAGTAACTGCGACAAAGGCAATAAATTTCAGAATCTGAGCAGTGGTACCAAAATTATCGCGCTCAATAAAAAAAAATAGGGAAAGTTTTCCGCACCTGTTGTGTTCCATTATAGGGCAAAGGCTTCCCATCTACTCAGAAAAGATACATATGCGATTTTCACCGTCTCATCAATTAGTATGTAATGATTCAATAATTTTAGTATTAAATTTTCAAATAAAAATAATTCAAATTCTACTCATATCTTTAATTCAGACTGTGTTTCACACAACAAGCAAGTTATCAACATATCAGTTACATAAGCAATGACAAAATGATAATTGTAATTTGATTATTAAAATTACGTATATATTACAGACGGTATCAGATTACAAGATACTGCATGCAATTAATTAAGATAACGTTTATCGTTCATTACAACTATCAATTGCTAGGTTTATCAGTTTTAATTAGGCAAAGGAACCGAGGTCGTTTTTTTAGCTTTGGTGGGCTAAGGACCTTATGTCTATACAGCCATGGATGTAATTATATTTAATTACCCAAAGGTATAACAATTTAATTTTTAAATATGGAATTTCTTTTTTCAAAAACCAACAGCACTAATAAAAAGCCAGCTGCATTGCCAACCATTTGCCGATCGAAAAACAAAGCACGCCGTTACGCAGAGCCGATAACGCACGGGGTAGTGCTTCGTGTAGAGGAGGGGGGTGAGTGTGTGATAAGAAAGAAATCGCGCCTTATCGCCGCGCAACACGCGAAATCGACGAGTTGCAGCGCTGCGGGTGGTTGGAGCCAACGTTTGCGTGTTGGCGAGTAGGTACATTGCGTTGGGAGTTCGGAGAGATTGAAGTTTATGAAGTTTTTACATATGAAATTGGCGTTTTGTATGAGAGGAATGCAAAGCCGTTTTTTTTTAATATAATTAATTAATCAAAGTATGCACCATTGTTATCCATGCACTTTTGGCATCTCAAGGGGAGTTCATTGATCCCTTTACTAAAAAAAACCGTGGGGGTGAGAATCAATAAACATTCTGAAGGCGGTTTGGAGTTTGGACTGCCATATCCAATGATATTTTTCCTTGTAAAAAGTTGTACAAATTACAGAATAAATGGTAAATTGTTGGAGCAAGGTCCGGGGAGTAAGGTGGATGTCGCAGACATTCCAATTCCAGCTCCTCTAGTTTAGCGCCCGTCTGTTGTGCAGTTGTGTGTGTGTTGTTTCAAGCTTTTTTACTTCCTGATTTTGCTTCAAGTCAATCGCCCACACCGAATGAATGAAAGAAAACACTTTATACCCCGATATACAAAAAGAAAATAAATAATTAACAAATAGGTTTGTAACTATGAATCGCGCCACAATAGGCGGTCTTATCGCTAAAAAGCGATCTCTTCCAGACAACCTACACTGATTGTGAGGGATATAATTTGGAAGCCCGCAGCTAACTCTGAAGTGGTTTGCGATGGATTCGCTTCCACGATAGCCTTTAATTCCTCATTATCCACCTTGGCCTTCGGCCGTCCGCAGGGCTTGTTCTGAAGGTCCAAATTTCCAGAAAGAAAACGTTGCAACCAAAAACGTACCGTGTTTTCTTTTGCGACACTAGCGCCATTCCTTCGAGTTGTTTCTGCAGCACTGATGACACGGTAGAACTCATACTTGTAAATATAGCGATATTTCATGTTTTTCATCGTGCGATATGAAACACGCCAAAGAAAAAACTGACCAGGAAAAAACAAATAAATGACTATTTTAGAAACTCAAATGTACGAGTTAAATGCATTTATAGATATTTCAGAAGGGGATATATATCAGATCAAAGTGTCTAGTAGGACAAAACGCCAATCTCATACGTAAGGACCTCCTAATTTTAGGTTTAAGACTAAGCTGGCCTACATTAGTATGCTTCTGAACTTTTGAAATTAAAGTATGTACTTACGACGTATGATTGTACATAATAATTACGTACATGGAGTGAATAGCTTGGAATAGATTCCAAATTTGTTAAATAAGTATGAACCTGAGTCTGTACTAAAATTATAAAGAGGAAAGATTTGATTGTTTGTTTGCATTGAATAGGCTCCGAAACTACTGAACCGATTTGAAAAATCTTTCACCAATATAAAGCTACATCATCAGAGAGTAACATAGGCTATTTTTTATCCCGGGGAAATATAAAGCGGGACTTTTATCCTGGAAAAACTTATTCACGCGGGCGGAGCCGCGGCTAGAAGCTAGTTAGTTTCTAATATTTATGTTCACTCTGTAAGTAAGGCAATATAGGTACCAATATTTTATGCACGTCTATTTTATCATAATCAACTGCGAAAGACTTGTTAGGATCATTTGAAGTAATAGAAATCATTTTTTATTCTGCGTTATACCGAGAAAATTCAATCTATACTAATATTATAAAGCTGAAGAGTTTGTTTGTTTGTTTGAACGCGCTAATCTCAGGAACTACTAAAGCAATTTTGAAAATTCTTTCACTAATAAGAAGCTACATAACTCCTGAGTGCTATAGGCTACTTTTTAACCCGGGAAAATATTTTTGTCCCGAAAAAACTTTTTCACGCGGGCGGAGCCGCGAGCACTACTAGTAAAAAATAAGTAAAATGCAAATGTTATGTTGCTTTGACTCCCATCTCGGAATGGAGCAGAGTTAAAAAACCATACACGTATACAGAGAGATAAAATAAAACAAAGAAAGTTATGACTCTTAGGACGGTATTAATAAATCAATCTCAAGTTTGAGTTGCATCTCAAGTAGACATAATGTATTGAACTCTTCATACATTATGTCTACTTGAGATGTAACTCAAACTTAAGATTCATTTATTAATACCGGCCTTAGATAATTGCTATGACGTACCTACGAGGTAATTAAACGTAATCTAACATCATCTAGATATTTTTAAACAAAATCCGATGACTAGCTAAAACTATAAAGTGGATGTTAGACAGATTTGACCGAATGCTATCCACCATCATAAGATAAACGCTGGATAGCAACAATTAATCGTTCCAGTGACTTTATAAGGTCAGTCGGTGTGTACATGCAGTAAAGCAGGCAGTCATTTTGACGATAATCAAAAGGGAACTCATATTATCTTGAGCATAGTTTGTCGTCATTAGCAATGACGTTACTTCATTAATAAAGTGTAACTTCATAATAAATTATAAAATGCTGGCCAAAACTGACGTTCTTTTTTCAAATTTGACACACCAACATTGGCGTATTTGGTCAATCTGTTGTACAAGCATGTCGCATTGATAACAGCGTACACGGGTGTCTATTGCTACCGTAGTATTTTACACACAGATAATGTTAACAATTTAACAGTGGCCGATAGCGATAAATATTACTTATAATACATCGATAACGAACATATGTTGAAATGTATTACATACGAACTTACCACATTTTTCGTGAGCATAATTACTATACTATGACATCCGGTTTAACACTTTTTTTTGTTGTGGCCAGTACTTATTTCGTAAATAAAAGAAATTACTCATTCAGCCAAACATCGAATTTAAAGCTCGTTGGATTTGAGAGGAAACCAATATATTTTTTATATCTTTAAAAAAATCCCTTTAAGAAGTTTCTTCGACACTTCCTGTTCCGGAGTAAGTCAGTAAGTAGTAGGTATGTATATCTACCTACGACCAATAAGACGGACCGGCATAATTCTGTCGATCGAGGGCCGTAAGTTTCTTGTTGTTCCGAGAGCATTACTTGCAAATCAACCTACTCTTTTTGATGTCTCATCCTCTCTCAGTGGCCGTCCTTGATGTCTCATCCTCTCTCAGTGACCGTCCTGAGCCGAGGTTTGTAACCCGCTAGTGGGTTGCCCTCAGCATGGTCACTTAATTCAAAGGGTTGCGAGCGCCTTCTACGTTCACCCTAAAGACCGGTGTGGCCAGAAAAGCCGACTCATGTCAGGCTGCTGGCAGTAGAGCCATTAACAAAAAAAATCTACTCTTTGGAAATTATGACACATTATAATATATTAATAACATAATAAAACAAATGTTGCGCGATGCCAACTGCTAACAATCAACTATTTTTTTGCTACGACTATAGGTTAGTTCAAATAATAGGTCTCAAACCATGTTTTATTTAATTTTTATACCGAGTCATTTTTACATTATGTTACTAAATGAAACCATTTATTTGTCTATACCTCTGCTAACATTGTGCCAAAAATCGTTAATGAATAACGAATACTTTCGATAAAAATCGCGGTTGTAGTACTCCAGCTTTTTGATAATTTTGTAGTTTAATGCGAATATGGTGTGTGTGTAAGTGTATTTCTGACCGAAACTGTAATGTTGCTGCTGCGACGACTTCTCCTAGAGCAGTCATAGTCGCATTAGGGCGTGTAAACTTAAAGTTACTTTTTATTGGTATTTATTTTGTTCGAAACTTACACTTTTTTATTTTACATCTACGGTAAAAATAACTCAATGGAAAACGTTATTTTCAACGAGATAGGTATGTGGTTTCATTTATTAACGCAATGTCAAAATGACCCTGTATAAATCTCTTGATGGCAAAGTCGGTTTCAGTACCATATGTCCTTTCACATCATCCGATTCGGAGAACGAAATAGATATAGCTGGATATAATGGACCTTAATATCTGGTGTCTTAGGTTGAGGAATGGAATACAAAGCCACTTCTATCTACAAACCATTGCAAGACTAACGTCCTGCTAGTATAATCATTGATCTGTTTAAAAATATAGGTGTAACTAGATTAAAAAACATTATTTAAAGTAGATAATATGAATTACAAATAAAATATTGTGCGAACTCATTGAATAGATAAATAAAATGGCAGAATATTAAATTGTGACATTAAAGTTACGTATCCATTTAATTCATTATAGCTCAACAAAATAGAGAAGTCAATTTACCTCTATACACAATTTCTAATTTGTTTGGGTCATATTTTATCCTATAAACAACTTTTATTTGATCATTAAAAAATCTGCCTTAAGGAACATACATTTGATTAAATCATTTTGTAATCTACTTTTCAATTTTTGCACGCACAGTGACGCAATAATCAATATCTCGGGCAAAATTAATTTCCTAACTAGTTATTGAATGGCAATTACATCACGCAGAAAAACATATTGCAGGCAAAGAAATGGCCACGTTTGCAGCCTGTCAATTTTTAAATTGACAGTCGAATGTTTAGTAGTCTTATAATATTTAAACACACTTTTAATACGAAAAATAAACATACATACATAGTTTAGGGCCGTGTCTTCATCTCTGTTATGAAAAACAAACCCACAGGTGTTACTTTACAAGTATCTGTACAATTTATTTATTCTACTTTCACTCTTAAAATAATCATATGGGCGCACAGTCTCCTAAACAATTTTTTTACAAGTACAAAATAGATCTTTTTTTATTTATCTACTACTAAAACCATTTCTTTAAACAATTGTTACGCGAGAGAGCCGCACCGCGGCGGCAATTGGCCGAACACTAACTGGCGTCCAACCGGTGCCTTATCACAACGCTGATAAACGCTTAATCAAGCGCGATTTTTACGATTCCCCTGTATCGGCCGACACGGCGGATTACACAACACGATAAAGATCAAAATTATTATACGTATATGTCCATTTTATTAAGATACACATCTGTACATGCGGATATTATCGCGGATAGAAAAAAAAATAAACTTTATCGCATATCTGATTTGATGAGATATGGTTGGCAAGGTCAGAATTTTGTTTTCGGATTTTTCAATATAACGCGGTAAAATATATTTCTCTACCTCCTTAATGTGTTTTTGATGTAGAGGTTAATATTTTACTAATTAACTTAATCAAAAACCCAAGATTACTTTTTTTAACCAACTGCATTTTAACATACATAAACACACACATCTATATCCTCCAAGCCAGTTTTCGGCCACGGCGGCCAATCTCAACGGAGATCAGCCAGGTACGCAGGAGATATTATAGTGCACAAGTGTGTGCGCAATACACAGGTGCAATCGCTATTCCTTCACTCTCATAATTCGGTGAGACGGCAATCCGACATGACCGGAGAGAGATCAGGCGCAGGACCAACGGCTTTACGTGCTTTCCAAGGCACGGGGGTATCACACCGCCAACTTCCTGACTCCGAGCTGCGACTGAGTAATTTTTAAGATGGAAAAACCCAGTCACAATATTTTTTGGCTCAACCCGGGAATCGAACCCAGTACCTCAGCGCGCAAATCGTACTCGTAAACCGTTCGCAATACGAATACGCCACCGAGGCAGTCATAATTTCATTATAGTTTAGCATTATGTCCCCAAAGTTATAAGAACAAATAAAATACCATTATAATTTTGTAATTACTTATATACTCACTGATAGCACATTTATCTCATTTTGTTACCTGTGCTAGAATAATTATCACACAATTAAACTAATGAACGCGGTATTATGGCAGATAATATAGTCAGCCAAAATAGAATTTTTCTCTTTAAACTTTTAAATTAATAGATTAAGTGAAAATTTGTTGCCCGTCATGATAATTTAGATATGTGCAATTGGGTTGCGTTCATTTATCTAGTGTGACCTGTGTAAAACGGGTGTTGCCAGTCAAACAAATAGATATAGTACCTAATATCGTTTGCTTTATTGTTAAACGTATAAATATATTGCAAAACTGCGGCGGTTGGCCCAACATAGTTTAATATTTCGAAAACGTTCACTTTTTCGATAAACTTTGTCTGTGCTCAGAATTCTGGAAGGATAAACGAAACCTGTCTTTATTTTTATAATATTGTTGAAGGACATGTTTATTATCACCTGTCATATGTGAAGTTATAATAAAAAAAATAAACCGACTTCAGCCCACTACAAATAAAAAAATAATTAAAATGAGTATTCGCTTAGTATATACTTATGTATACTTGGAGTCGGTGCCTAATTTAAATTGAACAATATGTTTCCTATAATGTTTGTGTATTTCCGTAGCTTAGTTGGCAATTTAAATTAGGCATCGACTCCAAATATACGTATGTACTAAGCAAATACAAATTTCAATTATTTTTTTATTTGTAGTGGTTTTGAAGTCGGTGTTAGTTAAATATAGAATGGTGCAAACAATACATTATAGATATCGATAGCAGCATTTGCGAGTCATCTACTGTTAGTTATTGAAGAGTGTCTATGTGTATCTCCGAAGATCTTCATCAGATCTTCATAAATTATATACTAAAACCTTTCCTGAAAAATATACATTTGAACATCGAAAACCAAATCCAAATCGGATCAGTAGTTTTTGAGAAACTCGCGCCCATACAAATATATATACATACATACAAAAATACATATTTATTTATTTTTTATTTTATTTAAAGCTTTATTGTACACCAAAAACAAAACAAGATTAAAAAAACAACAATGAACATACATACATATATACGGATCGAATAAAGAACCTCCTTTTTGAAGTCCGTTAAAAAGTAAAAAGACACTAAGGAAAACATACACTAACTTACCATACCATACCAGCCCTATACTGCCCACTGCTGAGCACGGGCCTCCTCTACAACTGAGAGGGTTTAGGCCTTAATCTACCACGCTTGACTAGTGCGGATTGGCAGATTTCGCATACCTTAGAAGAAGAATACTTCTTGGGTATGGAGGTTTCCTCACGATGTTTTCCTTCACCGTTAAAGCGAGCGATATTTCACGGAAAATACAGATACTTTTTTTAGAAAAATCAGAGGTGTGTGCCCTCGGGTATTGAACCTGTGGACATTCGTCTCGGTAGTCCACTCCCAACTAGGCTATCGCCACTTATAATATAACATACGCCTTTTTATATTCTGAACTATCTATCGAGTGCATTTATTTTTCCCGTTGTTTGAATATATTACAAAGATAATTGTAATTAAAGAACCTTGATCAGAGTTTTACATCTTCTTCCATAAATTAATATATTGTATAAGTATGCGTTAATATATTCAATTCAATTCCAATTCAATCATTTATTCAGTAATTAGGCCCCTAAGGGCACTTTTACACGTCATTTTTCACAATGTTGTTTTACTTAAAGATTCTACCAGTGCTTCGGAAAAGCCCACTGACCTGAGAAGAAGCACCAAGAAACTCATGTATAAGTATGCGCTAATATAATGCAAGTCACGGGTAAACTTTAGTTCTACGATACAGTAATAATTATGAATATCGAGTGAATAATTTATTCGCTTACTAATTGAGTTTCTGATAAAAAAATGTAATGTACTTCAAATTTAAATGAAAACGTTTAGCACAGAGATAAAGTTTATTCTGACTGAATTAGGACTCATTTGATAATAAATTAATTAGATAGATACGTTGGCTATATAATTTCGTGTGAAATACCAATTTCCGTATATTTAAGGTTTTACATTTTCAGCGCCTTTAAAACGTCTTATTCCAAATTAGACAACTGCTTAGTCGATGGCGTAGTTGTTTTAAGGTACGACTGCAATGCTGAGGACTTGGGTTCGATTCCCGGGTCGGGGAAGTGATATTTTGGATTTTTCAATTCAGTATCAGCCCGGAGTACGGAATCTGTGCCCGATATGGCGATAGGCTCGCCCCCTTTTACATCATGGGACGGAATACGCACGACGAAAAGTGGATGCACTAGTTGCGCCTCTGCCTACCCCGTCGGGGATAATAGGCGTGAGTATGCGTATGCGTAGATAACTGCTTAGCAACATAAAATAAATGAGACTGCTCTATTTAATAAAAATGTATTTAATATCGAACGAGCCCTTCACCAAACCTCTTCAACAATAAATTTCCGCGACATCACCGTGATTGGCAAAGATACGAACCGCACAGTGGATACATCAACGTACCCCTCGAAAATATATTCACAAAAAACTGTGTTGACGTTATTCACAGCGATGTATCGTACGTAACACGTCACCTGTCCGCCGTGAGATTTCGATCGCGATCCGCGCGCTTCCATTATGTTTGCTCAGCCGTAAAAAATTCTTTTGTCCGCTGCAGATAAGCGGCGAACCACTGGCACTCACAAGTCATCGCGGGAGACTTTTTAAAACTAATGTCACAATATTATTGTACATGGATGCGGATTGATATAGGCAGATTTACGGACATGTAATTATTTGTGGTTTAAGTATTGCTCATGTAAAACTTTCATTAATAATATACGTATCTTTACGTCGTACAAAATTCGTCTCAGTCCATATAAAATCACATAAAACAAACCAGAACCGTAGTAATCCCTCACCCAAACAAAAAAAAAGTATCACAAATCCATTAACTCCCAAGGAAGCGAATGAGTGTCGACGCGCAAACACCGCTATCGTACACGACAGACGTAAACTTTTTCAACATTGCACGGAATGAGAATGGCTTAGCTGACGAGCGGCACCTGAGCTGGTATCACATGTCTGCCGCCCCCTGATACGTCACTCATGGAAATTTTCTTACTCGCCTGTGAATTATCGTGTGAAAGTTCAAATTGAAGCGGTTTTTGAATAACTCCCTTTGTCCGACTTTTTTGAATGTTGCCGCACTGTGCGGTTCGGATGTTTAACATTGTCTTTGCGTTGGTGTTTTTAGAAAATATGTTTACTTTTATACACACACACGCCTTTTATAGGCAGGGGTAGGTGGAGACGAAACTAGTAAGTACACTTTTCGCCGTGCGTATTCCGTCCCATAATTAGCCATAATGTGATAGGGGGCGAGCCTATCGCCATATGGGTACAAATTGATACTGATACTGAATCGAAAACACCCAATATCGCTTTGCCCGACCCGGGAATCGAGCCCGAGACTTCAGCATTGCAGTTGTACCCTAATACAACTCCGCCACCGAGGCAGTGTACTTTTATAAAAAATATTATGTTAGGACGTGAGATACTTAGTAGGTTCTCGTATGCGAAGAAATGTCTGAGTAAGTACCAACGCAGAGTCTACTTCTGACGCATGATTAGTGGCAGGACAGCTGTGTTCTAGGTTGAAGAAGATTGAGGTATTAGCGTAGTTGGGTTGGTTTTTAAGGGTTGCGAGCGCCTTCTGCGCTCACCCAAAAGACCGGTGTTCTTTCATAAGCCGACCCTCGTCAGGCTAGAAAGAGTAATGTCAGGAACAAAAAAAAAAAAAAAAGAGCTGATACCGAATAGAAAAAATCAATATCACTTTGCCCGACCCGGGAATCGAACCCGAGACCTCAGCATTGCAGTCGTACCATAATACAACTACGCCACCGAGGCAGTCAGTAGAAACCTAAATTATAATAACAATAACAGCCTTGTATTATATACTGCCCCACTGCTGGGCACGGGCCTCTTGTACTATTGAGAGGTTTTATAGGGGGGACTTCACATACCTTGGAATTTTTTTGGAGAACTTCTACAAACGTTTTTATTGCGTGAATTTTATTATGATTTCCTCATCCCAATTAGCTTTACATCATTTGTCAAAAGTGCTTATATGCCTACATGATTAATAATGGCTTTATTTTATTTTAATTAAAGCCCATTGATACGGGTAAAACCCAGAGACTTACGATATCAAATCAATTAATCATGATAAATTATTTTTATACACGAGATTATCTGTATCGGTATTGGAAATGTTACTTTCATTAACATAATAGTATCTTTGGAATCGAATAGACGATCGATCAAAGATTAAGTAAATGTATAACCAAAAAACCCTGAATATGTGACCTTACGATAGCCTATTTGGGTATGGAACGGTCTGCCCAGACAATATCCGGAGGTTCAAAACCCAACCTTGCACACACCTCTGACTTTTCAAAGTTATGTGTGTATTGTTTATCAATTATCGTTCGCTTTAACGGTGAAGGAAAACATCTTGAGGAAACCTACATACCTAAGAAGTTCGTTATAAGAATTTCGAAGGTATGTGAAGTCTACCAACCCGCACCAGGCCAACGTGGTGGAGGCCACTAAGGCCTGAACCCTCTCAGTAGTAGAGGAGGCCCGTGCCCAGCTGTGGGATAGTTTTAATAAGGACTGGTATTTTTATCTGACAAAGTCACATAAATTAATTCAATTAACGGAACATCTGTTCCGTTAATCGAATCCTAAATGGGAATAAATGTATTTAAAAAAGTAATATTGCGTTTTTCTATTCAGTATTAGCTCGTAATCTGGAATTTGCTCGATATGGCGATTGGCTGATCACATAAGCAGACGAAATACGCACGGCGAAAAGTGGTTGGCACTAGTTTCGCCTCTGTTTACCCTTTTTGGGATAAAAGCCGTACGTGTGTGTAAAAAACTTAGCGATTTGACAAAATTGTGAATAGTATCTATTTTAAACAATTTTGATTAGGAGTATTTTTATTTTGTGTCAAATCATTCGTATCCGTATATATCTGGATGTATACTCTACTCATTACATTCCGATAGTATTCTGGTTAGTTCTATTTCTATATAGGGGTTTACAATTAGTTGGGTATACCTATGAAGGAATTTGAAGCCTTTAAAATCAGCATTTCTTTGACATAATAAACCTGAACTCAGGTCTTAAGCAGTGCGAATCTAGCGTTATTGATCAAAGTTATGAATCTTATAATGAGCTGATGAATTAGAGCTGTTGATTAAATACTCAAAAGCTGATGAGGTTCTTTCTATCCGGCGACCTCTTCGTTTGTTTTCAACGTCATTATCTAATTATCTAAAAAACATATTTGTTTTGGTCTCTACATATCATACATAGCCAATCGCCTTCAAATCAAGGTAAAAAATGACATAGTAAATGCCACTAACAGGTAAACCACAGAGGACGTCAACAAGGAATTCCATGAATCAGACTAGAATCAGAGAACGTGTGTACAATTTAGTCTGCATTCATTTCCGGTTGCGTGTATCTTCAAATTCAAAGACCAAAGCTGCTACAACAAATGAAGGCAGTACTTCAATTGCAAAAAGTATCGATTGTTATATTATGGTACTAAAACATGGTATAGGCAGAGAGCTATCGAAACTGGATTAGCCATTAAAATTATTGAATGCTTAGCAAAATAATCAAAACATGCGTCAACAGGACAGCCGGCGCATAAAATTGGCAGGTAATTCAGCGTCCAATATAATATGGTATGCGATAATGCACACGTCTACCGATGGGCTTTCATTTCCGCACGCGAGCCACCAGATAACAAAGAACTGTTGACATATTTAGAACAAGCCTGAAATCGAGTGGCAACGCCGGCGCGACGCGACAGCAGACAGACGCGTGTGCCGCGAGATTTTAATTTACGAATCCATGTCGTCGAGTCGCACCGCTTTGTGCCCGACGTCCCGATTGCCTTCTCCGGAATTATGGATTTTTTAAAAACTGTCACAATGATTGACGTGCGATGATCGTGCGCTCGAAAATTTCAATCCAACTTTACGACAGTTGAGGTCTCGCGCTTGCTTTTCATTTTTATGAGCGATTGAAAGTAATTACTTTATTTGACTGTTTGTTGTGTGAAATTGTGGCTTTATTCTAAGGACTTTGCTGTATCATAAAACGAGAACTATTCCTTGGTGTTATTTCTAAACGTTGTATTACTACAATACTTTCAACATAATCTTCAAAATGAATGAATTCTTAGCCTTCTACAATATTCTAAACCCTTTATAAAATGTATACATACGACCCAAAAACATAATAGCGAGCTAAACCTTCAGAAAACCCACCTGTCTGTGAGCTTTGAGAAAATTGAAAAATATGAATAGATTTGCACACGGCGCGTATCGAGTGTAGCCACGGTCCATCACTATCTGGTTTCCACACGGGCGCGCGCGATACTCGATAAAATAAGAATATTTCGAGGCGCAACACTATTGTGCGGCGGACCTTCCGAGAAACACACGATATCGTCAAGAAATGTATTGGTTACTTTTTAATGTTGTGTAGGTATTTTGTTAGAAAATTGAAGGTTTTAGGTTTCTGAGACATGGAAATATGACATTAAAACTAATTTACCATTAAGTTTTTTAGCCCCATTATTCCAATATTAGCCTTGGTATGGCTCTACATCCTAAATGAGCTGTCACGTCAGCCATGGATAATAAATACACCAGAGTCTCTATGGTACTGAGTAATTTTAAAAATACCTATGCATCAATACACAAACAACATAAAAAATACAGCATCTGTAAAATCAGTATTCTGTATTGGTAGAGAATAAAATCAAACAGACACTTTAATCAAAATATGGCAGCGCGCAATAATCCAACATGGCGGGCGGGTTTGATTGCAGATGTAATTGTCACAGGCCGGTGGGCCGACGGGCCGGCGAGCCGAGCCGGTGGGCGCTCCTTGTTTTTACTCGATTGCTCGATTACTAGCTCCTCGTTTTTCGTCGTGGCCTGCCGCCGATACCGACGTCCTGTCATATCGCCTTTGTCCGACGTGTACCGCGGGAAAAAATAGGCAAAAATGGCGATAAAAGTCTCCGCCAGCAAATTGGCCGTTTCTGTTATAAACAACAGAGGTGGAATGTTACGATAGCGAACAATAAATGTCCGATCCGTTTTGGTCGAGAATTTGTCGATTGTTTCATGCGACATTTTTTACTTTTTTACGGTAGTTTCGGGCCGTCACTTTGACTTTTGTTTTTTTTTTTAAGAACGTTCCGTTCATGCTCTAATGAACGATCAAGATTTTTTTGACACTTAAATTAATATTCATGTATTGTTTTTTTTTCATATTTTTTTTACAAAACAATTTATATTTACGGCTGAATATTTCTATTTCTATTCATTGTTCTGAGTTTAAGTTTCTAACTAGCTCTTTCAGAGCAAAGAGCCGATACTAAAGATAAAAACTTAACCCTTCAAGCCCCGCTTAAATATATAGATGTATGGGAAAACCCTATATATATGGACACCGGTGTCCGTGTGGTAAGAGACGTGGCGAGCAAAAGGGTCCTCGGGGCAGTCGCCGATCGTGCCCCAACTCACAGTATTCGAATGTATAACACTTCTTAACACCTCACCTTTACATTAATCGATTGAACGTTATAAATGACGCAAATAACTTAACCTCACGTCTATATTCCGAAGCGTTAGCAAAATTAGCGAAGATAATATACCCTACCTAATTACCGAGTGTTTTTCTAAGTCTATTTTCGTCCCATGATGTACTATGGCGCGTATCGACTATTATGATGTATATAAATTCTAACCAGGGCCATACACGTGAAGTTCTAAAATTTTAACAATCTATGAAAATCATAGACATTGTAAAATTAACAAAAAAATTACAGATGTTTGACAAAAATGCTCATAAATACATTCCAGTATGCTTGCAGCAGTTATTCTTATATCTCCACTTACAAGTTTCAAGTTATGAACAATAATTAATCTTGGTATTAAACTGTCGACAAACACTGGGAGCTCAAAAGTCTTATAGCACTGACTAGTTAAATTTAATACCCCGAAGAGGCTGATCTCAAAAATCAAATTTGTTTTTGCAATGTGCGTTGAATCCATATATGTTGAATATTATGATGAAGTTACATACACACATACTTAATATTTAATAGAAGTTCATTATATTAATTCTGCGTAAAAGTGCGTTGGAGGAAAGCCTTTTATAGTAGAGTTCGTGAAGAGTCGAGTTCTTCTTCGAAAGAGTTCCTACAGCTATGAGTAGTAAGGGATTCGACGGTTCTGGAGCACGTTCGGGGGCCGGTTGGCGCCACACTGGCCTAGTTCGTCAATAATTTCGATTGCTCCAATTTCGGCGCGTACAATCCGCGAATTGTTCCGCGGATTAAATTTATACCTACCGCGAATTGTTCCGCGGATTTAATTAATACCTACCGCGAATTTTTCCGCGGATTTATACCTACCGCGAATTTTTCCGCGGATTTATACCTGCCGCGAATTTTTCCGCGGATTTATACCTACCGCGAATTTCATTAATACCAACCGCGAACTAATCCGCGGATTCCATTTAATTGTATTTCTACAGCGACCCTTTTTTACTTTTTATTTGAAGAATACAAATGTCTTTGTTCCATATTCCTATGGACTCGTGTTTCTAGTTAAAAACCGTTTACAATTACCCATTACTCACCCTTTATGCATTACGGGCAGTGTTTATAATACATAAATCAATCGTTACAATACACCATACGTTTCTCAAATTCTAAGTAAAACCCTTCGGGTCTTCTCATTGTCAATGATTAATTGCCTGTCCATTATTTTTAACAACAGTTACGGATCCTATTATTCCCATTTCCTGATGTTACGTATTCAATGGAACGTTCAAAGTGAAAGTTGAACATGTTGGATCCTGTCTGCAAGGAAACAATACTCGCTCTCCATATAAAAGCCAAACTCAAAATCACATGATATCGTATTCCACTCTGTGCTCTCTTCGAAGTGTGATCTCCAGTTGTTGGTAATAGTGAAGTGATAGTAAAACAGTGTAATAGTAAATACTGAAGCTGATATAAAATGAATGTAAGTACCTTCTTATACTTTGATCTAAAATTGTTATAACCAGATGTTTTATTAATTGTATTTGTTATGTGTTGTTCACTGGGTTAATGCATTTTAGTTGTATTTGATCTCTTATTTAATTTATCAAAGTTACTGTAGTGCATTTTATTTCACATACCTATAAGTGTTTATCATACAATACTTCCTTAACCAATTTGTTTTATTTACAGTTTTATTTTCGTTACATTTGATCTCTTATTAAATTATCAATGTTACTTTAGTGTACATTTATACTTCGCATACCTATAAGTATTTATCATATAATACTTCCTTAACCGATTTGTTTTATTAACAGTTTTATTTCATTTTATTACAGTTTTCGGAAAATACTTTCAAAAATTACTATTATGCTGAAGATATAGATGAACCTAGTGATGAAGAAGGTACACTCGCCTTTAAAGTCAAAAAAGCGATAATAGCAAACAAAAGATCCATGGAATGCAACAACATTGACGAATTTTTCGAAAAACCTAAGAAAAGGAAGACAACGACAAAAAAATCATCTAGTGTTGGTCGAGCGACGAGTGGTGGTGTTTCATACATAAAAACAAACAGCGATGACAGCAGTTCTGCATCACACCTCATAAAAATTGAGGTGTATGATGTTAATAAAATAAAAAACATCGCACCGACGGAACAATGGAAACATGCTGATGTGCGGGTTAAATATTACGCGGAAAACGAGAGTGACAAAAACTTGCAATCTATCAAGGACACGGTATACAATATAACCAAACACTTAGCGAGTAAGGACGATTGTGTTAAATATTTTATAGACAACGAGAAATGAACAAAGTGCCAGTGCGTATCAGTGTTTTAAAATCATAATTTTAGTCATATACTTTATTCTAAGAAACTATTATTGTAATAACTATACCTATTTTAATTTAATTTACATTGTATTGTATTTTAACTTTGTACTATTTTAAGTTACATGCTTAACAGATTACTTCGTTTTTGATTCTAGAACTCTTTGTGTTGTTGCTAAGTATTAATGTAAATAGTAATAAGTCTTTTTAGTGTTTTTCATGCTCATGCTTACGATTGTAAAGTTATTACGAACATTCATTAATTGTTTGGAAGAATTATAAGTTTGTATGGGGTTATTAATTCTCAATAAAGAAAAATCATTCATTCATTTTCATATTTCATTTATTCTCCTCAAAACATGATTTAAATAAACCAGTTAAAAACACATCATTGCCTATTGTATTATCACTAAATAATACTTGAAAATTTTTAAGACTCTGACCATAATATTTATAGTACAGATACATTAAACAGTACTCTCCACAAACTATAGTAAAGTCATTTTGAATTCGGTTTGTATTGTAATTCCACATTCTAGAATTCCTCGCTAAAAACATTCGGTGGTATCCTTGAGGTGGTCGACCGTATGAATCAAAGTACTGTCCAAAACCATTCTGATCTATGTGTATGGCAACCCAGTGAGAACCTGGGTTGTTATCAGAGTCTAAGTTGCTAACTACATATGTAGGAGTTACTACATGTATTGGTAGGCGATTGGCTGCATATACATTATATTCAATACATGGATCAATTTTCTTTAAGTAATTCTGTATTTCTATTGTATTCATTTTTATTTATCGAATCGCTGCAGAATCTTATCAAGTCGAATGATAAAGTGGTAATGCCGTATATAAGGTTAAGAAGACACTATTATGGTACTTATGTGGTAAGTTTTCTATTTTTTGTGGGGTTGCAAGGATTATGATAAAACAAAAAACTTAATATTTTTTAATTCATTTTATTCGTAACTTACATCTAACAGAAAATCTGAATTAAATTATTCATACTTAATCTAATCTTAAACAGTTAATTTTGTTTTCTTAACTACTATAATCTACTGAAATGTTGCGGTTTTTATCTATTTCAATAACATTATCAAACTCCGCATAAACAATACAATTAATAGTTTGTGACAAAGCTGTTTCAAAACGCACTTCTAATCTCACACTACCATGCTTTACAAGATTCCAATGACTTGAAGAGTTTGCTGATAAATCAGGTGTCAAATCAAATGCCAACATACAATACCCTTGAGCGTATTGTTCTCGGGATATCCCATTACCTTCATTTAGAAAGTGTATACCTGTTCCCGAAAACAATGTATGATATACTGAAGTAAAAATATTGTTCTCAAATGAGGGTTGTAAAGCCTTTGATGGTATTTGTTGGCCGTCTATATATAAACTAAAAGTATTAATGTCATAATTTTGAAAGTTAAATGGGTTCTTAGTGAGGTTTCCATTGAAAGCAGCGTTATTTACAAATCCTACTATACACCTTTTAGGTAATTGCCCTAAGAAAATGTTATCTAGAGTTTTTCCTTGAACACCTGATGGAATTGTTAAAACTTTAACTTCAGCTCGAGTAATGGGGTATTTGGCTGTGGTAGAAGCTAAGACCTTTTGATGAGCAAGTAACACGCTGGGATTGATTCGTGCTCTACGAATTATCAAAGATGCATCCGTAATAGATACCTTTAATTTAAGGTCACCTGTAGAGGCCATTAGATTGAAATTTTCTCTAGAACGAACTAACTTAACACAAATATCAACACCATTGATTAAAAATTTTTCTTGATTGAATAAATCGCCATGCAAGTGACCAATCATTTCCAATTCTTTGCTTTCACTGGCTAGTTCTTGTCTCTTAGTAAATCCTTTATTAGTATCATCGGTGGAATCCATTTTTCCAGCTGTATCTTCATACCATAAGCCACAGGTGAGGTGAGAATTTTTTGCCGCAGGAGCATAGTTCAATAAGTTTTCTATGTACGCACGATAAGCATATGTGTTATTGGGTGGTGATACAAGTTTTTGATTTAAGTACACATCAAGTTGACTGAAGAGTGAGTGCAACCAATTGTTCACCGGAGCAACGACCGTAGATGCGGTGAGTTTGGTGTTATCTTGATTTACTATTTTCGCTTTCAAGTGAATTAACGTATGAGATAAATCTATGTAGTCATCTCCTGCCCCAGGAATTTGAAATTCTACAGGACCATCATCGGCAAGAGATGAAATTGGTTTATAATGGATCCAATTTCCACTTTCAATGCTAGTTTGAGTCGATGGCAATGCAAACAAATCCAATTCGGACTTAATACATTCACAGGAATGACTATGTAAAAAAGACATTTTAATTAATTGTTAGAAAAAATGTCTTTAATTTGTTTTGAAGTAATTTTTGATTTTTTTAGAGCTTTCACTTTCGCGGTCAACGACGGAATGACTCCAGGTAGACGTTTTCGTTTTGTTATATATCCTGATCCAGACATATTGATTTTATTTATTTTTTCATCGGCCTTGCGTTTCAAGTTGGTACCAACTTCTTTAAGACGTGCTTTTATTGAATCTTCCATAGGTCGCGCACTAACCATATCTGTCAATAGCCCAACACCAGCACTTAATGCCTCTTTACCAACAGCTCGAACACCGCTAGATAGTAATGGTAAAACTGACCTAAACAGTCCCCCAAGAAAACTACCGATTCCATGTCCTTTTTGATAAGGCGCCCCTTTATATACCACCCCTATACCTGAACCAGCCTGATGAGAATAATACCGTTGATAAGGGCATGATATGTCAGAGCGTTCAAAATGCATTATAATTTTTTAAAATGTAGTTTAACACACACCGTTCCAAACTGAAATGGTATCTTTTGTCCGGTGCTTGACCTTATATCTATTTCGATGGTATCGAATTCTCTTCGCATTACTGATAAGTAATGTGGAGGTGAAAATACATGCATTTTATTCGCACCATAGATGTATTTTGAGGGATCTAATGGTATAACTCTTAGAAGAGGTGTCATTACATCACCTACAATTTGAGGTTCAACTATATCGCAGTAAACGAATAGTTGAGATGGTAACCCTAAATGTAAATTAGCTGGACATTTTGCTAAATTCTTTTCAACGAGATTTCTGTTTGGTTCAAATCCCAACTGTAAGCCTAGTTTAGGAGATAATGTCACAGATTTAATTGTTTCGTCTAATACAGAAACAGACACAAATTTGGATATATTATCGTAGCGGAATTTGATTTTTTCCCTTATATTATTTAATGCTGATAAAATATGGTTAATATTATCATAGTTTGTGGCAGGTATATGAGTCTTATAATATACTGTGGATAGTTTGTCTTCATGGGGCATTTTCATGATTTTTGTTATGTAAATAACATTCTCATGATCTTGAACAGTAAACATGGTGCATGGATATTGGAATTCAACGATTCCTACACACCATTCTCCTTCCAATATTATGGGTTTGGGTAATTTTGTTGAAAAAATTGATGTTTTGTTCTCAGGAAAGTATTCCATTGAACTATTGCTAAGTAAAGTTAAATAAAAATCCTTAATCATATTTTTTTCAAACTGGAAGCTAAAATCCAACTATTAAATTTGTTCGGATAACCTTTCCACTTAACTAACACTTGTTGTCTGCTGCCAGAGTAACGAGAACGAATTATTTTATCGATCTTGTGTTCAATGGTGGGGTCATAAATGACCTTTTGTAATTCTCGTTCATAAAACGTTCCTACTATCTCTTCACCATCTAAATCTTTAATAGTATAAACAGGCCACGGAGTACGTTCTATTATAGAAGAAATCACAAATATTTCATCGCTCCAATTAGATTCATAACCTTTTTGGAATACATGTTTATATTTGGTTATTCTAACATGATCACCGAGATGAAACATAGGTAGTATATTTTTTGATGATTTTCCAGATTTTTCATATAAATTACTCCAAACTGTCATTATATTATTAGAATTAACATCTGAAGGACACATTTTAATACTAGAATGAAAACTGTGATTGTAAGAGTGTATCAAATTCTGCAAAATATCAATATATTTATGTGTATTCTTGTGTGTAAAATAGCGCCACATCTTCATTTTTAGCGTTCTTTGAAATCTTTCTACAATACTTGCTTTGATGTCTGGATTATTTGTAGTATAGTAATTAATGTTTTTTGTTTTAAAATATCTTTGAACATCTTTTGATACGAATTCAGTGCCTTTATCAGATTGAATGTGTGTAGGTGTGGTACTAGCTTCATTAAATATACTATCGAAACACTTTTTTACGGTTTCAGAATTTTTCTTTTGCAAGGGTCTGGCATATGCATATTTGCTAAAAACATCAATAACACAAAGAATGTAATTGAAACCTTTATTATCTTTAGAATAAGTTCGCATGTCACTTAAATCGGCTTGCCAAAGTTCATTGAGATTAGAGAGAACGTATTTGTTTCGAGCGAATCTTCTATGTACTGGTTTATGGAGTGTATACGTAGATTGAGATTGCAACCAGTTTTTAACTTCTTCCTTTTTCATTTTACCTTTTATAGCTTTTGATAATTTGTCGATATTACTATATCCAGCGGGGTGTGATACATCATAATAAATTTGATTTATTTCTAATAAGGGGTCCATTTTTCCCAATCAATCTTTTTCTTAATTTTATTTGCGTGTTTAATTTCACTAGTTGGTGTCAAATATACCTCTGTGTTTTGTGGCGGTTGTTCTTCGATGTCTTTTTGAAGTTGAGCTATGTACTCACGTCTTTTTGGGTTGCCAATATATGTTAAAGGTATTTTCAAATCTTTTAACGCTTTAGCAAATTTGTCCCAACCGGGTGGGTCGTTGTTTTTCAATGGTCGCAGTGTATCGCTTATTAAATCGATAATGTTACTGTTAGGAATTACTTCATTATCCACAATCACTGTGCCAGCATCATTCCAATAAATTTTGTTTTTATTTAGCGACACCGAATTCAATAATAACTCACCTTTTTTTACATATGTTTTTGGTATTAAATTTAAAATTTGTTCTGTTGAATAGAAAGGTTTTTTTTCGAGTGTAAAATGTTCTTGTTGCTTCTGTTCATCACTCAGTGTCTGACTGACAACTACATCTTTATTCTTGATATCATTATTTATATTAAAATTTTTCCAGCTTTCAGATGAGGGTTTATTGTTATCGTCATTTGAAGTTATTATAGGGAGTTCAATGGGACGACGATCTTCTTCCATAAAGTGGAGATATCTTTGTAAAATTTGTAAGTATAATTTACACTTTTTTCGATCATCCATATTACTGCTGAGTATTTTTTCCATTTCGCTATCTAAACGAGAGGTAGGATTTTCATTTCTTTTTTGATTTAACTTATCTATTAAACTTGGGTCAACTAACAGCATTTTTTTGGCGTGTTCCATTTTAAACCAGTCCACTTATCAATCCACTCAAAATAGAACCCAATATGATCGGAAGAAATGCACCACCTTTTTGAACTATTATATTCTTTCTTATTTTATTTGTACTTTTACGTACTAATTTTCGTAATAAGTTTTTGTATTTTTTTAGTTTATTCTTCGATTTTTCTTCAAGATTTATATTTCCTTGTAAAACATTATGAATACATTCACAAATAAAATTAATTTCGTTTTCGTTACACACTTTTAAAAGAGCTTGTTGATGTTTAGGTTTAAGCTTATAAAGAGCATTTAATAAGTGTTCATGCGTCTTTAAGCGTCGATCCATCATTTGCAAATGACGGGTATTTGTTGGTTTTTGACATATTTAAACTCTTTTGTGGGAATGTACACTGTAGGATGACCATCAGAAGGAAAGATCTTTGATTTAATTCGACACATATCAAAAGTATCTTGTTTTAGATCTATCATCAAATAGCCATGTGCTTCTTTTGTAGCATCTCTGTATGAATCTTCTATGAATTTGCTATTTTCTGGTGATACTTGTCGCGCTAAGTAACGTATTTGAGTTTTATCACGTGGGTTTTTGAAATAAATGATGTAGTTTGAATTCAAAGAAATGTCTCTTTGTCCTTTACCTTGATGAAATAAATTTTGAGTAATGTAAAATACACTCAAGTTCCTATGATGACTACCTTTAGTAAATATGTCGACAATGCGACCATCAGATTCCCTCATAAGATCATCGATAATGATAAGGTTAGCTTCCTTTCCATCAAACATATTCATATCTGGTATACCCTGATAATAGTTTACATTTGGTACATCATATAAGGGTTGCATCTCATCAAAACACCAAGTAATTTGATGAAAAGTGGTGTTACACATATCATTAATGTATTTAATAAAGTTTGTTACAAAATTAGACTTTCCACACCCACTTGGACCTGCAACTATGGCAGTAAAAGGATGATAAAAGTGAAACATTTTTAAATGCACGTGTGAACTCGAAAAGCGCTTCGGATTGAATAAAACAAGAAGATACGATTGAATGTATTATATTGAATTTTTTTGTTTTACATACAAAGATTACATAATATTCAAATAGTTTGAAAAATGATCACATACAATTCAAAGATGTTTTCAAAAATATTACTGTAATAAAATTAATATAAATTAAAGTTAAATCAGATATAAGAATAAACTTCCTACAGACATTCAAATTTGCATCTTATTTTTCATGATACACAAAATAGTTGTCATAGTATCACAATAAAAAAAAAAAAGAAAGTACATAATAAAGACAGAACATTAAAATAACAAACATACACACACACACATTAACATACATATTTTCGTTGTACAGAATTCATTGATAAAATCAAATGTCCTTTATTTTATAATGACCCCATGCAAGAGTATCTGTTGAATTCTCTATTAAATAACGTTTTGTGTCATTGTGTGATAAAGATATCTTATTGATTTTTTGTGTAAATATAGCATGTTTAATTGATTTGAATCTTATCATTTCACTGTATTGCGTTTTCTTTTCATATAAACATGATTTATAATCGCTGAGACAAAATTTTTTTGTGACACTTTTATTAATCCCTTTTGCTTTACATATACATTTATTTTGCACATCCATTGCATACATTTTAGAGCGAAGACCTACAAACTCTTTAAGAATTTTTCCGTTATTTTCGTCTTTAAAAAATCCTAACCGTTTTTTATTCAATAATGGTAAACCATATTCATTATTTGGTGGATAGTCTGACGTATCAAAGTAGTTGGCTAAATCAAGTTTTATATCAGCATAATAATTTTGCGTAAATATTTGATATATTAAACTATCGGTATCAGTATATAGTAATTTAATATTATCTTGATATTTCAATTTCATATAATCGTAATGGAAATCGTATAGTAATGTTTTCGATATATCTAAAATACAAAAACCGAGGTAAACTGGTTTATTATATAAAACGTTAGTTTTGTGTAATTGTATTGCAACTAAGCTCTCTGAGAATATAGATAAACTATGGAATTCTGGTCTTGCTATCAAAGATTGAGCACCTTGAGTTTTGCCACGATTTAACCAATGATTTATTAATTTGACATGAACTCGCTTTCTTACATTTTCCATTGTTTTACCAAAAACAGAATTATTCATAAGTTTAAAAAAATCTTTCTCAAAATCTGAAGTAGCTAATGATCGCATATGAGTGTTTAAGTCTATGTAACTTTTCAGCCATGCAGACTGTTCAAATTTTAAAATTCTATGAATTTTAACTAATCTAAGACCATTTTTTAAACATTGTTTGAGGTTTCTATAATGAATGACGTAATTTTTTTTATCTTTTAAATTTGGAATCAGTTTCTTGTCTTTGCTGCTTCCTAAACATACGTTTTCTGGACAAAATGGAAAATCTGAATGAAAATCATGTAAAGTTTTTGAATATTCTAAATCTACTTCCAATATAAACCCATTTTTTGCATCATCGGCTATATTAAAATCTGTATCTATGTCGACCCATTCAAATTTGCCTGTCGGGAGACATTGGGACATAGCCCAACCATAAAGGTTATTTGCGTCTAAGTACATCAAAAATGAAGATGGTTTATTTGAATTGTATTCCGACATAAATATGTTATTTGCCACTGCATGTCTATTGCTGCATTGTGATATACCACCCCGAATATTATTTGCTATAAACGTAACCTTGTCGATATCTGTTAAGAGTTCCAAATTTATCTTGGTAAAATTTAACATAGCATCCCAACTTAAACCAGGTGCTGTATAATAGTGGGCAGGATCTAAACCGTATGTATTAAGACAGACATCCCTAAAATTTTCAAATATATCTGCTAACAACAATACATCTGTTTTTAAATACAGGTCTGAATATTCACCCTTATTCTTACAATTAAAATGTTTCCACACGTCTTGGGCATGATGGTATTCACTTTCTGTAATGTGACTATCATTTAAAGAACTATAAAACTGATTGCGAGTGGGAAGAGAAGTTATTTTTAAAGAATCAAATGTTGTCATGTATTCGTATGGATATACACCTTTTCTTATTAAACGTTTAAAATCTTCTTCACATGGATATTTTAACTTGAGTTCACGAAATTGTTCGGGTAGTAAGTTCTGAGCTAATTTGTTAAGGCTACTTGACATAAATTTAAAAGAATCAAGAAATCGTAATTTTACAACTCTGTTGTTGATTTGTAAAACTTTAGAAAAAGAAATGTATTTTTCCTTGTTCTCAGGAATAAGTTCAATGTCACCTTTCTCGAAATCAAGACCATGCACTATGAAATGAGCGTCATAATTACTTAAATTATGTAAAAACACTGGTACAAAATTAGGAGCTTTGTATTTCTGAGAGCATACTCTATGAGCTACACCTTCATATACTCCAGTATGCCAATTGTAAGATACTGTGCTATCATTGTTTAATTTAGTAGCACAAATGTAACACGAATCACTTTGACTGATATTTATTTCATTTTCTTCAGTTAACGGTAAAGGTGATTTTACAAAAGAATTTTTTTTACAGATATTTTCTAAATCTGTGTTAATGAATTGCATAAATTTTAGTGCGCAATCTTGTCCTGTATAAGACCTATATACTGAAAGATTATCATCATACGAACATTTAACATAATACCCAAAACTATACGTTTCATGTTTTTGAATATTAACAGTTGAAGATTGATTTGGATTGTTAGAACAACTCTCTATTGGATTTAAAAATGCTTCAAAGTCAGCATACACAACGAATGGAACTCTTAATTTACGTTCATAGTTATTAAATGAAATTTGGTTTGATGGTATTAATTCATTAAACCAGTTTCTTTTGCTATCGCTTTCCGATGGTAAATTTGTGCACACATTGAAACAGTCGTTTTCTTGGTGTCGTTTTAAATTATGTAATGATGGAAAACTTAATAAACACCCATCACAAATATGAACTGCATGTTCAGAAGTCGATAACTGTTTAGATAATAATCTCGAGAGGTTTTTAATAAAACAGTAATGACCTTTAGAACCTTGAGATATATACAATAAGTTCAAGTGAGTAGTTTTTCGGCGTTTCGTAAAGTGTAATGGACCTACAACTTTATTTGATTTGCTTATTGAATCATATTGTAATCCAAAAACATTAATACTCATACTGTTCAATTTTTCAAACTTATGGATGTCGTTAATTTTTATAGGAAACGATAGGTTATCAAATTTTAACTTATTTTTGTGTATTATATAAGATGATACCCTATTGGAACTATGAGTGACTGGAAATAATCCTGACAAAACTGCCCAACGAAAGCATTCGTGATCGTTATTTTGAACATTGATTATAGCTTTCTTGTGTTTTATGTCTAACGGTAGGTCTATGTATGAAGATCCACGCAATGGGTTAAATTTGTTGATATTCATATCCAAGTGATTTATTTTAACTAAACTCCATCCACTACCTTTTTTTTGAAAATTTGTCATTTTGTTTGTGATTTCGGTAATTATAGATGAGAAAATAATATCTTTATCATCACCTTGACAAACAAGATAGTTTGAAATTTGAAAATCAAAAATATTTTGTAGATTTTTAGTTTCTTGTGTGAAATCCGCATTGAGAATAAAATTAACTTTTACAACAGAATATTCTAAAATAGATCGTTCTAGTAATGTGTATATTATATTTTTAATATTTTGTAAAAATAATTCAGGTGATTCAAACTGCGTATCAGAAACTAAATTAGATTTCACTCGATATGTAATAATTCTATTACCAAAAGCAGTATCAATGAATTGAACATTAGGTAGATTATTATCTCTTCTAATTAAATTATTTTTATGTTTATTGCTCTTATAGTGACTGGTCATATATTTTTTTGACACATGTATGTGACACTCAGGACATTCAATTTTATCATTATGCTGTTCTGTACTTACATTTACAACGGTACCCAGCGATGATGTAGATGTTGAAGGAGCTTCAAGACGAATATTTTTTCTTCTATTTAACGGATCCTCTTCAAACAACTCAGTTGTCGCTAATCTTTTCCTTTTTCTGCTACCTTCTCCATTCTGCATAGATCTGATGAATAAAAAAACTGTTAAAAATTGTGATCTCACGTAATAAGCTTCTTACTATATTTCTATTCTTTAAATAGATACTAACATGTTTTGTTATTTACACTGAAAACAATATGCTTTCATTGATAATACACCATCAATATCATCCTCATCGGTATGAGTTTGCTGTAAGGTTCTATGACCACTACATGGTGTAAAATAAGGAGAAATATCAGGATCTCCCAACATTGACACTGGCAAAACATTTTGTATATACCAAAACCGTATGAAACGATGATATTTATTTAGAATAATATTTTTATCGAAACTAGCAATCTCACTCTGCGATAAACTAGAAATATCAAACGAGTGGTACATTTCGGTTGCACACTAATGTTAAAAATATAAACGGGAGAAACAAGTGGAATGATTGTGCAAAGATGTCCCAACCATTATAAATACTTGAATTGTATCCCCTCTTCGTGGATTCCCAAAACATGTTGCAACAAGTCTTAACATAATAAAAAATGTTATACTTACGTTTCAACTTGTCTTTGTTCCATTTTATCACAGAGCTCGTAAAGTTCTTTGTCGTATTGTGATGACATCAGGTCCATAGATTCAATGTTCTCGAGAAGTGCGACGAGTTCCATGTTGTGTAAATCACAGCTTGATATTGCATCCATCGTGAGCAATGTCTTCGTAGTACCTTCTTACTTTAATAAACACTACCCTAAACAATGCAATTTAACTTTAAACTATCCAAACAATTAATGAATGTTCGTAATAACTTTACAATCGTAAGCATGAGCATGAAAAACACTAAAAAGACTTATTACTATTTACATTAATACTTAGCAACAACACAAAGAGTTCTAGAATCAAAAACGAAGTAATCTGTTAAGCATGTAACTTAAAATAGTACAAAGTTAAAATACAATACAATGTAAATTAAATTAAAATAGGTATAGTTATTACAATAATAGTTTCTTAGAATAAAGTATATGACTAAAATTATGATTTTAAAACACTGATACGCACTGGCACTTTGTTCATTTCTCGTTGTCTATAAAATATTTAACACAATCGTCCTTACTCGCTAAGTGTTTGGTTATATTGTATACCGTGTCCTTGATAGATTGCAAGTTTTTGTCACTCTCGTTTTCCGCGTAATATTTAACCCGCACATCAGCATGTTTCCATTGTTCCGTCGGTGCGATGTTTTTTATTTTATTAACATCATACACCTCAATTTTTATGAGGTGTGATGCAGAACTGCTGTCATCGCTGTTTGTTTTTATGTATGAAACACCACCACTCGTCGCTCGACCAACACTAGATGATTTTTTTGTCGTTGTCTTCCTTTTCTTAGGTTTTTCGAAAAATTCGTCAATGTTGTTGCATTCCATGGATCTTTTGTTTGCTATTATCGCTTTTTTGACTTTAAAGGCGAGTGTACCTTCTTCATCACTAGGTTCATCTATATCTTCAGCATAATAGTAATTTTTGAAAGTATTTTCCGAAAACTGTAATAAAATGAAATAAAACTGTTAATAAAACAAATCGGTTAAGGAAGTATTATATGATAAATACTTATAGGTATGCGAAGTATAAATGTACACTAAAGTAACATTGATAATTTAATAAGAGATCAAATGTAACGAAAATAAAACTGTAAATAAAACAAATTGGTTAAGGAAGTATTGTATGATAAACACTTATAGGTATGTGAAATAAAATGCACTACAGTAACTTTGATAAATTAAATAAGAGATCAAATACAACTAAAATGCATTAACCCAGTGAACAACACATAACAAATACAATTAATAAAACATCTGGTTATAACAATTTTAGATCAAAGTATAAGAAGGTACTTACATTCATTTTATATCAGCTTCAGTATTTACTATTACACTGTTTTACTATCACTTCACTATTACCAACAACTGGAGATCACACTTCGAAGAGAGCACAGAGTGGAATACGATATCATGTGATTTTGAGTTTGGCTTTTATATGGAGAGCGAGTATTGTTTCCTTGCAGACAGGATCCAACATGTTCAACTTTCACTTTGAACGTTCCATTGAATACGTAACATCAGGAAATGGGAATAATAGGATCCGTAACTGTTGTTAAAAATAATGGACAGGCAATTAATCATTGACAATGAGAAGACCCGAAGGGTTTTACTTAGAATTTGAGAAACGTATGGTGTATTGTAACGATTGATTTATGTATTATAAACACTGCCCGTAATGCATAAAGGGTGAGTAATGGGTAATTGTAAACGGTTTTTAACTAGAAACACGAGTCCATAGGAATATGGAACAAAGACATTTGTATTCTTCAAATAAAAAGTAAAAAAGGGTCGCTGTAGAAATACAATTAAATGGAATCCGCGGATTAGTTCGCGGTTGGTATTAATGAAATTCGCGGTAGGTATAAATCCGCGGAAAAATTCGCGGCAGGTATAAATCCGCGGAAAAATTCGCGGTAGGTATAAATCCGCGGAAAAATTCGCGGTAGGTATTAATTAAATCCGCGGAACAATTCGCGGTAGGTATAAATTTAATCCGCGGAACAATTCGCGGATTGTACGCGCCGAAATTGGAGCAATCGAAATTATTGACGAACTAGGCCAGTGTGGCGCCAACCGGCCCCCGAACGTGCTCCAGAACCGTCGAATCCCTTACTACTGCTATGGTACATATTACATAAATGTTTTTCCGTAAGTTTAAAAGTGCATTTAAACTAGAATACCTATTAATTTGAATCAACCTCTTAAAAATCTTATTGCTGTGTCCTTCAACTGTTAATCAATCTGTTTTGTTGACAATGTCATTTTATGTATGCATAATTTACATAATAGTTGATAGGGGATGCTAAAATCACTTACAATAAACATGTTGTTCATTTAATCTATACTTCAATATTATAAAGCTGAAGAGTTTGTTTGTTTGTTTGGTTGAACGCGCTTATCTCAGGGACCACTGACTGACAGTGTAACTACAGGACATAGTGAGACTTAACATCTTATGTCTCAGGATGACGAGCGCAGTGGAATGCCACACAGTACTTTGTAAATCAAGGTTCTGGATGGTATTTCTACTGTTCATGGGTGGGCGTATCGCTTACCATCAGGCGAACGGCATGCTCGTCTCGTCATTCAATGCTATAAAAAAAAAAAAAAAACAACCGATTTTGAAAACTCTTTCACTAACAGGAAGGTCGTGAGTGCTATAGGCTCCTTTTTATCCTGAAAAACTTTTTGCGCGGACTGATCCGCGAACATCACCTAGTATTTAATAGAATGGGCAAACTAGCAACTGGTTAACTTATTGTAAGTACCTTATTTCCATCCGTAAACTTTGTTGCATTGTCGCTTGTAAACCTCTGTTCTTCAAGTTCCCATATGCTATCGTGAATATTACTACTAAGCATTTATGCAAATACAAGTAATTTATTTACGTATATATCTACTGAGACAATATCGGCTAACGTGCGTTTATCTCAGAAAGCTTGCGGTTTGAGGCGGTGGGGGTCGCTGGGGGGTCGCGGGGGTCGCGCGGGGGTCGCACGGGGGGTCGGCATGAATCACCGCCAGTAATGGCCGCCAATACCACGTACAGCACTTACTCAACTACTCTCTGACACAGATAATGGGTACACTGTCATAATCTGTTGCTTCATGAGTTTAATCTGGCGAGGTGGACAGGGTTCGAAGTCTAGAGATATCTGTAAAGTAACGGCTTGCTGCTAGTGCACCAAACTATTAGCCACATTTTGGTTGTCTTGCAAATTATGTTCCACTTTGCCATATATTAATTGTTTAAAATTATTTAACGACTCAAGATTCGAATTACGAATCAAAATATTCATAAATTAAAAACAACGCCATCTACCGCCGGCGATGGGAACTAAATCAAGTAAATAACGTTTCAATTCTTGCTCAGCTCAAGTCAGCGAAAATTCCTTTCACAGAAAGATTTCATCCACTTGGCGCCGTATCAATAACCCCTCGTGAAAGGGCGGGCCTCGCCGTGGAAAGAGCAAGCGGCGATATCATCTATGAAGCATCATCATGCGGTGCGCTGAGGGGCTGAGCGCGGCTAATCTGCCTTCGCGGACCGATCGCCAATGCCACTTCAAAGGCTTATTGAACAATTATTGACTCCAATTCGGTACCGTAAGCGGAACTTGAACGTAATTCTAAAGTTGTCATGGCCAAAGAACTTGATGCGCACAGCCTATGATTTATAAAAATGACACAAATTATAATAGTACCTAGGCGATAAAGGCGATAGATCATTATTTGTTTATTTATTTATTTATTCAAGATCTCCAAAAAAGATTACACATATTATAAATGGTTCATTGGGTACATGTAACTAAAATATACAAACCTTGTGCATCTTTAATTCTAAGGAGACACATCATGCAAATTAGTCTAATTAAAGAATTAATAATGATAAAAATTAATTGTATCGTAAAGAAATAACAATAAATCATGTGCAAAAATACGAAACAAATTATTATATAATTGATTTAAAATATAAGTCAACCACTAAAAATTTCATTAAAAAAAAATATATATATCATTAAAAAAATGTCAAAAATATCATTAAGAGGTAATATATCATTTTCTCATAAAAAAAAATACCATAATATTAACACAAATATTATCATTATTTCAGGTATTGCATAAAACATCATATTGATTATTATCTATTTATTGTGTTTATTGGAACCATTTTTTGTATGTAAATTACTTTTCCAACATTTCATTCTTACAACTTATTTCGAATCTGAATTTCACATTTAAATTTTGTATATCCGTTAAACTAGGATTAATAATGATTTAGGTTGAGACTAATGCCGAAACGCCGTGGGAATATTCTAGCATTTAATGTTTATCGACAACCGATTGCGAGAGCTCAGCTCTAATATCGAACTTTCAATGTTACGCAATCGATTAAGTTGGCTAATCGATACCTTGTTATGTTTATCGATGTCTGATTACTTGTACTTAATAACAACCCAATGCGTTATTGATTAGGGAATAAAATCGTAATTAATATTACTTACGCAGATTAATTTTACGAAATAAATAGGTAAATGGCGACAGGAGTTACTCGTACTTACCTGAAAGTAAAAAAAAGCTTTAATACAATTATTTATTTCTCTTATGATAACGATGTTTAATTACAGTAACCCTTAGACGACACCTCTTGTCGTAGATACTTAACAAATTGTAATTTTTTTTTATCAAGAAGCATATGCCGATAAAGTCTCTTCTTGAAAGTAAAAAAACTGTTATATGCGTTGCACACACTCACTCATGCCTATTATCCCAATGGGGTAGGCAGAGGCGCAACTAGTGCACCCACTTTTCGCCGTTATTCCCTCCGATGACGTGATAGCGGGCGAGCCTATCGCCATGTCGGGCATAATTTCCAGACTCCGAGCTGATATTGAATAGAAAAACTCAATATCACTTTGCTCGGGAATCGAACGAAAGACCTCAGAATTGTAGTCGGACCATAACACAACTACGCCACTGAGGCAGTTATATGCGTTGCGTTTAAATTAATTTCAATTAGGAAGAGGAAACTGTTATTTACATTTTTGAGCATTCGATAATGGAAGCTGTTGTTTACATTTTTGGGCATTCGAAAATATACCTGTAAATTACCTTACGAAGTGCATCAGCAAGCTGTCATTTCTCAAGGGTTTTTTGTATGACAGTTTTACTCCCCCAGTCATGCCTTATCACTCAGAAAAAAATGTCTACAGTTAGGCTCACTTGTGCACTACGTGTATATTTGGTCATAGAAATACAACTTTATACCTACGAAGTTGTCCAAAAGTATTAAAAAGACTGGAAAAACCTCTGTTTATTTTTAAAATCAAGTAACGAAACTCCCGTAATTTTGGGAGAAAAATAATTAAAAGCTGCGCTAAAATCCACAAAACAGTTTCGTTTCAATGTCTAACATTTGCGTAAAATCAAAATGAAGTGTTTATAAAATACTTTTAGATTTTGGACAAGAAAGAAATACATGGGTATTCTGATTACGTTAGCGCTAATTGAAAACTATTTAATTCAGAATGACAAAGGAAGTTAAAACATAATGCCTTAATAAATTAATTGACATTTACCAATCGGTTTAGTAAAAGCGGTTAGGATAACAAGCCGCGCCATTCTACCTAGATGATAAATGTAAATAATACAAATATCCTATTGAGTCAAGAAGCGTTATAAAATATAAAGTTTACGACACCAAAGTGCAATGAATCAAAAGCGAAACAATGTGATTATCCTCTCGCGCTCTAGTGTTGGTGGTGGAGCAAGTTATTGGAGAATAAATAAATACAAATTGTAATTATTTTTTGATTTGTAGTGGTTTTGAAGTCGGTTTATTTTATGTTAAAAAGTTTTTATTTATTGCTTTTTTGTTAGTTAGTTATAGAATGGTGTAAACAATACATCATAGATATACGATTGCAGCATTTGCGAGTCATCTGCTGTTAGTTATTGAAGAGTTCCATTGTGTATCTCCGAAGATCTTCATCAGATCTCCATAAATTATATACTAAAACCTTCCATGAAAAATATACATTTCAATATCGAAAACCACATCCAAATCGGATCAGTAGCTTTGGAGAAACACGCAGCCATACAAATTTACATACATATATACGGATCGAATATAGAACCTCCTTTTTGAAGTCGGTTAAATATTAAGGTTTTCGTACTGGAATGAGTTGTTTTTACTGAAGATTTGGTTTACACGATATTTAAAATTTGTGTGTGCATTCCTTATATGTTTATGTAGCTTTTTAGGAAACTATTTATCAGGGAACTATGCTGAAACTCATTATATATAGAAAAATTACTTCTTTTTCAGGGCTACACGTAGATAGAGTTTTGAAAAATGCGTTTTTTTTTAAACTGTTCTAAAATCCCACACTACCCAAGAAAAGGTACTTCTTTGAACATTTTTGGCCGAAAAATAACTATATTCAGTTGGACATACACAATAACAAAGTCACACGCTACATCTCCCCACACACGCCCTAAGTTCGACAAGAGGCGAGCGCAGGAAATGAAGCGGCCCGGAGGAGGCTGCGATAAATCCAGCGCTCACACAAAGAACTTGGCCATTTCTTGCACATCTTTATTAGCTGCGAATGCTTGCGACAAATTGACCCATGACTGTCTTGTGATCAAGAAATGTTAGTGGGGGTCCACCCTAATTATTATATATACTAATATAAAAAGCTAAAGTTTGTTTGTGGGAAGTAATCTAAGGAACTACTGAACCATTTCGATGTTAGTATGGAGATAGTTTGAGATGAAGGACATATTTTTATCCCGGTGTACGGGCTACTGATGGACCCATACACTCCTTGTTTATGATAGTTGATAAAAATGATAGTCCGAATTGTAAGATACTGATATATTGCTAAAAGTCCTTAATAGATAATATATGATAGAGTAGATGATACAATTAATGAGCACGCACGACCTAACGCAGTCGTATTGATTTGCGAACTAACTTTAATATTTAACGTTGGCGTAAAGTGCTGACGCCGCAAAGTGCTTATTATGCTTAGGTACGAGTTAGCTCGTACACCCGGGAAATACAAAGCGGGACTTTTATCCCGGAAATACATTTCACGCGGGTAGAGCCGGGAGCATATGATATTTCGTACATAATTATTGTCAAGAAATGATAGTCACTAATAAAATGATACAGTTCATCCGAATTACTTTTGTATTAAATTATATTATTAAAAGTAAAATTGGGTTTATGTCACCAAATGAAGTCGGTGTTTGTAATGCAACTTCGATTTGTAATAGTTGTTGAGTACAGCCCCTTTATCAATGACAGACCGCGGCCGCGTCACGTTAACTTCGTGTAATTAGCGTTAAATGTTTTCTGCATGCCAATTTCCGTAGTGATAAACGCGATGAGTTACGTGCTTGTTACGTGCGGTGAAAATAACGTGTGTCATAGAAAATAAGGGAGCAGGTACGTAGGCATGTTTGTTTACTGTGGAGTATTCGGTATCGAAGTCGTTAATTACAATCGAATTTATAAGTTGTGCTAGTACTATCATTGGGTCACATCAGCACTACAATAATTATTGAGAATCGGAAAATCAAATCAACATTTTACAACAATGAAATTAATACATAATTAAGGAAAATCTAACGCTTAAACATATGCACAAGATGTTGCTTTAGTGCAGACTGTATTAAACACAATTCACACTACATCATTAAAATGCAGACAATATAATTTCCACGGAATTGCAGCAGTAAAATCATCAGTCATTGACTTTGTTTTATTTTCCTGTCATAATTTGCTCATTAATTTTGTCCATGAGATTAATTAATGCGAAAAATATAATTAATAATAGTTGTACTGCAGTAGTTTTGATGACTAGGTACTATGGTTTTGTCGTTTTCTGCAACCAAGCATCAGATCGTCACTATTGGCGTATCTAGTTATTTTCTAGGGTCTTCGCCTAGATTTTAAAAATAAAACGACATCTGTGTGCTTGCCGATATGAAAATTTGGTTGTTCCAAAATATTACAGTAGTAGTAGGCTATTTCAAAATCATTGGGCTGGGCATCAAGCAATTCCAGCCGCCCTCCCCCCAGTCTATGATTGTCGGCCTGTAGTGTAGTCTAGGTTTTAAGGACTGTATATATTTATTACTGGTACTCGAAATTTAATATTTGACTTCTACGGATAACCCCTCTGCAGAATCATGGACTCTCCGCGAGTACTTCTAGTTTTTGACATTCAATGTATTTAAAAATATCTGGTAATACCGATTTTGTATGGTGTAGTAATAATAAAAGCCTTTATTGCCAAGCTAAATAGATATTTCAGGAGTTGCTTATTGGCTATGTTTAGAATTTATTACAATAATTTTCGTAGGGAGTTAAATCCAAACTATCGTTTACATTAAAATGTTAAAGAATCATGATGTTTAGAAGAAGGTGACTATATACTTTTGAAAAACAGGAAAGAATATTCAAAACAGAGAGACATTTCGATAATGAATAGCATGCCAATAACAGTGACATTACAAACGCGACCAAACATTGAAATAAAACAGATGAACTGCTAACGGAGTGTTAATATCATAATACATTATCCAACATCATAGTTCACAAATCCTATTAAAACGAAAACCCTTTCGAATACAAATAAACACGAGCTATTTTATATTCAAAACAATCGTTCAATATAAACTGAAGTTGAAAATAACAAGGACGCGCCAACGGGTGCCCATCTGTTTCAGGAAATTAGTACAGCATCCACACTGGGATTATTGCGAAATAAGATATTGTTCACTTCAATCTATTCGTTCATTCGTTCATTTTCATTCGTTTGAACCGTTCCTTTGTTTGTTAGCGCGAATTTGGAGTTACACGGAGCGTGACGCGGAGATCCGCTTAGATAGTTCATTTGTTCATTCAATTTACTCGTTTATCTTTTGTTTGCATGTGTTTATTGTTGTATGAAAGGTTTTGATATTCTTACGGATACGTTCAATGGAAACTGTTTTTGTAGCTCATTATTCGCAATCTTGTTATATTTTTATTGTAAACTACATTCTAATTTCTTGAAAAGACGTCTCAATCACATTTATTTCTCACAAAATTTTACTAACACTCACAAGCACCCAAATCCTCTCCCCTGGCATCTTAATCATTGCTAGAACCGCAAAGTAATCCAGGCAGCCCACCATTCTTCAGTAGGTTTTGATGTGTGAGGTTAGAAAAATAAATATCGATATCGGTGACGGACGGCCGGTCGGAATAGGAAATTGCGCGAGCGGCCATGTCGCCGCGTCTTGTCAACTCACTTGATGTCTGTTATTGAATTTTTGTGTTGCTTTTTATGTAGATTTCAAATGAAACGGGAGATTGTTTGCGATTTTTTTATATCGTTTGGATTGTTAGACTGCCTTGGTGGCGTAGTTGTATTACAGTACAACTGCAAAGCTGAGGTCTCGGGTTCGATCCCCGGGTCGGGCATAGTGATATTGAGTTTTTCTATTCAGTTACAGCCCTGAGTATGAAATTTGTGCCCGATATGGCGATAGGCTCGCTCCCTATCACATGATGGGACGGAATGATGGCGAAAAGTGGGTGCACTAGTTGCGCCTCTGCCTATCCCTTCGGGGATAACAGGCGTGAGTGTATGTGTGGTAGTTTTAAATATAAGTTTTAAATATCTACGTACATTGCCCAGTTCTGGGCCTTTTTGTTCTACTTTATTACTGAAGCTTGCAAATGAGCGAATTGATCACCTTAAGGCAAGATACCAACAGTCTTAAGCAATTGGTTTATGAATTGTTTTGGATCTTTTGCATTCTCATTGCCCCCACGAAACATAACACTATTAACTTCCTTTTCTGAAGTACAGTCACAATCTAGTAGGGCAGGCTCTTTCGTGGTGACAACTTAGCTAGAGGATGGTTATATCAGTTCCGAGGTGTAGAATAAAAACATCGTCCTTAAAACTAGAAACTAGGTTCAATTCCTGTAATGAAAAAAGTTTCTATGATGCGTAATGTTACTTCCAGTAGTTTCTAAAATCTGACCACTCCTCAGTTACCGATCAGAAGTGAGGACAATGAGTGTTTGATATTTATTTTGTCTACATGACTAAGACTTTATTTATACTCCTCACAATTCAATAGGTTCAATTTTAACGCGGAAACATTTTTTTCTCATTGCATCATTGTTCAAACCTCGCACATTGTGCATAATGATGTGTGGGTTATCGATATCGATGAATCACCGGTGATTCATAGTGATGCGTTATCATTTATGCAGATATGCTACATCTTTGTTGGGTGTTGTGTGTGAGGTTATTGAATAGGCGGGATTAAGTAAACCTTTTTTTATGCTAGAGAAAGGAGACGAGCTAGTTGCTCGCTTAGGTTAAGAATTAATGAAACTAGTAAAGGATTAGATAGGCTTATTGCTTGCTTGATAGCCACGATGAATACGTGTATCGATTAATGGCAGTGTAATTGTTGTATTTAATATATCAATTGATATTCTCTTGACATTTTTCCTCGATGTTTAGAAAATTTGAAGTTTAAATTATAACAATATTTAAAATTTAAAACAAAAGCAATAATTTAAGACTTCAAAAGTATTTTTTTATACCTCTGAGTTTATTTCTAGGTATTAGATATTTTGCCCGCAATTCTCGACCGCCTAAATACCCTAAAAATCTTATCAAAACCGTCCATAAATCAATAAAATCTAATATTTGGGCACCACAACATCCGCGTATAAACGGCCCGCTCGGTGCACAGATTTCAATATAATGATAAGGCGGGACACAGACGATCACTAGATGTATGCGTCGTCACGAAACTCGCCAATATCCGACGGAGAATTGAAATATCTGACCTATCCCCTCACTAACCCTCCTGGAGGGGCGAGGGGCATGAATATATGATTCGCATTCGTGGGAACTGTTTGTCACACTTTGAGGGATTCAAAATTTCTTGTCAATAGCCAATTTTATTGAAATAATGATACGTATAACATTTTTTTGCGACTTTGTTTAATTTTACGTCAGACGTCTTGAGGACTTTACAGCCTTTGTGATCACGGGACGGACTTTCCGTTAAGTATTTTAATGTCGAACTATCGTGTAAACATGAGAAGCCATAGGCCGTTTTTATTCCAGTTAGATATCTATGATATGATTCCCAATATGCGCCGATTATTATAAAAAGTATTCGTATAAGGTTGCTTGGTATATTCGACAAAATACTAATTCATTAAGCTTTTACTATGAAATGCAACTTGCATCAGAGTATTTTGTTAATCCTACTAATAAAACGCAAAAATTTGTAAGAATGAATGTATGGATGTTTGTTACTCTATCACGTAAAATCTAGTCAACGGATTTCGATTAACACTTAAGCCACTTTTTATCCCGGGACAATATAAAGCGGGTCTTTTATTCCGGAAAAACTAATTTACGCGGGCGGAGCCGCGGACAAAAGCTAGTATACTTATATAGCCGACTTCCCATCTACGAGAGATGGTTTATGTGTTTGTGCTCATTAAGACGTGATAAAAAATACACATTTCCTACAGATTGAGGCTGAATGTTGGCAGTAACGACACAAGTAGCTACGGACCGAATGTTACGTGTATAATCAATGGAATAACATTAGACAAAGAAAGTTGGCATTCCGCGGCATGACCACCGCGTCTGTACCACGTCTAGCCGACTACATGGATACTCGATACCGACTGCTTTCGCGCCAACAATCACCCTTACACATGTAACCATGTCTTACGACTTACCATTCAATTTGTAGTCTTCGAAAGCTTAAATAGAGTTCAGAATTGATTGACGTAACAAAGTGCATTTGCAACGGACTCTACGGTCAATTCCGTTGGAATTAGAATTTAAATTTCGAAGCACCTACCAATCGTATTCTACAACAAAGGAATATATACCTTAAGGTACAAGTTTAAAATTCTATTCGGTGTAACAGTAGCTAGTTGTATGCACATTTGTGCGCGCGACGGTTGGCGCAGCAAAAGGCAGTGCGCACGCGCATCGACTGACCAATTCGTACGATCGATGCGATCTCCGATCGGTAACGGAACCCGGCCGTGTGAGCGGACTCATTAAAGGGTTCGTGATTCATGCTGTTTCAATTTTGCAACACGTCGGGTATATGTCGGCGCACCGGTCATTATCAATGTCAATGCTTTTTGTATTGTCTGTACTCAATCTGTGCAGGATCGTGGATGAAATTCTGTAGAGGAAATAGAAGTTGATATGATAACCATGTTACTTAATAGCACGTTTTTGGACAAGTTTCAATCTATTAATTTATCTGCAAAGTCTTACTTAACATGAGTACAATTCACAAATATACATGTAAAAATATACACAATTCATTTACATACACACGTGTAAGTACAAAAAGCTACATTTACCAAAGCTACCCGTGAACTGCCTTATCACACGCCTTATCAGCCGCCTTATCAGCGCCTTATCAGTGCATTATCGGCTCTTTATCAGCATGCAGTCGTTAGTCGACGAGCAGTGAGCGTTAAATCGAAGTCAATCAACATTAAAAACGCATTTTGAGTTAATTTTGTTTAAAATTAGTTGAATAAGTGACAGGACTAGAAAGATCCTTTGGTTAGTAAAGTTCTACAGGGATAAGGGCAATATAGTCATCCATAGATAAATATAAATGGTGATGCAATGGTACTTCAGAAAAGGTTTCTAAAGTACACCACTATTCCCTCATTGATTAGCATAATGATTTGCATCGTTCTACTTGAGGCAACCCTCCGTAAACCTCCATATTCTAGGATTCATTCATGCGATGCTTTTGAGGTGGGAATAGGCTATTTCTGGAAACTCCCGTACCCTAGAAATACAATTTACGGAAGCTGGTTCCACGAGGATATTCCTTTTAAAAGATTCAAGGTCATTTAAAAAATAATCATCTTAGTATATATTTAAACCGTTAACTCATTCCACTCATTTATGCTTCCCAAAACTAAAAGGATATACGCAAACAGGCCGGCATAATTGTGTCAACTAGTGACGGATAACCATCAGGTACAGTTGGGTTACTTTACCGATCCCAAAAAAGGAAATTAAAGTATCAACAGCCTAGTTGGGAGTGGAACAGAATACCGAGTCGAAAGTCCGCAGTTTGAACCTAACACACGCACCCCTGACTTTCCTAAAGTTAAACTAGTATTTTTTTATGGCATTGAATGACAAGACGAGCATGCCGTTCGCCTGATGGTAAACGCCCATAAACAGTAGTAACACCATACAGCACCTTGACTTACAAAGTACTGTGTGGCATTCCGTTGCGCTCGTCATCCTGAGACATAAGATGTAAGTCTCATTATGTCCTGTAGTTACACTAGCTACAATGTCCTTCAAACCGAAACACAACCGTACACGCACACTGCTGTTTAGCGGTAGAAATAGACATTGCGGTAGTACCCACCCAGACCGAACTCTTACATATGAGAGACCTACCACCGGTGCAGGATTATTTATAGATTATCACTTGCTCAATGGTGAAGGTAAAATTGCGAGGAAACTCGCATACCTAAGAAGTTCTCTATAAGAATTTCGAAAGTGAAGTCTGCCAACCCGCACTAGGCCAGCGTAGTGGATTAAAGCCCTTAAATACTAGAGGAGGTCCGTTTCTAGCAATGGGACAGTATATAACAGGGCTAATATTATTAAAACTAAAGCATACAATTTCAAACAGCTTAACATAGATCTTTCAATAAGCCGGAATCAACAGAACGGCTCAGTATGAAACTTCTCACAATCAAATAGGAAGGGAATAATTTTAATTGGCACACAATAAAATATTGTTGTTAGCGCGTCCGTTCAGCGCGCCGTATCGATTACACGACTATAGTGCGGCGGCTCATTCGATTGCTAGTGTTGGGCTAATATCGATTATTAGACTGTTGAAAGTTTGTGAGTGATTATTGGCATCTAGTTTGTAGTTTGATATTTGTTGTTTTCTTGGTGTGTCTGTGGATTGAAACGTTCTGTTTGAATTCCAAGTTGGTTTCTCTAAAAAGTTTGCCAGGAACTGAATTCTCCAGACGGGGTTGACATCAGGCAGGCAGCAATCGCAACTAAGGCAAACCTTTTCTTCCACATGCTTGGAGTATGTTACACCTACCCCACATTGGAGTGAGATAAGACTCTACTAAGTGACTAAGATCTATTGCGCTCATTCAAAATCTTGTAGAAATAACAAAATGTTTAGGTCCAAACACCACCATAACCACCATTCCAGCCCTGTATTATATACTGCCCACTGTAGAGCACGGGCTTCCTCCACAGCTGAGAGGGTTTAGGCCTTATATAGTCCACCACGCTGGTCTAGTGCGGGTTGGCAGGCTTCACATACCTTTGAAATTTTTATAGAGATCTCAGATATGCAGGTTTCCTCACGTTGTTTTCATTCACCGTTAAAGGGCCAAACAAACGGTATATTTTACTCGCGATGACGCATTTCAAACGCAACATAAACAGTAAAAAGCGTTCTTACTTTATTAATAGCGCGGAAAAATTCGCATATCAAAAAGCGTACATATTTGGTGCGAATGAAATACACTACGGTAAACATAATGATACAGGATTCCTAATATTATCTGCTGACTCTTTTGAGGATAATAGGCGCGAAGTATGTGTGTGTAAACATTTTTGACTTTACGCCATTTTTTATTATCTCATGTTTGACATGATTAGGTCGCGCTCACACAATAAAACCTTAAATAAGCTGTAATGCTGTTACCGCGACAGGGAAAATTGTTTTGTAGTACAATATATGGGTAATTTAAATTGTAACCAGACAAATATATTGCGCATAAATCTTACAAATAACTTATTACACATTGTTTTAGATTAATTATAATTTACGTAAAGTCATTTAAAATATATCAATTTTATGTGTTATGAAACCGATGTGAAGTAGACATAGGCTTAAGCAATTCACATAGTATATTCATTAAAAGTGTAGTTTTGCCTAAACATCAAATTTTATTTAGGGATTTATGTCTATTTCAATACGCAGGAGTCAAGACGTTTCCGTCTTCATACTTTTCAATTATCGTAACAAGTAAAGTTACAATAAAATAACGATCAAAACCAACTTCAAGTCAACTAACGTCAAACATAATAACTCAATAAAATATCCAATTAAATAACCGTGTGAAGCAAGATAGTCCAATGAGCTGGGAATTACTTCATTAGAAACTGCATTATCGATTGCTGTACGAAAAAAGACGAGGTTGTCACGTGAGCGTGCGCTGCCGATCGGCTGGCAGATTGTGCGGCGTCTCGGGTTCGACCATCGGTTTCGTGACAATATAATTGTACGGGCTTCATTCCGCCTCCCTTAATTTATACCTAATAGTAAGATAATCTTATTTCTTTTCGACATGTCTCATTTACATTTTAAACTTTATCTTGATGATGTACGGGTATTTTATTGCATAACTCGCTGTTTCCAGGCTTGGAATGATTATTGCTTGAGTTTATGGAATGTTTTGCTTATGCAACTGATTTTGAAGAATCCTAAACGTTTAACTGGAGATTCATTTGATGTAATTTATGAGGAGATAAACTAAAAACCATAAAAACAATTAAAAAATATGCTACCTAAACAGAGCTCAATCAAACAACCCCATGACAAATTAATAACATTCGATCAACACGTCAGCAAATGTCCTCGCCTGTCACAATGAGAGCAATGCGCAATGGTTATTAAATCTGATGAATTGACGTCACTGGTGGGTGGATAGGAACACAATAATGATATTGCGCGCAGATCGGTTGCGCGATAGCTCGCTGCAGACACATCGACTCTTGCGCAGCTTTAACGTTTATATTTTAGTGGTCGGTGTGAGTGCGCCGCGTGTAAACTTGGCACTTTTAATTGGCAAATGGCCGTGGTTTAGAATATAAGGAAATTATTATCATTTCACAGTTTTTGTTGGTTTAATTAGGGATGACGTATTTTTGCTTAGATATATGCAAAATAAATATTATTAATCACATTGTTTCCTTATATATTTTATAGTACGATAATTCAGAACTATGTTAATTTTTCTTCTTAAGTAAATCGTTTTAAATGCTTTTTCAAAAAAAAAAACATCACAAAAAAAGCAAAGCATGGAATAATTGTCAATATTATTTAATTTCATTTCAACATAAACAACTATTCAACCAAATCCACATCCATAAACTATGGAAAAGAACCCATCGCAACCCCACACTTCCTAGACTCTCGCGTGCCCAATAAATTCAGCTCGGACGTGCGTACAAATTGGCGCTAGATGAAATCTGGACAAAGCGCCTCTCGTTGTCTGCGCCTCTCGCTTGTTAACGCTTTTGAGAGATCGCAGATTCCCTTGTACACAGCCCACGTGCGTTTTCGGGTGAAGTCACGGTTTTGTATTTGTTAAATAAAATAGAAATGTTCCACTAGATTTATTTCGTTCAAGCGAGTGACATTGTTTTTGTGCTTGTTGGTTTTTTTCGGTGTCTCAAACAAGGCAGTTAACATTATTGTTAGAGAAAATGTACCTGAATTATTCGGGGATGGAATTTGCTTTGAATGTATCCCCTGTCGCATGGTAATATGGATCCAAACATTAAAGTATGCATTAATTTAGATTCTATCTATTCGGATATATCAGAGTTCCACAATTAGTATTTTTTAGTAATCTTAGTCAAACCTAAACAGCTGAGGCTATTAATCAACTCTATGCTCTATCTATCAAAAAATAACGAACAATCCAGTCTGTCAAAGTGATTCCTCGTTTAACAGCCGTTTGCGAACGATAAGGTCGCGCAACGCTTCCGTGGCGACTGATAACGTACGCGAATGTATCGTGTGCCCTTAATTAAAACTAAATTATCAGCCAGCGATAAAAATGCAACATTCTGCTATCTGTTTAAAAGGTCGGTTAGAGTGTTCGAATTTCGAATTCTGTTGTATGGTTGTCATTATGTCACAATTGTACCCAATTTATTAAAATTACATTATAATATAATTATAGATAAGTTCAAAGTATTTTAAAATTATAATTTATGTCAAGAAAGAAATTGACTAAATTATACATGTCATCTCTTCTTTGACACTTTGTCATTGACGTATAATCAAGTAATTTGACATTATCAAGACATTAAAAAGCATGCAGCAAAGGTATCTCGTACATTTGACGTCAGTATGCTGTAATAAAAGTATTAATGAGTCGTACTATATTCATGAAAGGGTAGCCAGAGGACCATCAAAATGCCCTGAGTTAATTTTTATCCTAATTAAATTACAAAAATAGTAACACTCGTCCTACTTCAATGTGAAATCTTAAAGTACTAAATAATTCAGTAGATATATTAAAAAAAAACAATTTACATTGGCTACAATGTCTTTCAAACCGAAACACTTCTTGCACAAAACGTGGCAGTATAAATAGACGTTGTTGCGGTAACACCAAGCTTTAGCATACGAGAGACCTTATTATAAGAAGTTTTATTAGATTCAAATACGGTACGGTACGTTCTTTTTTCAAACTTAGATTTGAATTGAATTTAACCTTAAGCATTTTTGTGTATTCACATTCATTCAGGAATACGCTGGAAGTGGGACGTTTTTGACAGGCCTGTCTGGAAATCGTTAGGGGGGGCCTAGACTCATGTGGCTAATGATGATGATACTTGAGTATTTCATAGACAAGTCATTAGAAGACTAGACTAGAGATTCACAACTCAAAAGATGTTTTTTTTTCTAAATTTAGTCTATAAATATTGTATACATCCCTTAAATTTTAACGTTTCAGGGCATATAGGGGCCAGTGTTATCGCGGCATCGGCCGATAGCGCCCGTATGCGGTGTTTAGATAAAAACCATTATTGTATGTAGGTTAGCCGTATATTGATGAGTTGACTTGCCTTTTAAGCCGGTGACAGATTTTTTTTTACTTATTATAGAACTGCCTCGGTGGCGTAGTTGTATTACAGTACGACTGCAAAGCTGAGGTTTTGGGTTCGATCCCCGGGTCGGGCAAAGTGATATTGAGTATTTCTATTCAGTATTAGCCCGGACTCTGGAATTTGTGCCCGATATGGCGATAGGCTCGCCCCCTATCATATCATGGGACGGAATGACGGCGAAAAGTGGGCGCACTAGTTGCGCCTCTGCCTACCCCTTCGGGGATAACAGGCGTGAGTGTATATGTATATATGTATGTTATTATAGAAATGACGTTGTTTGTATTCTATGATTGTGATTATTTCATGTGTCACGGAAAAGTGGAATTATTTGTGTGTACTCCGAACACAAAGTCGATGCCCGAATGATATTGCGTCTCTCGTCAGTTGCTATAATTATGCTTTCATGTATACTTATCACCATTGCTATTTAACCACTACCCCTACCTACCCCCCAACACTACGTATCTATCATAATCTACAAGTAAACATTCACCTCACGTAAATCTATTATAAAAGTCATTAAAACTAGATGCTTGCAGGCGATTACGGACAAAAAAGCCTTTTTGAAAAGATACAGGCGTGTAGCCGAGGCGGCCTATCACACCGATCGTATCGCGATCCGACATTGGGCGATAACACCCCTCAGATCTCACCCTCGACGGGGTTTGAATGTTCTCGGTGTTTCGTTGAGTTCGAAGTTTGTGTTTGTTTTTAGGCAAATAATACTAAAAGGTATTGAAAAATGTGATTGATACATTTAAAACCCAATCTCATGTTTTTATAATAGAGTAGTTTCCTATGTTTGATTTGGTACATTATTTTATATGTAATAGAAAATAATACGAAAAACAAATTTGTCTGTAAAATCAGAATCAAAATTGGTTGATGACTAAAGCAGTTATTCATATTTGAAATATTGTTATGAGCAAAAGTGGGGGCGTAGTGTGGATATCGCGTCATCTTTTTCGCACGCACGCAGCGTTATGGCTGGCGACAATCAGTGACGTCACATTCTGCTGTTTCCGTTACCTGACAGATGCCCCTTCCACCAAACTTCAAAGCTTTATAACTCATTTATTATCGCTTGTATTTTAAAAATTCTTTTTCCTCTAGATTTTAGAGGACATAAATGTTTCATAAATGTATTTAAAAAAAATAGTCAACTACCCTATTGTATTTGGCATCGAAATCCTTAACACAAAATTATTGTTCATCGTTTTAAAAAAATAGACGCAGTTCCCACTAACAAGCTAACCCAGGCCAGTATAAACTATTCTCGTTAAATCTTAGATAATGCGATAATTTAGCCTGGCCAGTAATTATTAACACCTATCACACTGAAGCGAGCGTTCGGTTCTAGCTATCGCGATGCGGCTGCGGCATTTCTTATCGCTCGCCCGCTCTCCATCTTAGATTATGATCCAGAAGTGGAATGTTGGCTGGAGCGTGACGGTGTGATGGTAGGAATGATTTCGTTGTATGAAAATATGTTCGTGGAATTTTAAGTTTTGGTGGGGTTTGTGGTTAGCGAGAATTTTGGGTCGATTTTTAGTTAATTTAAATTATGTTTTCGGGAATAATATTGTTCGAGGCTTGTATTTGAAATCGGATGTGTTAAAAAGCTGGTAGTTGTTTATGATGGTTTAAAGAGTATATATGAAGTCACTTCTAATTTCTGTCGAAAGCTGTCTGTCATAATGTCTACGGTTCACGGTCTAATTAACTTAAGCGACATTGCGTTTTATACTAATTTGCAATAGGCGCATTTTTTTCCGTTTATTGAACATAGTTTAATTTTTACAAAAATAAAAAACTTTTTGTCACTTGTGTCAATTAGACCGCGAATCCTCGATATAATTGTCGATGAATGTTAGAGGTCGATTTCTCCCCTTGCTGATAAATGCTATTCATCACATAAATGTATAAAATATTTCAAGTTCATGTTTTTATATATTGCTAAGATTATCCAGGCTCAACATACCCTCAATACAAATGAGGCAAATTAAAACATTATAAATAACCAGATCTAAATATGTATACCCTCTACGCGTATTTTTGATCACTGATCTGTTGATCCGTGACGGCGCAGGCATCGAACCGGCGACCTTTCGCAGCCCCGCCCCGCGCCGATCTCGAATCAATTAGACTGCGCGTGAGTGGACCGTCCCACCGCGCGTGAATCGAGAACCGCGACACACCATACGACTTGAATGGGTGCGGGAATTTTGGTAACAGTTTTTAAAGACTATTATTGTTTGTATCTACATAGCCATAAAGGAAAGGAGTAGGAATGAGGGAGAGGGGGTGATTAGGATATCGAAAATCATGAACACCAGACGAAATCTTTGTAAGGATATTTTTATCTAGCGGGAAGCGAGCACTGTATCAGGTGTGAAATCCGCAGCAGTGGCTCACGTATGTCGCGTGTCCAGGAACAGCCGTATATCTGGTTTCAAACTCGCCGGCATAACTGTGTCAACTAGTGAGGGATAATCTCTGGTCAATCGACACATTCTGAACCCTACTCCGCTTACTTTAGGGCTTGGGGTCAATTATCCGTGCTCGAATAAAAAAAAACAAGCTGTCACTGGTTTTAATAAGATGGTGGTTACTATCAAGGTAGTTCCTAGTGTAGCTATACTATATGCAATGCAATACTATCAGCCCTGTATTATATACTTTCCACTGCTGAGCACGGGCTTTCTCGACTACTGAGAGGGTTTAGGCCATAGTCCACCACGCTGGCCTAGTGCCGGTTGGCAGATTTCACATACCCTCGAAATTCTTATGGAGAATTCTCAATAAGGTTTCCTATTCTGAAATAGGCTTTCTCCCAATGTTTTCCTTCAACGTTAAAACGAACGATAATTGATAAACAATACACACGTAACTTTGAAAAGTCAGAGTGTATCTTGGTTTTGAACCTCCGGAAATTGTCTCGGCAGACCATTCCGTTCCCAACTAGGCTATCGTCCACTTTTTTAGCTACACTTTACGCGTTACTTTACCCATATATCTAAATTGCAGCTTATTGTACTTCAGTTATATGTTTTAAGGTTGTGACGAAAACTAGAAGTTTCAGTTTCAATGTACTCACACCCATAACATTTTGCTCAGTATAATTTGTGGCATTACGAACTATCTAGTTGACGTGAGCACATGAGAATCCCCTGTTCATACTATGTCATGGGTGACTAAAACCGGTTATCATTTTGCACAGGACTGCACCGAGATTTTCCGGAGGAACAGTAGAACTTAAATTTGTATTTTCCTTATTGAAGTTGTAACCTTTGCAGCGAATCCTGAGCCAGTTATGAGACCGTTATAGGTTAAACTTTCCCATAAAGTTAAACCGTAAATAGTTTCATCATTCACGAATATTCGAGATAAGTTCCGATAAGCCCGAAATAGTTTATAACACAATGTAAAAATGGTAAAGTAGTGTAAAAAATCATTATTTCTAATTTATTTTGAAATATTATTTGATAATAAGGAAATAAATTTCCAAGTAAGCGGCAACTGTGTACTTACTACTGTAAATAAAGAAACCTCGTGTTGTACCCTATTCCTGGGGACGAGCCTCTACTACTGAGATGGTTGTCCTTAGTCCCCGCTGGCCTAGAGTAGGTTGGCGGAGATATAATCCCGCACGCGTGTTTAGCGAGCGCCGCGCGGACGAGTCGGCGCTATCAGTGAGATGCGTGATAGCCACAGCGGGTACCGTATTTCGACACTTCGCATCCGAGGTGTAGACAGGCTAATGTACAAGTATGTCTATTTGTGGGTCAGTTTGTATCTGTCAGTGACCAGTGACCACTGAACACTAAGGATTATCTTGTTGATAAATTATACGTGTTCAGCGACAAGGAACGAACCAAATTTCATTCGGAAAAATATCATAGAAAACAGTATACCCTATCGATGAAAATATAGAGTAAATTATACACACACACACACACGCACTCACTTACGCCTTTTATCCCCGAAGGGGTAGGCAGAAGTTCAACTAGTGCACCCAATTTTCACCGTTATTTCGTTCCAGGATGTGGCAGGGGGCGAGCCTATCGCCATATCGGGCACAAATTTCAGACTCTTAGCTGATACTGAATAGAGAAACTCCATATCACTTTGCCCGACCCGGGGATCGAACCCGAGACCTCAGCATTGCAGTCATACCATAATACAACTACGCCACTGAGGCTGGCAAAGACTAAATTACAGTGTAAAAATATAGTTGATATCGTAGCAAGTTGTTGATATTTATTACTAGGGGACGGTCGCGGCTCCGCACGCGATAAAAAGTAGCCTTTAGTACTTAGGAGTAATGTAGCTTATTATTAATTAGTGAAAGAATTTGTTTAAATTGTCTCAGTAGCTCCTGAGATGAGTGCGTCCAACCAAACAAACAAACTCTTCAGCTTTACAATATTATTATAGATTAGATCTAGGTTTTTGTATAATCTCAAGGGGACAACATAGTGTAGAGCTTAGTAAAATTACTAGCTATTATGATGTTTAACTTAAATGAGGGTGTAGAAGTTTTCCATTTGTTGGGGCAGTTTTATTGCAGACAAAAATGGCTCTACCAAGAGTCAAGCGTACACCCTGCCAATACTGAACTCATTAAGGTATGTTTATGGACAAAAATGGCTCTACCAAGAGTCACGCTTACACCCGGCCAATACTGAACTCATTAAGGTATGTTTATGGACAAACATGGCTCTACCAAGAGTCAAGCGTACACCCTGCCAATATTGAACTCAGTAAGTAATGAAACACTTTGTTTTATAGACATGTAAGGTGTTTCGTTTTTAAAAGCTTTAAGTAGTCAACCCTTTTTTTTTATCGCGGGGAAAAACGCGTTATCGCTACCACCACTGGGGGGCGAGTGGAACGGTTATGTTGGTTTCACACAGTCTTACGGTCCAATGTCGACACTCGGGAGTATAGCTTCATCCGAGAGAGCATTGGACCGAGTCCCTAACACTATGTACACCAAGTAGTCAACCCTGATGGTACAGTATAGATTGTACAGTCAGCATAAGTATCTGTACAAAATCAAAATTTCAAATCGCCTATAATATACGCGTTAAGTTAAACTGAAACATTTTTCATCGTTTGAAGTAAAGTAAATCTCTTTTATTTTATTTTTGCGAAGAGAAAAAAAAAAGATTATTAAGAACACAAAAGTATGTAGGCAATTTGAAATTTAGAATTTGTTCAGGTACTCATGCTGCTAACTGTACTTCATAAGCATTGATAACGAAGCCATGTTTGCGTCATATAGGTTTAAAATATCATTATTAATATAAAAATACTCAATAATAAACGTTACTGCTAATTACCTCTTCATTGTATAATTTGTAATTTTCCCATATGCATACATATTCAATGACATAATGTTGATTTTTAACGAATAAATGACTCAAACTTGATAATGATTGACGCATTTGCTTTATAAATAGCTTGTGAGCCATTTATTTATTTCAGTAATACAGAATATTCAGTGAAAAATATTAAAATTTCAAATAACCAAAGTCAAAGTGCTCGCAAAGTTCGCATAATATCAAGCTATCTCCCTCATACGCCTGTGCTATATTAGCAGTGATGTCATATTAAACTGTCTACATACTTTTTTGTCATTTTACATACTGACTGTACACCCACGTTGTACTGTAGCATCACCTATATGGCTTTTCAGACGTTACCATATCTTAATCTTAATCTTAACATAGTATAAAACAAAGTCACTTTCGCTGTCTGTCCTTATGTATGCTAAGATCTTTAAAACTACGCAACGGATTTTGATGCGTTTTTTTAAATATTTAGAGTGATTCAAGAGGAAGGTTTATGTGCATAATAAATGCATAATATGTATGGCAGCCTGGACAAAATGATAGCCTTTGTATGGCAGCCTGGACAAAAGTCGAAGATCTTCTTATACTGGACGGAACGCGTTTTGTACCGAAGTGTCGACGACCGACCATATTGCAAGATCTCTGGATCTTTTTATTGTCACCTGGTACTTGCAATAATAACAGATACTGTTAAAAAATGTATAGTTTGTATATAAAGTGACTTTATACAGGAACAACTCTTTAATGCGGGCGAAGCTGCGGGTAACAGCTAGTTGTTTATAAACTTTAATTAGTATGAACCTAAATCCCCTTTGCATTTTGACACAGCAACAGTTTCTATTGTTTATAATATTGTAGTAATAGACACTACCCACAGGTCGACATCCTTCACGGCACAGCGCGCACAAAAAATCCGGCAGATCGCGATAACGCGCCGCGCGGAGATCCACAGATAACAGGATCGATCCCGGCCGCGATCCACAGCGTCGATAACAATATTTCAGTAAAATGTTAGTTTGTTAGACAATAGGGGAATTTATTCCTTAACTAGCTTTTACTCGCGGCTTCGCTCGCCAGAAAATGTTTTTTCGGGATAGTCCCGCTTTATATTTTCGCGGTATAAAAAGTAGCCTATGTGTTAATCCAGGACATGATCTACTCGTGTGCCAATTTTTATCGCAATCCGTTCAGTAATTTCGGGTATGTGCAGTAACAAACAAACAGAAAAACAGACAGACGGAAAAGAATTATAAAAATCGCTGATTTGTTTTTCATTACTCTTCTTTAGACCCCCTCTTTCTTTTTTATCACATTTCTTTCAATGTACAGACACACCGGGATCTACTGCTTTATTATAATATAGATAACTGAAGTTATGTTCCCATTTTGGTTAAATAGTAATCTATGTTTTATACTAACTAAAACACATAAATTGGATTATCAATTTAAGAGCCTATGTAAGGAACTTTAAGGACTTTCAAATTCAAATTTCTCGTAAACTACTAAGATCAGAAGTTAGATTTTTGGATATGTGTAAATTGAACGTATAACTCAATAATATGTCAAAGCCAAAACACAATTGCTATAAATTTTCTCGATCGAAAAAAAATTCAAAGTTACCTCTGATATTTTCTTTAAACACGCTTTATCTCTAAATGGTGGAATATGTACATTCGTAACTTTATTTAAATACAATACAACAATTATTTCAAAGTTTTATCAATACACAATTAAAACGAATTAAATAGTATAATCACAATTAAAAGAAAATTGTTTTGGCGCTTACGCCATTTCATTTCAGCATACGCGTGCGCCTCCCGTCACTTTCTCTCATCCGCGACGTCCAAATACGCCATCGCTGTTATGGGAGTGGCCCGTGCCGGCTTCAGTCGTCCGGAATCTTTACTGACGACGGACGTGTGCTCGAAATTTTCGGACGCCTTCAAAGTTCGAATTGGCCGTCTAGTGTAGGGATTGGTCCGCGCTACCGCGCGGCAAATTTGAAGGTGCCCTGGAAATTCTGTTTTATAGTGTATCCAGCTCACGTCCGTGTATCAATATAAAATTATAGGCTCTATTAGGTCTATAAGATAGGCAGCAAGCGTAATTATTACATCCTTTCACCTTTGTAAATTGTTTCTAGTCGGAGACCTGCTTTAGTTATATTTAGTGATCGGTACGCTGAGGTGCCGGGTTCGAATCCCTGATTGAAAAACAATAGTCACTGCTTTTTTTTGTTATTTATTCTGCCTCAGTAGTGTAGTTGTATTACGTTATGACTGCAATGCTGAGGTCTCGGGTTCGATCCCCGAGTCCGGCAGAGTGATACTGGATTTTTTTCTTTTCAGCCCGAAGTCTGGATTTTGAGCCCGAAATGGTGATAGGCTCGCCCCCTATCACATCATAGGACGGAATACGCACGACGGAAAGTGAGTGCACTAGTTGCGCCTCTGCCTACCCCTTCGGGGATAAAAGACGTGAGAGTATATGTATGTATTATTTATATTGGGTAATTCATAGCTAGGGACGCCCTGGAATGCCGGCCCAATTTTGTGTAAATGACGCTTGCGTGCCGCTCATACATTTAAAAAATTCGTATTTTGCATGTAAAGGCTGTTCAAATTTTTACACCATAAAATTATTTTAGTATGATTTTTTGTAGTACTCATTTATTTATACATTATGAATCAATAATAACCAAAATGTTAAGAGCCAATGTTAGAATCGGTATACACGGCGGCCATTTTGAATTTCTTTGTTTTAAGGCCAATCGACCTCAAAATCGATATCTGGGCAAGCCTTTAGGTATAAAAGACGGATCCAATGTTAGACTTGAAAAAAGTGGCCGCCATTTTGAATTTCCTTGTTGTAAGGCTAATCGACCTCAAAATCGATATCTGTGCAGGCCTTTAAGTACAAAAGACGGATCCAATTTTAGAATTGAAAAAAGTGGCCGCCATTTTGAATTTCTTTGTTTTAAGGCCAATCGAACTCAAAATCGATATCTTGGCAAGCCTGTAGGTAAAAAAGACGGATCCAATGTTAGAATTAAAAAAGTGACCGCCATTTTGAATTCCTTAGTTTTAAGGCCATTCGACCTCAAAATCGATATCTGGGCAGGCCTTTAGGTATAAAAGACGGATCCAATGTTAGACTTGAAAAAAGTGGCCGCCATTTTGAATTTCGTTGTTTTAAGGCTAATCGACCTCAAAATCTATAACTGGGCAAGCCTGTAGGTACAAAAGACGGATCCAATGTTAGAATTGAAAAAAGTGACCGCCATTTTGAATTTCTTTGTTTTAAGACTTATCGACCTCAAAATCTATATCTGGGCAAGCCTGTAGGTACAAAAGACGGATCCAATGTTAGAATTGAAAAAAATGACCGCCATTTTGAATTCCTTTGTTTTAAGGCCATTCGATCTCAAAATCGACATCTGGGCAGGCCTGTAGGTACAAAAGACGGATCCAATGTCAGATCTGAAAAAATTGGCCGCCATTTTGAATTTCTTTATTTTAAGCCAATTGACCTCAAAATCGGTATCTGAGTACCACTTTAGTTACTAAAGGCAGATCCACCGTCAGAACTGAAAAAAGTGGCCGCCATTTTGAATTTATTTGTTTTAAGGTTAATCGACCACAAAATCGATATCTGGGAGTAACATTATTAACAAAAGAGTGATCCAATGTCAGAATTGAAAAAAGTAGCCACCATTTTGAAGTTTTTTGTATTAAGGCCAATCGAACTCAAAATCGATATCTGGGCATTGTTTTGTGCACAAAAGGCAGATGTAATGTTAGAGTTTTAAATAAAGGCCGCCATTTAGATTTATTTTTCTTTAAAGGCTATTTGGCTTTAAAATCAATATCCGCTGGACATGACTGGCCACAAACTCTAATAGGTATAAAGGAGACGGCCTAAATTGGGCTTAACCTTACACTTTTGAAGCATGTATCAATATTCTTCTATTTTTATGTCTTCCATTTAAAATTATCCCACCAAAATCATAAATGTAAAAAAGGATAGCCAAGTTCAATACCAAAATTATGCTTAGCTGTGGGCTTCGCCGCAAAAAGAATGGAGATCTAAATGTGTGCCAAGTTTTATGCAAAATCTAAATATGTATTTATAGGAATAAAATAACATTATGAACAAGTATTAAATTCTATTTGTTTGCTTTATTGAATACCTATAATAGTTGCTGGTATTCACAAATGTGATATCTTTTACATTTATGTTTTTGGTGGGATATCATTACTTTTTGTAAAGAAAACTAGGTAGGTATTGAGTTGTGTGGTGCCGCGCGCCGCCGACAACACACCGTTGGCCGGCTGTTTAGCGCGTATTACAAGTGTTTTTTTATGGGGACACCACAAATGTTTTGGCTTAACTTTATCTTTATATTTCTGTTATAAAGCAAATATAATAAAACATATATTGGGATTCCAACGCTACCATTAAAAATATATTTTTTTTATGTGGACCCCTGTATTTTTAACTTTTTTTATTTTTAGATTTTTTCTTACGCTTACACATAATTACCGAGCTGGATTCCAAATTTCATCCTTCTAGGTCATCTGGAAGTAGGTTAGGTTTAGATACTATAAGTCTGTCAGTCAGTACAAAAAATTACAATTTTGACCTTCATATCTTTATAACCGTTTGAGCTAGCTTCATGAAATTTGGGCTTCTAGATGTCCTTATAGATATAATTAAACTCACACAGTTTTATGTGTTTACTTTAAATAGGTTTTGAGTTATAGAAAGGTGAAAAGTGGCACCAAGTGGTTCGTGTAATATTACACACGGCGCTGGCACCAACTTAGAGCGTTGGTTACATACTCAAAGAATACCAAGCATGTATAACAAGAATAATATTGACATAATAGTATTAATAATTCTTTGGGGGAGACCTATGTGCAATAGTAGCCTTTTAAAGGCTGAAAAAGAATAAGAATTAAAAACTATAGGTATTTTAGAAATTAAACTAAAAAGACATTTTCACTTTTTGGGATATTTAATATTGGTCGATATTATTTAATTTTACTGGCAACTTTGTTCAGCGCTCCCGACGTAATGTCAAATTGAAATACATTATTGACTCACTAACACTCTAGCTTCACACCTCGCCTCGTGGCTCGTATTGTGTTCGGCGTACCACTCGCGCGAGAGTGTAAATGAGCCATTATATATTTATATCAGTCCTCGTCGATTCCATGTGATATGTTCAATTCTGGTTATTGTCTAAGCTAGCTCTGTTCACTATTCAATAGGGCAATCCAATGGGCAATGGTTAGGTACTGTGAACATCTTATGTCATCAGGTAAAAAAAAGTTATTCACCGAAAAATGATTTAGAAGCTCTACTCTACAGCGGTTCTTTCTTTACTCCCATTGGACAGACAGATTTTTCTTTCTCATTTGGAAATAGTTCTAATATAACTATAAAATAATGCATAAATTATCTCTGTAACACTAAGCCCAAAGCTCTATGAAGTTTTTCCCGTCTCCTTTTAAAATATGGCCATCATTATTTTTCATTCAGTTCAATAAGGATATGGGAGCTTTGTTATATTGCAAAACAAAAACAAATGCCTTAGAATTGAAGAAGTAGCTGTTGCAGTAAACATCAGTCTATTCTTCTGTACAAAATATCAAAAATATTTAAAAAATTGAAAGTAATTAACATTTCAAATTTTCTATAAGCATAAGTACCCGCGTAGTAAGAATGACCTTGCTATATTTTTCTTACCCCACAATACATACAGTTCAAATTAAAAATTATAAAAATTATCTAGATAGGTAGCAGCCGCCTTCAACATTTGTAACATTTATATCCTATATAGTGACTATTCAACCATAATAATGTAATCAATCTTCATATCAAGCTATGTAATTTTATTGCATTGCATAAATTTCGAACATCCTTTACATACAAAATTCGATTTTTAAATTGCATGGTGGCACTAGAGTGAAGCATCATTTACGTAAAATAGACCTGACATTCCAGGGAAGAAGTTTCATCGTGAATGACTTGTCGAAACTACCTTGATGTCGCAACTCGTAGTTGTATTACGTGCCCGGTACGGCCTCCACGCTCAGGTCTCGGGTTCGAATCCCGCGTCGGGCAAATACTATTTTTTTCTGTCCAGTATCAGCTCGGTCTGTTGAATTGGGCCCGGTATGTGGCAATAAGCTCGTCTCCTATTTGATAAGACCTAAAATAGCTAACGAAATGTGAGGAGAAAAGGTGTGATGCTATGTTTGACTGCCTCCAAGGCGTAGTTGCACACACGATACGCCTATTGTGCTGAGGTCCCGGGTTCGAATCCCGAGTCGGGCCGAAAAATAGTGACGCCATTTATTGTATTATTATTTATTTCATGTCCACCAAAGTTAGGAAAGTCCACAAGAATAAATCAAAACAAAGCAAAATATAATTTAAAACATATTATAGAAGTTTCATACTGCTTTGCTTTTTACCTATATACAGACCTACGTAGGGGTAAGACTCGAACCTACCACCACACCAAATTTTATCTTGTCAACAAAAGTCAACTATAAGTGAATAATACTTTCGATGAGTTTAGATAACTTACAATGTAATTTTACATAATGTTCAAGTAATTAGGTAGATAATAGTGACATAATAATGGTTCTATAAACGAATTAAAATAAATTCTATTTTTTATAAGTTATAAATTTATTAGAAATTATAATAACTATAATATTTACAACACAGACATGCATTTGCAATGACGATCTTTTCGCGGGCTTGAGTGCAACGACCTGTCGCAATGACGCGATGCGACGAGGGCCGAGGCGCGCGATCTATCTCAGCGGGGCCGTGCGGCGCCTCGCATTTGAAATACGCTAAGTCACGCCCATCACGATTCCATATGTTTTTCACATAGGCTCTTAAGTCTTAAGGCATTCATTCGTGTATTAAAAATGTTATTATCTTTTTAAAAATATTATGTTCTGCTACAGATCGCTGTGTGTCCAATGAAGTATGAACTCTACTATATTCACCTCCCCCTCAATGGTTAATGCGTGATGTTTTTTTTAAATCGCCGTTTACCTTACAAGCCCAGATATCAACCCAAATTCAGCCAATCATTCCTTTTAAGGATAAACATAACATCGAGACCCAATTAATGTTATAATTAAATACACATTATATTTTAATTCAACCGATTTTATCTTTAAGTGAAATCAAACAACCTTAACATTAAAACGGGCGGGTTTTTAAAAACGATAAAATAAGTAGGTATATTGTTAATTAAAAATAAAATGGCGTCAGACTAAAATTATCGCAAAGGAAGTATAACATACATCCACCGAAATGATAAGGACATTGGCTAATGGAATCGGTTGACGAAAAATTGCGGTATAAAATGTAAGAATTTTTAGCAGCCTTCACCTTGTTTTGGAAGCTATGCCCAGATTTTCTTCTGTAGTTCCATGGTTCATTTTTTCTCTTAAAGGAAATGTCCAAACGTTCTTAAAATTCTAATCAAGACATTTTATATACATATATTTGGATAGTATTCCCAAAGACTAGCTTTGCCTTTGCAATAAATCGTATAATTTGAAAGTACTCCGATTTTGAGATTTATGTAATTTAATATTGATTACAACATACATATAAAATGAACGTTATTAAAAAGTTATAAATGAGGAAGTGTAAAATTATTTTTTTGATGTATCCAAGATACATATTTTTTCCTCTTATGTATCCATAAAGTTTGAGCCTAGTTAGATTTTGAGGCCAGGACCCATACAAAAAGCGAACGTCTCTTTAAGTACATTAATGTCAACTGCTCTTTAATACCATAGTTGTTTTTCTTATACCTAGTGATAATTTGGCGTGTCATAAAAATAACTTAGGTTAAGGACTCAAGAATGAAAAGTAAAAATCGTTGGACATAATTAAATAATTGTTCAAGAGGTTTAAACTTGACACCCAACCTCGAATTTTTATGTAAGGCATTCTGAGGCGTAAGACTTCCATCTTTTGTTCGCATCTGGAATGTGAGAAAAATTTGACATTCATCTTCACTTTGTGTGAAGATTTTAATTGTATTATTACAATATCTTACGCTACACTGCCAACTCAGCGTAAAAAACTATGGCTTTTAGTATTTTATTAATAATTTATTCCCTACGTACTGGCTACTTGTATTTGTTTTACAAATTATCTCAATATGCCTTGTAACTGGATACCAATTTCCTCACACTTGAACCGGCAGAGCTTGCACAAATGCACAACGTTTCTTAGCTGCAAAAATAAATAAATTGAACCATTGAGACAGTTTTGTATACAGCCTAATACTAAGATATGGCTGTATAATACAAAAAAATACTTTTCCCTCATTGATGTACATCAATGGTTTCCCTAGTCAAATTTAAAAACTGGCTGAAATCAAATTTAAAAAAAGAATACAAATGTCAAACCTCCCCCCGCGTTGACACAAACGCAAACACACACAAGTAAACAGCAGTTGATAATGAACGTGAAATCTCGGCGGAGATAACGTCCCTCCTCCCGTGCCGCACACCCCCCCGTGTTATCAGCCGGATCGGGAGCCGGTCGGCCGTCCCCATTCACTCGGGCTCACGTCACGTTTATCATATATAATTGAGTATTTTTTACTGGCAACATTTCATGGTGTAGACAATCGTGTTATGTTAAAAAAAAACAAAGGTAAGCACGTGATTGAAATTAACATAATACATATTCATTACTCTGCCAAAAGTTTTTTAACTGTATATATTATGGACGCCTAAAAAACAAAAAAAAAATCGTTTTAAAAAATAATTCAATTTGCAAGCCAAGGAAGATTATTAATGTAATTCGCGAAATAAATCGTAAACACATCTGTATAAATGTAAAATGATATAACAGATAACATATCACTTAGTTTACCGTTTCATGTTTCATATTTTTGTACGTTATCAACACAAATATTGAATCTCTACCAACGATACTGTTATCGTCAATCGCTATCATGATTAACTCATCTTCTAGGCTTTCTTTAACATGCAATCAATATATTAACTTTAGACCTACGTACCTGTGTACTGAAAATTGGTGACAGTTTTACGCATTACTCTTTGTAAAAGGATTACTAAGTAATAAATGTTATGTGACTTAGTGCCAAAGAACCTTAACATTGATGTTGCTTTCATGTCAAAACTCAGGATTCTCCTTAACGTATAAAACGGTAGGTAAAAACGAGAAAATGTCAAAAATGGTCCTTCGAGACACTTCATAAATTTTTAGGTCTTCATAAACGTATTTAAACCAATGGGTATGTCAAACACCACCTGGCATTCAATTTATAACCCATAACAAATGAATAAATAGGCTGTTCATTAAAAATATAATCTGCAGCGCAAAAAGTAGATTTCAAAATCTTTCATCATTAGATCACTGTCTAAATTTTCACGAACAAACGATTTCCATGGAAGATTAGACTACATTCCACGATAGAAGCACAGTTAAACTTCTCGTCAGTATTCTTCTGGCGTGAGGAGGCATCACGTCTCGGGCAGAGACTGGCCCCGAGGGAGGTTAAGGCCCAATTGGCCTCTATCCGTAGCGCCGCCGTGGAGGAGTGGCATACCAGGCTGGAGAGCCCGAATGCGGGCTTGAGGACCGTCGCGGCAGTGCGACCTGTCTTCTTAAGCTGGCTTGACAGGCGCCACGGTGCGCCGACATTCCGTCTGACACAGGTACTGACGGGCCACGGGTGTTTCGGCTCGTTCCTGTGTCAGATCGGAAAATAAGAGTCCGCCGTGTGCCACTACTGTGGCAACGGCCGCGAAGACACGGTCCAACACACTCTCGAGGAGTGCCCAGCCTGGGATCTACAACGCAGCGCTCTTAGAGCAGTCGTCGGCGGAGATCTCTCGCTGCCGGCCGTGGTATCTGCCATGGTTGGCGGCTGGAGGTCTTGGCGAGCAATGGCCTCCTTCTGCGAGTACGTCATCTCGTGGAAGGAGAGCGCCGGGCGGGATCGGGAGCAGAACGATCCCGCCCGCAGCCAGAGGAGACGTAGGAGGCGCCGGGTGGACGACTGACCGGTGCCTCGTGCCCAGTGGTTTGGGGGCATTTAGAGAGTTCCGCCACGGTATCCTCTGCCTGTCGTAAGAGGCGACTAAATGGGGCTTCAAGAGAGTCGTGGGGCGAGCAGCGGGGGGCTGCTCAGTCCAATTTCAGCGACTCCGAGGTGGACGACAATGCGGGTGGTCGGTCTCCCGTTGTCGTAGACGCCAAAGGCGTCCTTTAGAGTGTGGGGGCATCTTAGCCCCCTTGTATAGAGAAGGGCCGCAACGGCATCGCGCAGGGACGGTCCCGTGCAGCTATCTTAGTGCAACAAGATACCCCGGGGCCGTCTCGTATGCGCCGAAGAAGGCCACCGCGGGTTTTGGTTGGTATGCCAGTGTAGGGTGTACATAGTGTTAGGGACTCGGTCCAATGCTAGCTCGGATGATGCTATACTCCCGAGTGTCGACATTGGGCTGTAAGACTGTGTGAAACCAACATAACCGATCCACTCACCCCCCAGTGGTGGTAGCGATAACGCGTTTTTTCCCCGCGAAAAAAAAAAAAACAGTTAAACTTACAATATTATTTATCCCCAATACGGATAGAGGATAAAGTTACAATTCGTTTTATAAACGATGAAGACCTTGTTTATCTTATAAAGGCACAGTTCAAATCAAGCTTAGGTTATCTAGACCTTACCTGTTTTCTCGCAACCTAACACGATAGAGCTTAAACAGTGTTAGCGGGAAAATATTACTGTTTATATTTCATACATGCCTTTATTTTGATATGACATAGATTGAATAAGTAATAATAAAAAAACTAAATTACTTTAAAATGCTCTTACTTTCCTTCCAGAATTTACACAATAGAACTATAAAAAAGAACTCTATGATCCATATTAAAAAGTTTGAATACCAAATGAAAGTCACATTTGAATACCGAACGCCGTTGGTATTTTGACAGCAGCTGTCAATGTCAAACGCACAGTACAGCGGGTTCTTTAGGCCCTGCCCATATCCCATTACTCGATCGAATGAGGTGCGCACGCGCAATGTATCATTGCGACGTTAAGAAACTGAGACGTTAATAGAGAAAAGAAAAGTATTAGTGGCGCTTCAATCACTTAATCAAAGTGAATAAGAAACTTCATAGTGATCATCGTCGCCTGCTTTAATAACTCAAAACTCATCATTATAGTTGGATTTCACGTCGTAATAGAGACTACTGCTGTTTCCTGCTGCTGATTCTCTATCTTCAACCATGGTACAGCAAAATTCCAAGGCGTGTCTTGGAAATTCGATGGAAGATGATTTGCGTCAACTTAAGGCAGCAACTGGGCGTAGGGCTGAGACGGATAGAAGACTTCCCTCAGATGATCCTGGATTCCACTAAGCATTCAGCAAATTATAGGTATACCAACTCTTATCAATAAAGAGACCTTATATATATTTACAAATACATACGCGATACCGAGATAAATCCAGATAGCAAATCGCTGATTTATTTACTGTCCAAGATAAAATATCCAGATGATAATAAAAGTCCCGTATTTACATCAGTCGCAGATATAACCGGGGATACTTAACGATGCTCTTATCGTGAATACTGAGAATTCTTATTTATTTATTGATAATTACATTTACCGGTCGGTATAACCAATGAGGCACTATATAAGGGTATTTCCAATGTAAACAGTTACTATGAAAGCGACGATAGAACGGAGTGCTAAGTTGGGGGGTTTTCTAACTTTTAGATCTCCCTTTTATTCATAAATAGGTATTGTAGTAGTCAAAAGAAAACGTTATGAAGAAAGCTGCATACTTTAGTGTTTTTAATAAGAATTGCGAACAGCTAGGATGCAAAGCCTTTCAACAATAGAAGAGGCCCTTTATAAGTAGTTATTTTAGTATCAAGACACACTGAGGGTCATTTATGGACTGATCTTATCAAAAAGTAATGTGGAAATGACTCAAATGAAAGCGTTGCAGCTATAGCAATCTGTAAAGCTTCTAGAAGCAGAAAAAATAGAATTTCCAATCTCCATTTCTCCCCTTAGGAACTTGAATGCAAAAGAAATGATTCCCTTTCTTGTAATCTATATTTTCTTAAAGATGGCTCATTGAGCGATGATTATGATTAGTTCTTTTGTTTATTCATAAAAGGTATTAAAATCGGATGACCGTTTACAACAAAAACGACAAATAAACATAAAAAGTAGCTATATAATTTTTTTTCTAAAATTAATTATATATTTAGGGTCATGACCCCCTAGATACTTGATCCGCTTCTGCTAAGTCAAAGCATTTTTAATTACTTTATATTAGAACTGATATACATAATTTCGTAAAATGAAATCCGGAAATGCAATGTGTGTCTCGCCAATCGCCATTTGCAATTTGACAGAATACCTATAACAGTTTTTAACCGTTTGACCAAAATGTTAGTAACAGTTATTAGGCCTTAAAAATATTTCTCATTTAGGATTTAGACAAAGTGTGTCTTTTGTTTAGTGGCATATATGCGCTGTAAATCGTGGAGTTCTGGGTTCAAATCCGAGATGTATTCTATCATGAAATTTGAAATTGTATCATACTAAGTAGGTATGTACCTATATCATGACAATTACATCAGTCAGTTTATTTTAGACATATCTGATTGAAATGAAGAGTGATTCATCGCTTTTAGCTGATTGCATTAAAAATAAAAATCAAGTACAGGTAGGTTTAATAATAAAATAATCTAAAAGGGTTTGTTTACTTAATAAATTCAAGATGTAAAGAAATTTCAGTCTTAATGTTATAGATATAAGGCACATTTTGACGTAGATGCAGGTACTCATCTTTGCCTACAATACATAAAATACATTCGAGTTTAAGCCTTATTTCACGTACATAAATATTAAATAGACGTAATGGTTGCAAATTCCAATATATTGTAGTTTTACTAGATAGACCTCAATATATTCAAAACTTATCCACAAATGTCTCTATTAAAAAAATGTAAAGTATCTACCTATTTACGTTGAGGATTATTATCATGGGCGTAAGAGGAGGGGGGGGGTTGGGTTCCGGACCCCCCCTTAGCTTACAACAAAATAATCTTGGCCACAAAACTTGTGCACATTATTTTTTTTTCTTTTGGTGGCGGAGGGGGGGGCGTGTATATGTGACATTTTGGTATCCTCGGACGCCCCCCCCCCCCAAGTGACAGCTATACGGCCGTGATTATTATTCCCAATAAAGTATATGAATTTTATCCCATAAAACACACGTTAACAGGCAAAAATAGAATGTTTTCCTCTAGACAACATTCCCTCATCTTCCTCTCATCTTGTTAGCAATATCAGTCAACAATATTACGAATAAAACTGATTTTATACTTTATTTTCGCGCTTAAATTAACTTCCTTATCACTACAGCATCAAACTTAAACTTAAATACAAGTCTTTAAGGTAAAGGATTTGATGACTATGTTTTAGACTACAAATGTAAAGCACGTCACGTAATTAGAATAACTTATGCGTATAGATGCATTGTCTGTTTATTAGAAAAACGCATTATCAAGAATACAAGGGCAAAGATAACTCCCAACTCATTAAAATTACATGTTTCAACAACGTTTACTGTAAGTAAAACAGTAACACTCATTTCCACACCAAACACTATTTAAAATGCAATAACAACATTATCTAATGAGAAAAACATTTTGTACACTCAAATCTACGTGTATCTTCAGGGTATTGACACAATAATCCTCCAAAACAATCAACAATTCGTAATTCACGCTACATTTAAGGCAAAACACACCTTATGAACGTTAATACTGTATTCATTTAATATTTTTAATACTTTCGCGATTGTATGTAATCAAACAGCAGCAAGTAAACAACTCACCGATTGTTTTGACGCCGACGGCGCCGCCTGGTGGCATTTGCACCGCACTACCGCACGCCGTCTCCAACTCCTTAAGGTACTTGAGCCACAATAACATCACTTCCATGAACACAGAGCGTATTATACAACACGAACGTTCAATCCAACCGTCATTCTTTTGCCGAGCAAAGTAAGTGACTGGGCCGGCCGACGGGCGCCCCACTACTACACAGTACACGGGCACACTGCGCACACAGCCACCCGGCGATCTCTTATCAACTTGGTTTAACTAGCAATGGCTGCCCTGATGGTATCAGCGGAGCTCGCGGTAACGTTGCATTGAAAGATAACGTCGCAGATCATATCGTTGTTTGAATAAACTTGTATAAAATGTCAAATAAAAAAAGCTGCACGCCATAAAACGTGGTATCTTTGGCCGGGCGATTTTTGATAGTGACCCCGTTTGAGTCGCAGTTTGTTCCGCGGAAGGTCGTTTTGGATTTATATTTTAAGCGTTTTTTTTTATATTTATGGTTGTTAAGGAAATTGGAACTGAGTATGTTTCATGGCACTGCTTTTTAATATTATTAATTCATTTCTATATTATAACGACAATGCTATGGTCAGACTGCAGTGTATTTATATCATTATCCAGTTTGTATAAAATAAATTTGTTTATTCTGCATGATGTTTAATCGAAGCAATCCTTGCGTATATTTAAATATTTATAATATTAAGTCAGCACGATAAGATCATTCACAAATCAGGCTAACAAATCTCCCTTCTGTTTCCGGTGCATCGTTGCAGAACGCGTTACCTTCTCTCCAAAGACGCAGACTCACAATACATGGGTTTTGTGCTTAGACAACCAGCATTTACTGTTTGCTACCTACTAACTGCTAAAAACCTATTTCATGACAATTCTTCATGAAAATTGAGAGAAGATAAAACAATAGTCAATGATATTGGAGGGATGTATGTCAGGAAACCGCTTAGCAATAAAAGACCTTACGCAAAAGTAAGTAAGGCCGCCTAGAAACAATATAATAGCAAAGACATACAAGGATAATTGAAGTGTTAACAGATTATACCAAGGAGTATCATGGAGAAAGAGATCAAAACGAATCCTAAAAAAGAGAAGATGAAACAGTTAGATAAAAGAAAGGAGGAGAGAGTTGCTGAGTGAAAGTGGTCCTGGTCTGACTAGCTTTTCCATCTGATGATGATTATAGTGATGTTACAAAGGAAAAAATTACTTTAGTAGTAATTAATGTCTTCGTATTTAAATGTAATGGTTTAGTTGAAGGATTTTACAAAAGAAATGCAACACCTTTTGATATCATTTTGACTAGCCGTACATTAACTGAAGCTTTTATCTAAGCGTATCACAAAACAGTTAATTCCCTTGTAGATTATGTCAAAGCGGCTGAACGCATTTCGATGCAGTTGTCAATGTTATGGATAAGAGAAACAGTAAACATATTAACGCTATTGTCAGTTAACAGTCGATTGCTCTACTTTTTAAACTGCAGTTGTTTCTATCTTTGAGTATTCCTTTTTGATATAGAATAAGGTGTTGTACAGACTACAAAAAAAGTATGATAGGAAAGGAATGAATAATGCAAATAAAATTAACAAGATGGAGACACTGGCTTACATAATTATAAACGTTCCAGATGCTTCGTTGGAACTGATGTTACCACAGAAATATGCCAATTATCACTTTAACAATGCAAATTTACTGTTTAAAAATAAAATACGAATTCTAATAATTGTGCACACAAACCGTTCTTGGCTGTTGCATCTGTTGATAAATCAGTAAGATATGAACTTACCTGAAATCAGAGAACAAAGATAAATTAACATGTTTTATGCAATTTGTATTTACTTTAAGCCTATGTTTTTAACGCGGAGATGTCGAGCAGGTTTGGTCTATGGTAAGAGTCGAAAGACATCATTTTGTTATCATAGTATAGTCTAGTATGCAATCACTGTTAGGTTTGAAAGCGATTGTTAATAGAAATAACAGGTATCTTATACCCAGGATGATGATAAACATTGTATATGTTAAGGTGTGCTCACCAGCTATGATTTAGAAATGTAAACTTATATCTAGCCACAATTATAATAAATTATGTATGGTGTAACTTCATTATAACCGTCACTATAAACATATAATAGTATACCATACAGAAATACGGTTGTCTGAGTTATGACGATAGATCATAGAATTAAAAAACCTCGGTGCGGTCTGCCTCGGTGGCGTAGTTTTACGGTACGACTGTTTTACAATGTTGAAGTTTCGGGTTCCCGGGCGGTTAGTGATATTGGGTTTTTCTAATCAGTATCAGCCTAAAGTTTGCTTTAACGGTGAAGGAAAAAATCGTGAGGAAACCTACATGCCTGAGAATTCCCCATAAGAATTTCGAGGGTATGTGAATTCTGCCAATCTGCACTAGGCCAGCGTGGTAGACTAAGGCCTAAAACCCTCTCAATAGTAGAGGAGGCACGTGCTCAGCAGTGGGCAGTATATAATATAGGGCTGGTATTATTATTATCAGCCTAAAGTCTGGAATCTGTGCCTGCTATGGCGATAGGTGCACTCCTTATCACATCACGGGACGGAATACGCACGGCGATAAGTGGATGCACTAGTTGCCTACCCCTTCAGAGATAAAAGTCGTCAATATGTGTGTGTGTAATTAAAAAACCCTAAAAAATAAATTATTCGAATGTATAATAGTAATAACTAGACTTGTGAATACATTTTAAATGACTAACAGCTTTGATTGTTACTTAGTAACAAAGCGATATTGTAAGAAAATCGGTGACGAACGACATGCGGTATAGTGAGTCTTTAATACTACATCAAAGTATATACACAAACATAGCCCTGGTTGTCTAGCAAAATCACAATGAACAAACATGTAAAAATAGTTTTACTGACGCCACCTTATTATAAAAAGTACAAAAATTCCAGACAGATATTATTATTCATAATTTGTTTAGATTAGATTATTTAAACTAGTCGTATAACCTTTAAAACATGAAGGGCATGAAACTTGTTCTTAGTTCTATATCTTTGTACAAGGTATCTTTATTGTGGTTAGAAATACATCTTATATCTTTTGAGAATATGTTGAGCACTTTTGTAAAATTACCAGTTTATATATTATATTTTTTCTCAATCAATAGACTCAAGTATTGAACCCCATTAATTTGTCTGAATTTCTTTTGTATGGAGTAGGGACATTTAAACACGTTCAAATAATTACTGACCTTCAATGATTTCTAGACAAACGTAACATAAATTTTCTCATCTTTACAATTGTATTCAAAAGTAAAAAAAAATCTTATCAATTTTCTACTTCACCAAAATTTCCAGTAATCAAAAATAATTAACGGTAGACCCCCACACGAGACCTTCCGCCCTTACAAAAGGGACCTAAACAATAACAAACATCGATCTTTAGGGTGTAGAGGAAACAAAGTGAGTGAGCGCAAGTGCGCACTTAACAACGGTTAGAGATTCGGTGGTGATCGCCTGATAGCAGCCAAGGCTGTGATCCACGAGATACCGTGCAGGTGCTTGTACAGGGCTCGAGAAATTAAGGGTGTCACTAACGGGATTTCCAAATGGAATGTCTGGAATGCATTTCTTATAATCCTGGAGTAAGATGGATTCCTCATTAGTAGAGACCCATTCTCAGTAGTCAACTATATTATAATAAACTCTATTATTATCAATATTTAGGAATACTATCTAGGAATATACATTTTCTATGTGATCTATATTTTGTTTTTATGAACTTTATTTAACAGTGTCACAAAGAATGTAACCTTTTTGACCTCACTTTGGTCCCAAAATACTTTATGAGGCCCGTAAAACCATTTAATTCTCGTTATATTTCTAACTTTGGAAATCGTATCTACGTCTTTTAAATTTTATTACAGCTATAATTATCAATACAAATAAATGTCAATTCAATATTCACAAGCATAATTATATATGTCTGACGAAAGGGTAATTGGTGATATATTATGGCATAGAATCTGAATTATAAATTTATCTAGATACAACTTAAATGTTTAGATGGTAATCTAAATCAATAAATAATCAAAAAGATTACACCGAAATAATAAAAATCTAATATGGTAATTTCTTGTCTTTTTCCTTTTTGAAATAGATAGAGATGAGATACAAAATTTCTATTTTTATAAAAGTGATACTAAAAGCGAATATCGTAGATGCCAAATAACATTTGAGAAAAACAAGCAAAGTTTTTTTAATAGTAGAGCACTGATCATTCAGTCATGAGGTACCTAAGGGTAAATTAACTATTGCTCATAGTTCTATTTATAAACAATTAGCAAAGCATCGTCATAATTACATCGGAAATGTATTGCGAACCGGAATAAATACACGTATACGTACCAAAATTATATAAAATGGGGTATGTTGTCTGGCAGACTTTCGTCATAAGTATATTATTTGTTGAAATTCCCGGTGTTCCTGGCAGCCCTGGGCGATCTTGGCCCGTGATTGCCGGCAATCTCGGCCGCATCGCCAGTGTGCAACACTCATTTACATAAAAACTATTATTTTTTCGTACGTTTGCTTATCTTTTATCATCGATTAACTTTTTTCGCTACTAAATGTACATTCCGCTTAATAACTGTGTATACGGTTTGCAAAGATATTTCGCGAGATGAGCAATTGAGTTTGCGAAAAATGTATTTTATTCTTTGACTAGCTTTTGCCCGCGACTTTGTCTGCGTAGAAGTCGAAAATGGTTCTAAGAGGATTTTTAATTGGGTTTACTTGTACTATATTATGCATGTATTATACATATAAACCTTTCTATTGAATCACTCTATCTATTAAAAAAAACGCATCAAAATCCGTTGCGTAGTTTTAAAGATCTAAGCATACATAGAGACAGACATACAGCGGGAAGCAACTTTGTTTTATAATATGTAGTAATCATGGCACATAATTTATTTAGAATTTAATGTTTTACAAATAAAATGTAGCTGATTTATAGTAAGTGACTATATTATAAAAGATTTTATAACTTGATGCGCATCGACGTCAAAGAGGCGACTGGTTGTAAAAGTTTAGTAAAATCATTTCTACAATATAGTTGAATAAGGGTAATACGCCAATCCTCTATTAAAGCGGGAAAGCGAAGACTATCATAGATGCAGGTGGCGCCGCGGGAAACCGCCACTATATACTATGTAAAGACATACTACTTTGTCCATTTTTACTTAAAAATCCATTCTAATTTATATAGAGCACATTAACAGATTAACATGCTGTAACACATGATATTCAAGATGATTTTAAGTTAGTTATCATTTAAAACACTCCGAAGCCGACAAACGGGAGCCGGTCGGAACAGTCCGTCATATAATCTCACCACTTACCGATATGAGTACTTCAGTTTCATAAAAGAAATCCCTGTTTCGTGGACGTCATAGAGTTGAGAGAGTAGTTGGGACTATTCTCTGTTGGAATTTATGACGCTATACTTATGCCTATCATCATAAAAAATCTTACTTATATAAATGCTGAAGTTTGGATGGACGTTTGTTACTCAAATACGCCAGAACAGCTGAATCTGTCACAAATGTAGATTATAGTCTGGAATAGCACATAGGCTATTTACCCCGGGAAAATATAAAGCGGGACTTTTGTTCCGAGAAGTCTTTTTTAAGCTGGTGGAGCAGCAAGCAACAGTGAGCTAGACATAACAATACTGCGTTAAATGTAATATCTAACTGCTGATATTAAATTATTGCGTTAAATCTTAGCTGTACCTTTTTTTTTTTAACAATGGCCATCTTCGGCGCATTAGGGACGGCTGTGGGCTTCCTCCGACTCACGTCTAAGTTGTCGTCCGCAACCGCCCCTGCGCGTACCGCTGTTGCGGTCTTTTTCCTGTTGTTGCGGGGGCTCAGAAGCCCCCATACACCGCAGGACGCCTTTTTGGCGTCCGAGGCAGCGTGAGACACGCTGCCGTCCATCACGGGGGTCACAGAAGTTGGCTAGACTAATAGGCGGGCGGAAAGTGACCCCCGGAGGCCCCTATTAGTCGCCTTTTACGACAGGCAGGGGATACCGTGGTGGAAATCTTAAATCTTAGCTGTACCTTCGCTTCGTGTTGAATTAATTGCAATCATTAGGTTTCTCGTATGCAAGTGTTCATCTAGGTAGGTACTACAAAGATTTCTGTCATCCAGAAGTGTGCACACACGGTAGTATTTCAATTTCAAGGACAGTTAATGATGAATGAAATGAAACCAGTGTAATTCCTGGTTATTATGAAACTTTATAATATTGTCTCTGGGTGACCAGAGTAGAGCGGTGCCACACAGTGCTTTGAAATTGAAAGTTTTGGATGGTATTGATATTGTATGGGGAACATTGTGACTAAACTACCATCAGACGAGCTTTAATTTCCTAAATCTACCAAACTCTGACAAAAATAATTCTAATTATAATTTCTAGAAGGATCATAAGGAGGAAGTAACAAGATTAAACACTTAATTAATAATTAAAACTGGCCTTGTAACTTCAGTTATCTGTTTATCGTGGTTTAGTAATTTAGGAGTTATATATTATTTTTATTTTGTAATCAGATTGCTGGCGGATTACATTAATGGCAACAGGTACTTCGTGGCATATATCAAGGTTTTTAGAATTTTAATTAATTTTTTAAAACTGTTTCTAAAGTAACTTCCCGCTATATTTGGAAAAATACTGGATATAATATTCAAAGCTGTCCTCTTAAAGGTGCAGGGGCAACGCTTTCACATTTCCCCTAGCTTATTTAATCCTATTGATAAAAATCTATCACCGTTTCAAACTGCTCTTAGTTATTCTTTAAGACATTAAATATTAAATGTTGCTTGACTATAATTTCTTCTACGACTCTTAAATTATAAGATAAAATATAATGCTTCTTTGCAGCCTTCGTTTCTGTTCTGAATTATCATATAGCTTTTTTTACTATCTACATGACCAATAATACTCAGGGATTTATTTAGGGATATTTAGGGATAATTTCCATTACACCTGTAGATTCTTTGTCGTAAATTAATTAATTAAAGAGGTCATGGTTATTGGTATGTAATAATGATCTTATTGTTAAACGCCATGCTATGCGCTTGATCACACAAAAATATTTTAATTATTGAAGCCGCAATCCACATAATTGCTCGACCACGAGCATCTACCTACGTCACATTAGACGAATTTTTCCCTTATTTCCTGTTTACACATTCTGTTGAGGAAAAATCTCAGGGGGCTTAAGCATTTATGCTTTTATATGTATTTATTACTAAAAAAAAAATAAAGGGCCTTTATTATTTAATATGACTATAGATGATGTTCTAGACCGAGTCAGTAGTATAGGAATTCATACGACACTAGGGACGGTATTAATAAATAAATCTCAAGTTTGAGTTGCATCTCAAGTAGACATAATGTATTGAACTATTACTACTTGAGCTGTAACTCAAACTTGAGATTGATTTATTAATACCGTCCTAGGATAGGATAACGTGTGTGTAACAAAAATACTCTTGAATTTTGTTTGCTTTTAACATCAGAATCGACGATAGCGATCCCTTTGATTCGCCTTCTTTTTTTCAAACTATTCTTTTTCGCATATTTGACTTTGCATAATATGTATTGGCATAATAGTACTATCGCATAGTAATATTTTGGCCTACTACTTTTTTGTCATAATAAGTTATTGGAATAATTTTAGCTTGACTAATTTGTATTAAACTAATGCACATTTTGAATAATATGTATTTAGAATAAATTAGGTTAGCGACGAGCGCAGCGACGAGCGTGTTAGGCGCACATGAACCACAGCACGAGCCGAGCGAGCGAAGCGAGCGTGCCGCGGCAGCGGTCGGCTAGTGCCAGAACTGACTTTAGGGCGTTTCCAACTCCGACAAAACCAAACATGAATGATGCTTATCTATTTCTATGATTTTGACATTTATGCTATTTGACGTTAGTCGTTCTGATGGTTGTGCTTTTTGTATTTATGATTTTTTTATTTTAAGCTAAAACAATTATGCGTAATGATTATTATGCACATTGATATTTAGGCTTAAAGCTAAGATGCGTAACAATATTATAACAAATACGTTTATGCAATTCAATAGGGAACCTCCACGATATAGTCTAACATCAGGATTTTCTCACTTTACAAATTATTTTAGCTAGAAAAAAAAATGTTTAAACAATATTTGATACTTCGGGTTCATCAACAGCTTCTTATAAACTTGTAGGCATAAAACAGTGCGTAACCTGTCAGTCCTGTCTTCATATCAGTCTCTGCCCGTCGATATGGTCACACGCTGGCGCCGCATCCCATCCTCGCTGATAACAGCGTGTATAAATCAGACGAGCGCGTACCGTGCATTGATAACGCGTCGCCGGACTGATAAAACGAATTAATCAGCAACATTCCTCACATAGTCTTAATGGATTTTGAAAAAATCACTCAGGCTCTAGCGTTATCTTCGTCGTCTTGTGTCTTGTTCGTGATTGTGTCAGGACAGTGCTGTGTGCCAGAATAGTCATGGTCTAAAAGGTAAGAGTTGAAAGCAACTTCACCACATCCTTAAAGCTGATGGAATGGTCATTTTGTGTCAGCTTCATTACTGGTGGTCGTTCTCGTATGCGAGGGGCTGTCTGGTAGGATCCACTGCAGTGTCTATGTCTTCCGGCTAGTTATAATGTGCTTGCACTATTGTGTTCAAGTTTGAAGGACTTCGTAGCCAGCGTAATAAATGAGAATTATGAGATTTAATATGCTATGTTTCAGGATGTCGAGTTCCGTGGAGTATTTTGTTCTTTGCGTCATACTCGTGAACGGGTGCTGCTTGTGTGGGCTGGTCTGCTCTGTTTGATGGTTGACTTTATTTTTATTTATTTTTTTACTTAAAATTAAACATGTAGGTGGTTGTTTCACTTAGGTACTTTCCGTTAATTTTCGCACTTAATATCCATCTTTAAAATTGAAGTAATATTGTGATTTGTAAATTGTAAAATATATATTTAAAAAAAAAATGACAAAAGACCTACGCTGAGTTTCTTGGTGCTTCTTCTCAGGTCAGTGGGCTTTTCCGAAGCACTGGTAGAATCTTTAAGTAAAACATTGTGAAAAATGACGTGCAAAAGTGCCCTTAGGGGCCTAATTACTGAATAAATGATTTGAATTGAATTTAAAGTTCTGTAAGGTTGCTACTATTTGTGGACGGTCGTACCCTCACGCGAGCGGAATGTTAGTATTGTCATTCAGTTGCAATAAAAAAAAAAGTTTCAGAGCCTAGCTTTAGTTGAAACACTCAATTCCATAAAAGGCTTAAGAGTCAGTTTCTTTTTGAACAGTAAAATTAAAAGAACAGCTAAAGAGGAAGCTTTGAAAGTTGACAAAATACTAACGTCGTATTTTGGGCAAAAGTATCAGTTAGTAACTGTGACTTTCAATGAATGACCATTAAGCTGCATTATTCATTGTTATTTGGAGTACTAAAGTATCTCGATCTTTTGGGAACTCGATTACAAGTTTCAACACACTTAAAGTGAAGTGTTAAGAAGTATGTATCCATACTTCTATATTATTACTTCTTACTATATTCTTACTTCTATATACTTATATATATACATATTACATATACACTCACGCCTATTATCCCCGAAGGGGTAGGCAGAGGCGCAACTAGTGCACCCACTTTTCGCCATTATTCCGTCCCATGATGTGATAGGGGGCGGGCCTATCACCATATCGGGCATAAATCCCAGACTCCGAGCTGATATTGAATAGAAAAACTCAATACCACTTTGCCCGACCCGGGAATCGAACCCGAGACCTCAACAATGCAGTCGTACCATAATACAACTACGCCACCGAGGGAGTCTATATACTTATACTACTATATTAATATTATAAATAGGAAAGATTTGATTGTTTGCAATGAATAGGCTCCGAAACTACTGGACCGATTTGACCAATGATTTGTGATTTCACCAATATAAAGCTACTTTATCAGCGAGTAACTTAAGCTACTTTTTATCCCGGGGAAATATAAAGCAGGACTTTATCCCGGAAAACTCATTCATGCGGGCGGAGTCGCGAGCAAAAGTCTAGTAGGTACTGAATAAATACGTAGCACAATAATGGAAACTTTATGACTACTACTATTGATCTACCAGGATCATAAAGCGGGGTTAAGCTTAGCAAGAAACTTCCAGAAGTTATCTTCCGCAAGTGATTTTTAACTTGTAAACAGTCACGGCAAGCTAGCTTCTGTGGAATTTGAAGCTTGGAGGTCTTATGGCGAGTGTCATACGTATAGAAATTTTGACGCTCGAGTAAACGCATTTGTCAGTTCTTCCGCAATGTATTGCTGCAAGAACTTGCTAGTCTCAACTTTATCTTGGCCCGTTTCTATACCATCTCTGCATTCTTGCCAGCTACCTCAGTCCGCCCCGTGACCATGAAGGCTGTAAAGTATTCAAAACGTCGGTAGTAAAAATAAAAATTAAACAAATTTATCGCGAAAAAATCCGTACTTTATGTCGAACATTCGCGTAAATATGAGAGATCATTCTTCATTTAATTTCAATACAATTACGTAGTATTGACTCGGTGGCGTCGTTGCATTACAGTACGACTGCAATGCTGAGGCCTCGGGTTCGATCCTCGGGTCGTGCAAATTGATATTCAGTTTTTCTATTCAGTATAAGCTTGGAGTCTGGAATTTGTGCCCGATATGGCGATAGGCCCTATCACATTATGGGACGGAATACGCATGGTGAAAAGTGGGTGCGCGCTCGTTGCGCCTATGCCTTCCACTTTGGAGATAAAAGGCGTGCGTTTGTGTCTGTGTCTGTGTGTGTGTTTGGTACGCAGTGGGCAAATTAAATGTACGAAAATATTTTGATATAAAGCAAAATAAATCTAATAACACTGGCATAGTTGGTGGCGTCATTTCATCGAAGCGATCGCCGCGATAGCCGGTCAATCGATACGTTATCAGTGGATCGGTGAGCCCGCGGACCCCCCGCGACCCCCACGACCCCCACCAGGTGGGTTGGTACCGTCAGCACATGGAAACCGATGTCATTGACTTTGTAATTAAAATTGTATTTACTGTGTGTATTTGCGGATGACTGGGATTTCATAAAAGCTTGGTGGAACTTTCGTATGCCAGAGTGCGTGGATATGTTACATTGCTTTATCTATTTCACGCTGAGCAGTATGCATCTAAGCATTTTTGTTTCTATTACAGGAATAGTCAGTATACTTACTGTCTTTGAGCGATTACAGCAATGTATCCTGCAGTCTTTTTGTAAGTCATAGTTCTGGACGGTATTTTATCTAAGTCAGTGTCCAGATCTGACAAGCAATTTACTCGTCTCGATGCAGATTTAAAAAAGTTCTATCCGAGAGTCACATTGATTCATTATCTGTTGAACCTTGAATTGTAAGTAACAAGAAAATATATTAAACATTTTTTGTCACTACTACATTCTTGAACTAAAGGTCTACACAATGCAATGTAATCAGCTTTGTATTATATAGGTACTGGCCACTGTTGAGCACGGGGCTCGTCTACTACTGAGACGGTATAGTCCTTAATCCACCACGCTGGCCTAGTGCGGGTTGGCAGACTTCACACACCCTCGAAATCCTTATGGAGAATTCTCAGGTATGTAGGTTTCGTCACGATGTTTTCCTTCACCGTTAAAACGAACAATAATTGATAAACAATACACACGTAACTTCAAAAAGTCAGGGGTGTGTGCCTTGTGTTTTGAACCTCCGGACATTGTCTCGGCAGACTGTTCCATTACCAACTAAGCTATCGTCCACTTTTTCTCTATTCATAAAATATTTTTCTGCTATCCGTACCACATTTGGGCGAAGTGTGATCGGCTGCGTGATAATCGTCCGATCAAATTACCGCGCGCCGGTGGCCGGTGTGGGTGCGGAGACGCGAGCGGGCATGCGCGGGAGTGACCGAGGTCGCGGGTTCTGATCTCAGGCGCAGGTGGAATAAAATTACCCGTAAGTTTGGAATTGATTTGCGCGATAAATCGAGAATGTAAGCATCATCCCCTATAGATATTATAAAAACCAAAAATTTTGAATTACAAAGCTCTGTGTAGCTTCATTGGTTTTGTCGGCTTGAGACATCGATTGACAAGTTTAAAGTCTCATCAATAATTATAATTAGATAGATAGTAACAATATTCAGCTATACATTTGTCTCGCTACCGGGTTTATACCTGCGACATTTTTTTCAACCAGGATATAACAACGCGATTATTAAGTTGTGATTCCGCAGAACGCGGCAGTTGCTGTTGCCGTTTGCCGTCTGCCGCGTTTTGCGGAATCCCAGCTTTACAATACAAAAAGGGAGACCAACTTTGATTAGTGTCAAACAATTTGAGAGTTACAGAGTCAATTAAAATAGTACTTAAAAAAATGACAGTTATAGGTAACACTGTAATATTTACAAAATAATTGTCTATGATACATGTCTTTCAAAAAAGGAATATTCTTTCCAAATTTGAATATTCAAAACGCGATATAAACGTATACTTCCTTAATCAAAACACACTTAATTCGGCCAACACATCACTAGCGATATAAAACTGAAAAAGTAGTGCGGGCCCCGTCATAACTGCGTCTCAGACAGGCCATATTGCATTGTGAAGCTAATTGGATTGAGATCTTTATCGTTCGCTCTGATAAAATGGAATAGATAACATTCTGTAGTGACTTATTAAGGCCGTTCCCAGAATAATATTAGATGGCGCGATACGCCCGCTCGTATGTGAGCGTTCGCACAAAAAATGTATGAGTTTTTGGATGTGTGGATGTGTAGATTAATATTTATGTCGAGATATTTTTTTTATTCATTTTAAATTATACAGCTGGCTATGGAGTAATTACTTAAATTCTTTTGAAGATAAAATGATTATACGTACAATTTGAATACCTATTACTACCTATTATAATTATGTACCGTATAATGGCATGTGAGACTCTTAGCTTAGCTTACTTAAATCGTTAATTCGAACTAAAAATATAGAACACTAAAAATTCTACTAATACCAGCAATTTTTTTATAAATCACCATTACACCAAGTTATAATTCCAAATACTACCTCGGTGGCGTAGTTGTATTACAGTACGACTGCAAAGCTGAGGTCTCGGGTTCGACCCCCGGGTCGGGCAAAGTGATATTGAGTTTTTCTATTCAGTATCAGCTCGGAGTCTGGAATTTGTGCCCGATATGGCGATAGGCTCGCCCCCTATCACATCATGGGACGGAATAACGGCGAAAAGTGGGTGCACTAGTTGCGCCTCTGCCTACCCCTTCGGGGATAACAGGCGTGAGTGTATATGTATATATGTATGTATAATTCCAAATTTCGTTGAAATAAATCAATCGCTCATTACAGCTACATTCTGTTTTGCTGTCGGTACAACCCTATCAGCGATCAGTACAACGGATCGCCTTGTGTAGTTTTTGCGAAATTGCTCGAACCGATCGAGTTTTATTCACTGGCTGAGGATTCCTTGAAACTGCAACTATGTCAACCTTGGACCTGCTGCCGCTTTGAATGTCCTACATGCTATATCGATAAAAATAAAACAGGGCTGATTACATTGCATTGCAAAAAAACATCTTATTGACATGGGACTAGTCCTATGACAAATAGATATATTGTGTCACCCAACAATAAAATACCTGGCGCAGCTATGTAACTAAAAGTTCAGTTGATGAAATGATATACCTCCTAGCCGCATTTCGGCCATGGCGGCCAATCCCTACGGAGATCAGCCAGGATATATTATTTAGTGCACAAATGTGCGCGCCATAGGCAGGTGCACTAGTCTTTCACTCTCAGTCCGGTGAGACGGCAATCCGATATGACCGTAGATCGGGAACAACGGCTTTACCTCCTTTCTATGCTACATCGATACCTAACTCTAATAATATGGGTGGAACTCTTCACACTGTCTTTGATATTGATATCTGGGTACTTTTTAGCTCCTTCTTCCACCAGTCTTTATCTCTCATCCATCACGATATTACTATATAAGACTGCACTAAAATGTAAATTATATCGACATGCTAAAGTTTCGATCATGGTTCCAATCAATATGTGAAAATCGTTTCCAAGAAACCGTTTAGTCCGGGATTTGATTATACCTTCCTAAGTACCCAAATCTAAGGGTTTCTGGGATTACATCTAACTAATCTACATAAATACGCGAAGAAAAACCTTTGTACCCCTTTTTAAGCACATTGCGTGCATGGAGGATTGAAATTTTTCATAATTAAAATTCATAAAGAGGACTGTAGAAAATAGAATGTAGGTAAATTAAGTGTTGCAATTTTTTTTAATCCTTTAAATGACGAAACGAGCACTCCGTTCGCCTGATGGTAAGCGATAAGGCCGCCCATAAAAAGTAGTAACACCATACAGCACCCTGAGTTACAAAGTACTGTGTGCCATTCTACTGCGCTCGTCATTCTGAGACATATTAAGATGTTAAGTCTTATTATGCCAGTAGTTACACTGACTACAATGTGCTTCAAACCGAAACACAACAGTGCATACACACTGCTGCTTGGCGATAGAAATAGACATTGCGGTGGTACCCACCCAGACGGACTCTTAAATATGAGAGACCTACCACCGGTAAAATACATTAAATTCGACAGTATTTCGACAATTAGACGACCCCTAATATCAATAAATCTGTCTCATTTATGAAATTAGTAGGATTTCTATTAACATTTCTCTTCACTATTCACCATTAACATATTCACCTCCGGCCAGGTGGGATGACGATCTGCGAAAGACTGCAGGCAAATGCTGGATGCGGCAAGCTGAAGACAGGGCGCTATGGCGCTCACTAGGGGAGGCCTATGTCCAGCAGTGGACTGATAAAGGCTGATGATGATGATGATGATTCACCATAACAAACACATTCTAAGTCTGAATTGTGATGGCGGATCCACACGTCAATCTTGGCCTGTTACGATATGTCAGCTCACCATATCCTACATAAATCAGCAAAAGAATAAAAACTGCCTCGCATATTCATATCTGTAATCAAAATCAAGCCCCCGCAGATTCCATTAATGATAGAGACAATTACGAAAACAATTTTAGTTTATTTTGCATATGCACGCGCAAAAAACGGTAGTGACGTTAATTCGACGGTGCATAGATGAGGAGATAAGTTGTGAAGGCACTTTGTCTATAATCGTTATAAAAAAAAGAAGATTAGAGTTTAAATTAGCTTAAATATGAATTATAATGAAACCAGCGATAATCTATTTGGGAGTGGAACGGACTGCTGAGACGAATGTCTGCAAGTGCAAAAACTAAGGACTCGCACCTCTGACTTTTCTGAAACGTTATGTATGTATTCTTTGTGAATTGTGGCTTCCTTTAGCGATCAAGAAAAAACATCGTGAGGAAACTAGCACACCCGAGAATTCTTCATAAGAATTTCGATAATTATTCATAAATAATTTAGTTAAAAATGGCCTTGTGTTTATGAATCACTCGCTCGAACAATGCAAATAAAGACAATAAGCTTTTATCTTTCGCCTGATTATTTTCAAATATATTACAAGTTCCTGAACTATCAAGTATGAAGTTTATTGTATTTGCATATCTTTATTCAATTGGCAAAGTGTTGTAGGTGATTCATAGAGTTTGTGGCTAGTGTAATCTCAATATTAAATTGTTTTGAACTTAATAACTGAGTCACCGTATAACAAAATACAAGCTAATCGCTTGATGGAAAGCATGAAAACTATGTATTAATAGTTAATATCACCTGAACTGCAGGCGGTGGCGTTGTATTGCGTACGCGTTACGAGTACGATTTGCGCGCTAAGGTTCTGGGTTCGAATCCCGGGTCGAGTCAAAAACATTGTGACTATGTTTTTCGATCTTAAAAATTACTCAGTCGCAAATCGGAGGAAGTTGGCGGTGTGATATCCTGTGGCTCAAAAAGCACGTAAAGCAGCATCCTGCACCTGATCTCTCTCCGGTCATGTCGGATTGCCGTCTCACCGGACTATGATAGTGAAGGAATAACGAGTGCACATGTGTATTGCGCACACACTTGTGCACTATAATATCTCCTGCGTACCAGGCTTATCTCCGTTGAGATTGGCCGCATGGCCAAAATTGGCTAGGAGGATTTCATTTCATTTCATCACCTGAACTTTTAGTTACATAGCTGCGCGAGGTATTTTATTTTTGGGTGACACAATATATTATATAGTCCCATGACAACAAGACATTTTATTTTTTGCAATGCAATGGAATCAGCCCTGTATTATATTACACTACCCACTGCTGAGCAAGGGCCTCCTCTACTATTGAGAGGGGTTAGGCCTTAGTCCAGTACGCTAGCCTAGTGCGGGTTGGCAGACTTCACATATCTTCTAAATTCTTATGGAGAATTCTCAGGTATGTAGGTTTCCTCACGATGTTTTCCTTCACCGTTAAAGCGAACGATTATTGATAAACAATACACGCGTAACTTCAAAAGGTCAGAGGTGTGTGCCTTGGGTTTTGACCGCCGGACATTGTGTCGGCAGAACAGTCTATTCCCAACTAGACTATCCACTTCTTAAACATTTTTAAAAATACACAGAATCACGCCTTTTTATCCTGAAGGGTTTAAGGCGCAACTAGTGCACCCACTTTTTGCCATGTGTATTCAGTTACATGATGTGATAGGGGGCGAGCTTTACGCTATATCGGGCATAAATTTGGTTTGATACTGAGCAGCCAAACCCAATAACACTTTGCCATGTGGGATTCGAAACCGAGACCTCAGAGCGAGAGTCGTACCGCGCACTACGTGGCTTGGGAATGGTCATTTTGGATTTACTATGGCAAGGTTCCATTCCATCATCGCGCACAGATTATATTATTTATAACATAATGTAGATGACGTAGCCCACACTAACATATTCGACATAGAACCCTCCGGCGTAACCGAAGAAATATCGCTTCCGACTTCCTGTACAATGATGTATTAGGGATCTTCGATTACTATCGACAGAAGTGGACCGTACCTTACTTCACGTATTCTCCCTCCCATTTTGAGAATTGGAGAAGGAATTTATCGATTTCGTGATTATTCAGAAATTTGATGTATGTTTATTAACATTGGTTAATAATTCTTTGTTTTTTATGGATTATACAATCAATCGTCATTCCTACTTAAAACGTCAACAATACCTCAAAGTTCCTCTAGCAGGGTTTCATACCGGCGATAATTTGTTACCAACTGACTAAGCTTTCCTTAGGCATCGCGCAGACGCTGTCATTGTGTTGCCCCAAAATGTAATTTTTTGTCTCCACACTAAACTACTGTGAATTGAACGAAAAGCACTCTGAACGCTACTATGAAAGCGTTTTTATAAACCGGCATTATTTTTATTGGGGTTTCAGTGGCGGATCAGGGGCGGTGCAATCGCTCGGGGTGAATCATTAAACACCCGATAGAGGGCGTAGGTGACGTGTCTCCCGCTACCGCCTGTGACGCGATTACGCGACGCTCGAGTGATAAGAGATAGCGGTGGTTGATTTTAGGTTAAAATTGCATTTGCAACTGCAATCTTAAACGTAGATGTTCTATATCGTTATTTTTTTGTTTAATAGTAGAACAAGTTCATGTCGGGTTGCTCTCGCTATGAAAAAAATGGAGTAAATAAAACAACATGCCCCTCCCCCCAAGTATTGGGCAAAGCTGCAAAAATACAATTAATAACTAGTATTGAAAACCAAAAATAAATGCGTTTTGCTAATTAAATATTCATACAATTTTAAGTAGCTTACAAATTACAACACGTAATATGTTATACCCAATTAATAAAGTCACAAATACATAATAAATCCCCAAACCCGCTATATCTCATAACTTAAACCACAACAAAGCTGGTAACACATACGGCCGATTAAACCTTTTGTTACGGAAGAAAAATGGTGTAAGTGTATCAGACGATACTCGGGAGATGCGTGACCGTTGATACCGCGGTAAAGTGATACCACCACCACTACCAGTACCACGACGCGTGCACCGCTGTTAGAAACCGCACGATTTCAATACTAACAAAGAAGTTTTGTCTGTTTGGATTTACGGATAACTATATACGGACGTCCCTTACTATTGTGAAGGTTGATACAAAATGGAACAAGGAATTTTTGAATTTGAAAAATTAACGGATTTTCCCGCCATTTTTTTTTTGTTCATTTTTACTGTCAGACGTTCGACGACTTTGAAATCTTCATAAGGGCACCTCGCGACCACGAAGGCTCATGTGAAGTGGTTTTATTTCTATGGAACAAGGAATTTATCAGCTTATGTTACTTTGGTACAACTCCGATCTAGAGAAAGCTCATACGAAATCACCAAAATGACATTGTGAAGCTATAGTCCAACCTCAATCATTCCGTAAAGTGACGTCACAGGTACAGTCGTCTTCAAAAACATGTCACTTCAATCACCCATCCTTAACGGGGTAGACAGAGCATCGATCTTCTACGAGCTGATATTTAGCAGAAATCTATACATAACACACCCGTGGTCACGATACCCAACTGGCTCGAACCTGAGACCTCACAACTAAGTCAATCACCACAATCCGTGCATTTGGGTGGGCTGGAAGTGTTCATTTGTCACCGCTACCAAGCTACGTCGCGATACAAATCTGGAGAACAATGGGGCACCGTGTTTATAAGTTTAAATTGTTTAACACATTTGTTATAGCGTGTATCGCGTTACAGGGCATTGTAGCGGGTTCGATTTTGGGAATCTAAGATTGAGTCACCTGTTTAATAAATGAGTAAGTTGTGAGAAAATGTGTGTTCAAATAACATTGATATTGATTCAATAGAAAATCTGTCAGCTTACAGCAGTTTGATGTTGATATCGATCTCATTGAACTGGCCAGTTTAGTCTACACTTTTAATGTTGATTTATCAAGAATTCATAACATGACAGAAACCAGAAAATATATTTCATTTTTAAAATGCTTTACATGTCTATGTGACATAAAATAATAAATAATACCAGCCCTGTATTACATACTGTCCCACTGCTAGGCACGGGCCTCCTCTACTACTGAGAGGGTTTAGGTCTTAGTCCACCACGCTGGCCTAGTGCGGGCTGGACTTCACATACCTTCGAAATTCTTATAAAGAGCTTCTTCGGTAGATATGCAGGTTTCCTCACGATGTTTTCCTTCACCGTTAAAGCGAACGATAATGGATAAACAATACACACGTAACTTTGAAAAGTCAGAGGTGTGTGCCTTGGGTTTTGAACCTCCGGGCATTGTCTCGGCTGACCGTCCCATTCCCAACTAAGTAACATGGCTTATATTTTATTCGATTACATTCATTCCAGAAAATTATTATCACGCAGAGGAGCTGCAGACAAAGTGTAGTAAGTTATAAAATGATATTATACCTCGTGTCATATAGCTAGAACTAAACTAAATTGAAAACATCAGTTTCCTTAAACACTCGCGCAATTAACTCAGATCCTAAGTGCGATAGAATTTTCCGTTTAACGTAACAAAATTGAGACAATGAGCTATTTGTTATCGCTTTTACTGCACAATGGCCGGCATTATCGATGTGTTTTGTGTGCACTGAGCAGCGTGTACTGCAGTTTATTGGTATTATAAATACGCAGCATACACGCGAAGCAATGTACTGTGAATTATAGTGGCCTTGGGCGAATAAAAAATGGTGGCCTGTCAAGGTTTATATTTAAAGTAAAATTTCACAATTTATTTTTTGTATTGTAACTAATAGTTAAATAAAAGCGCAATGGACAGTTGTGACTTGTGATAGTTCATATTGAGTCCTGAACGTTTGATATCTTAAGTAACGTATTTTTTTATACAATAATATGACGAGACGAGCAACTCACTCGTCTCAAGCGTTTCAACCGCCCATAAACAGTAACATCCCTATCCGTAACACAGAATTACAATGCACTGCATGTCACCGCATTACATAGCTACTCAACGACTGCTAAATTGGCTGCCATTTTGGTAACAAATTATTTTTCTCACAGTTCGTTATCGCTTCATGCTTGGAATAAATGTTCGTCCAACACATATTTTCGTTAAAAATGCGCCCCCGTGTGCGCTGGCCGTCTGCGCCCGCGCCGGTAACCCAGTTTTTTCATATACGCCTTTTGATAGGGACGTACTTGGGAACGACAAGGGGAACAAAATAGTAACTACATAATCCGTTTATAGCTGATGGATATTAAAGGAACGCGCTTACTAAAGGTCATGTATTTGTTGCGTTTAATCATCTAACAATGTTACAAAGCACCGATGAATTAGATATATTTTTGTGAAATAAAAGCTTTTGAAAGAACTGTTACTGTATCACATATAACAAGAAACCTCTTAGGTATTCGAGACTTGTGCACGACACCCGCGGCCCCGTGTCCTGCGCCCCCATTCCTCACTACGCTCCTGAGCCCACCTCCGTAGCGCTCATTTGTTGGCCCATTGTAAAACACTCACAGTTGTGTTATAACCTTTTTTATTTTCCAACGATAATATTGTTCTCGGGGCAGTTTGGTTCGATTGTGATCGGATGCTGTTACACCATGTCATCTTATTAAAATTTTCTGTCTCGTTTCTTTGAATTACATATAAAATGGGTTTTATCTTAACAGCCGGTATCGGATGTTGGTATTGTTTTTTACATGCTTACATGTATGAAATATGTTAGTGTGGTTTGTCCATTATATTGAGAAGAAATTCTAAAGTTCCATTCACATACAAACGCGGAATTAATTATAAAACATTTAAACCCGAAAATCCCACAGACAAGATATAACACCTGTTATACCTGCTTATGATTTCCCCAAATACCCGCCAAATTACCCATTACCCGACCAACCCCATTCAAAAAAGGAACACGTCATCCTTCGGCAGTTTTCGGCAACGGCGCTGGCGCCGCCGTATCGCACAATATCGTTAGTAGATTAGCTAAAACAAGTTACGTGTAGTGCATGCGACAGGCTTTTGATATCATAAGTAGTTCTTTATTTCTTTGAGATAAGATAAAGTGCTTTTAAAGGTGTGCTAACTTTAACGCCATATAAGTTTTATGTACTTCTGTTATTGATATAAAAAACAACTTGTGTACATAGACGAATGTCATTGAATTAAATGTTTATGATCAGTCAGGTTTCTAGATGTTACTTTTCTGAATTGTTTGTATGTATGTTTAGTGGGGACGTTCGCACAGACGGGTGATCAATTCGCCTTGTTTGAACTATTTCACACTTAGTCCTAGGTAGTCATTTAGGTTATTAGGTCCGTGTTGGTGTCTATTTCTGTTGCTAAGAAGCAAATAAGCATAGTGTGTTTCAGTTTGAAACATGTTTTAGCCAGATTTATAGGCAATAAACACAAGTAACTTTCCTCTTTCGCCATTCAGGTTCTCATAAAAAAAGTGCCCGATCTGTTGAAACGCTGGCTGCAGACCTCTTATGGCATATACCTGATAAGAAATAAGAAGATAAAGAACGATGAAGAATAAGAAAGATAAGACAAACACTGTATTGCTTGTTCTTTGCGTAAGATTTATATTACATAAGAATTTCAAAGGCAATGGGTACATACATTTAATTACCTATTATTAACAATTGAAGCCTAAAAGTCAGTGAGGTGGTAGAGAACTCTTACTCCAGTGTCTGGCCCAGCAGCGGAACAAATTAATACAAGGCAGATATAACTATACAAATAAATATACAATCTCAACATATACATACATACTAACGCCATCTATGCAACATAATTGCAACTAAAACAGAAAAAAAAACAACTTTAAAGCTCAAACATTTTTAATGCACGAAAAAGGTTGGAAGCACGTATTTGATAAGGCTGGTGGTCGTTAGGCTGATAACTGAGTGAAGATAGCAGATGCAGTGATACTGTACAGTCAGCAGATTAATGCGCTCGTATTTTACGCGCTCGATGGCACATGATAGCGGAAATCTACTGAGGAATGTACGGATAGCATAAAAGTTTTAGTGTAATGGGTTTGTGAGATTTTTTTGTGGATTGCAGTAGACATGGTATGATGGTGAGTTGCCGTCGTAGTCAATGAACATCTGCCATTCTAACAGAATTGAAATTGTTTAGCTTAGATAATAAATTCATCAGTTAGCTCTTGTTTTATGGTAAAACGTTTGTGAATTTATCAATAACGATTGTTCCATAGACAAACCAAGATTTTTTGAATAGTAGATCAACAGCTCTAGTATTTCAAAATGTATAAATCTCTTTTATTATCTACCATTTTAAAAATATAAACTTCTGTCCACCACACTTAAATAGCAACCGAGTCTTGAATTATAAACAACAAATTTAAATTCAACTTTAACATCAAATTACTTCATCTTCCATCTATAAAAGGATTTTAAAATTACCATAAAGACTCATTTTTCATTTTTTTGGCGTATAAACAAGCGTATGCTGTATTTTGGCAACAGTCCTTCGATGGCTCACCCGTTTTTAAAATGTGAAACTTCAAAACTATTTTATTACGGCCAGTATTTACGGTTGCGATTATTGTAAAAATGGCGGGAATGTGAAGGAAAATATCAGTATCTGGTATTTTTGGAATTCCTGTTGGTTATTGATGATTATTTGAGTATTGTAGCTATTATAATAAATTATTTGAAAATAGGACAGAAGTTGGTGAAAGATGGATTCATTTATTTATTTTCGGCAATAGGTACGTGGGTGATAACGGTCAAACGTTTTAAATTGCATTATCTTATCTTGATACATATTATTCACCTTAAATGTACTATAGAAACAGTTAAGCGTAGTCTAGTAAAGCTAAGATATAAGTACGTATTGTATCACGAGAAAATTGTGAAGACTGCCTCGGTGGCGTAGTTGTATTACAGTACGACTGCAAAACTGAGGTCTCGGGTTCGATCTCCGGGTCGGGCAAAGTGATATTGAGTTTTTCTATTCAGTATCAGCCCAGAGTCTGAAATTTGTGCCCGATATGGCGATAGGCTCGCCCCTTATCACATCATGGGACGGAATAACGGCGAAAAGTGGATGCACTAGTTGCGTCTCTGCCTACCCCTTCGGGGATAATAGGCGTGAGTGTGTGTGTGTGTGTGTATCACGAGTAACCTTCTATACCATTGACAAGTTTTTCAAGCGATGTTAATCTATAAACATCAAATTCTCTTGTAGCACATTGTTTAAGGAACGTATTCATAAAATTGAAATAGCTAAGTACGGAGCACTGCTATGATAATAAACCTGTCTTTCAATGCTTACGGCATGAAAATATTCTAAGTACATAAGCAAAGGAGCGCTGTGATTGGCTTATATTGAGATACAACTTTTCTTCCGTTAGCTATTAGATAAACAAGGCTAAACAAGATCAAAGAAAACTACAAAATTTCCCACACTATACGTTCTCATATATTGTTTGTAAACACGGGTTTAGCAAAGGAAACAACCAACCAGCCATGCTAGGTGTTTCTCTACGCGATCGAATCAGAAATGAGGAGATGCGTAGAAGAATGAAAGTCACTGACATAGCCCAACGGATAAGCAAGCTGAAGTGGCAATGGGCAGGGCACATAGTTCGAAGAACTGACGGCAGATGGGGCAAAAAAGTTCTCGAGTGGAGACCACGTACTGGCAAGCGCAGCGTCGGCCGTCCACCTGCAAGGCGGACCGATGACTTGGTAAATGCCGCAGGAACGCGCTGGACGCGGGCCGCTTTTGACAGGTCCATCTGGAAATCTTTGGGGGAGATCTATGTTCAGTAATGGACGTCAAGTGGCTGATGATGATGATGATGATGAACCAGCCATATATTATACTGCCCACTATTGAGCACGGGCCTCCTCTACAACTGCGAGGCTCCAAGACGCTGGCCTAGTGCGGGTTGGCAGACTTCACATACCCTCGAAACTCTTGAGAATACGGGTGTGACTAACGCCCATATTTATGATTCTTTATTCTAATTATTGGATTTTTTTATTTGAACTGAAGTATTTTTAAACACACATTTCAATAATTGGATTGCTTTCAACTTATTTTCAGTGGTACTGTAATATATTATATAGTTGGTGTTCGGAGTGTGGCGCGGATGGGTGTACCAGCCGGAGGTGCTGTCCGCGCTGCAGCTGTGCGTGGCCAGCGACCGCGTCACCGCTCGGCGTCTCCCGCCGCTGTCCCACCTCCGAACACCACGGACAAATGTGCTTAGGTTTGCGCCTTTGTCGCGGCCCATACGATTACTCAATACTATTTCCGAGAACGTGGATATATTTATATTAAGAAACCTGCAGGAGTTCACAGAAGTGGCCTACAGGTGTATTGAGGTTAATAGCAATTAGCAAATAACTTTGTACAACACCGCTTTAGTATATCTGTAATGGCTTGGTATATGTGTATAAATAAATAAATATTTTCTGGTCTATAATATTATGATCGTAATTAGGCAATTTTCCCAAATCGCATCGTTTTCGCGCCAATACCTTCATTTACATGTCCCATTTCCTTAACGGCCTTTTTCGAGAACACTGTATTCGACTGGACAGAGTGCAGTACAAGTTATAAGAGACCGCGTACGTATCCAAATTTAAAATTTGTGTAAAGACAAGCAGAGTTTAAATAAATATTGTTTTGTATTTACTTTCTAGGTTTTTACAAAATGTATGATGCTTATTAGCTATTGCAGAGATTTATGCGTAATATTATTGTAATGCAAATTTATAAAAGTAGCAGTTGCTTTTATCCAGTCGTAAATAGGTTTTCTATATTATTTATTTATGAAATTAAAAGACATGAAATTTAATAATGATCCACTTTTCAATACATCTTATTGTATACATAAAATGATTTAAATATTGAATAGCTAGTCTAAGTATAAAGTCCACAAAACAATACACCTCTACCATGAGCAGGGAAGGAAAAATATAAACAATAACCTTTTGATACGCTTTATCAACAATCAAATACAATAGAAGTGATACAAAACTAGGTAATAGTTTATTTTTAATTTTACCCTGAACATAACAATACTACACTGCGCTCGTCATCCTGAGATATAAGATGTTAAGTATCATTATGTCCAGTAGTTACACTGGATACAATGTCCTTCAAACGGTAATACAACAGTGCATGCACACTGCTGCTTGGCGGTAGAAAAAGATATTGCGGACTTTCACATATGAGGGACCTACCACGAGTAATCATACCCGCTCTCGCTTGTACCTTGCGCCATACACAGTTTAACGTATTTTTAGATTTAGCGGCGGCAAATTACACATATACACAAGAAATGTGCAGTTGCATTACGGTATTAACATTTTTATGGGCTATATATTTTGTTAAAACGTTGCCGCGTACAATTGATGGGCGGAGAATGCGAAATTAATGTATCTTTTGTATAGGGTAGTGATTAGCCAACGATTTTTTATATGAAATTGGTGTATTATCGAAAATCTGTTAAACTTTGAACGTAATTTGTGTCTGATATAGCTAGTTACATTATGTCAAGTTTTGGATGATGTCATTGTACATTTCTGCCAATAGTGTGTTGAGTTTTCAGTTAGTTCAGTACCATGAAACTTGGCCTAACAATTGTGATTATGGACAGCAGGAATTAGTGAGTAGAGGGCTCACATAAACAAGGTCAAATTGTTTTTACAACATCCTTAAAAATTGTGTTGGTCGACACAACATTTGACAAAACTTCTTATCGAATATAGGTATTTAAAACCACTCCAACAACTTTGATAAACAATGTTTAAAAGTAGGTAATTATTAAACAAATGAGGTGGTGGAGGAGACAATGAATATTGATATAACGAACATAATAATGCGCAGTTAACCGCAGATAAATAATCTATTGAAAAGGATAAATAACACAGTGTAATATCGCATTTTGTTTGTAATGTACGGGCAAGGAATTTTTGTATACCTAACTGTACGATAATGTCGAATGTATTAATTTTAAATGTAACTGACGAATGTCTCATTAAGTACTAAGACAGTAATGAACATATTGATTTATGCCATTACAGTTGTTTCAATTTATTTATTTAGAATAAGGTAAAGAGCGTATTTTTGTTTAAAACATTATATTCAAAACTAAATTTTTTATTAGACATATTTTATGAGTTGTTAATTTTGTTAATTAATTTTATTCTAGATCTGAAGATCTATTTTATAAATACTTATATGCTCTTGTAGCAGATTTCGGCGAACTGTGACCGTATTATGTAAGACCAAAATATATACACGATTTCATACGTAAACAATTTGAATTTGAATGAGGAGAAAAGCAAGTCAGTTGCATAATGTTTACTTGACAGCCTTTAAACAGCCTCCACCCAAAGCTCTAAATGCCTAGTCATTACGTTACTACTGAGTAACGAGCCTTAGCACCTATTGTATCAGCGCCAGTAAAGTAGCATATATCATCATCATCAGCTACATGAAGTGCTGCTGAACACAGGCCTCCCCTAAAGATTTCAAAACGGACTTATATAACGGCCTATAATAAATAATAATAATACCAGCCCTGTATTATATACTGCCCACTGCTGAGTACGGGCCTCCTCTACTACTGAGAGGGTTTTTTAGGCCTTAGTCTACCACGCTGGCCTAGTGCGGATTGGCAGACTTCACATACCCTCGAAATTCTTATGAAGAATTCTCAGGCTTGTAGGTTTCCTCACGATGTTTTCCTTCACCGTTAAAGCGAACGATAATTGGTAAACAATACATACAAAACTTCGAAAAGTCAGAGGTGTGTGCCTTGGATTTGAACCTCAGGACATTGTCTCGGCAGACTATTCCATTCCCAACTAAGCTATCGTTCACTATTATGATGGCCTGCATCCAGTGTATTCCTGCGACCTTTATCAAGCTGTCTGTCTATCTTGTAGGTGTTTAACGCTGTGCTTTCCATTCCAGAACTTTTTTTACTTCATTTACCGTTATTTCTGCAAGCTATGTGCCCTTCCCTCTACCATTTTAGTTTTCTAATTTGTAATCAAAATTTTGTTCTATGGATCTACTTATTTCTGATTTGATACCGTAGAGAAACACTAAGCGTAGCCTCCTCCATAGCTCGCTGATTGACATGAGCCGACTTAGTACCAAACGTTCTTGATGTTGTCACTATTGCTCATAGGTAATGTTGGGGTAGTGGTCTTCCACACAACAGTGTTTACGACTGATTCTCGCCACCCCCCAAATGAAAGAAAAATAAGCTCTATTAAATTTGAATATTGTTTTTTGATGATTGTATTTTTTTTTTGTTTACGCGGAGAAAGTGAATTATTACTACCGCCCAGTGTTCAAGGGGAACGACTGAGCGGTTATGTTGGGTTCACCGTGCCTTACGACCCGACGTTGAGCTGCCCGGAGAGATGGAAAACGTCGGGCGACCGCCGGGCCGAGTCCCTAACCTATGTACACCGCACGGCATACCAACCAAAACTCCGCGGTGGCCATCTTCGGCGCATTAGGGACGGCTGCGCAAATTTCGCAATATTTACACATAAGTTACACAAATGAAATATTTTACTATCAAAACTTAAATGTCACACACGACCACTCAAAACATCAAATCGCGTGCCTTAGATTTATAATTTGATTGTGAAAATGCAACTCACGTGACGTTAACTAGCTTCCATGTTAATCAGGAGTTTACAGTAAAGACTGTAATTTCATTATAATATTCTAGATTGTACTGCAGGCTGTTAATGCGGTATGTTTAGTGCAAATTAATTTTGTAACATTTATGTGCCGTAGTCATATTTTATTTGACCCAGAACAAATTTAATAAAATGTTTAAAAACCACATCCTTCTATTGCATCTATTAGTAGCTATGGGTTTAAAACTACTAAGAAACGAAAACAATTAACAATCATTGTGGTTGAGAAACAACTGATTAGCAAGAAACTTGTAACCGATTTTATAGTTGAGGCAGACGTATTTCCTGTAATAGATTGCCTTAAAATAGTTATTAAAACGTACTTTATCTACGCGTTATATAGTACATTTTTAAATAATATTACTTGTTTCATGATTTGAATCGAGCGCTGATTCATAACGATTATGTATGTAAAATATATAGAACAAACCATATTCCACGTACATAAAGTCCAATTTTCTAAAAATTTTGAAGCAATTTGCTTGGGATAAGTGGGCGTCGCTGAATAAGGTACATTTTCATTATTAAACGCATATTCGTAGCCCTCCCACTGATACGTCACCGACCACAACACAAAACAATGGCGTCGCGATAACTACTTATAAATAATTGGTCTACGATAATTCTAATTAACGTGTACAGTATCGCCAGACGGGATCAACAGGAAACTGGCTGATATGCTCGGCAGTAATTAATTTTCACTATACGAAGCTTGTTGACCTACGCGCGCGTGTGTCACTGCGCAGTTAGTGTGATTGGAAAAACTGCAGACATTCAAACGACATTATGAAGCTTGTTGAGACTTGCTAACATTGTGTGGACAATACTGTATCTTTATAAAGCTTTTTATGCTGAAACGCAGGCAAAGAAGAAAGCTAAATCTATTTAAAAGTTAATACATATATATATACATATACTCTCACGCCTTTTATCCCCGAAGGGGTAGGCAGAGGCGCAACTAGTGCACCCACTTTTCGCCATTATTCCGTCCCATGATGTGATAGGGGCGAGCCTATCGCCATATCGGGCACAAATTCCAGACTCCGAGCTGATACTGAATAGAAAAACTCAATATCACTACGCCACCGAGGCAGTCTAATTAAATAAAATTAAAAGTAATATTTCGTCGTAATATAGATTAGATGTGTCTCCATTATAATATATATGATTAGGTTTTGTTCGCGGTTCCGCTCGCCTAAAAAGCATTTTTCGCAATAAGAATCTTTGAATTAAGGTACCTTTTTGTACGACGACAGCGGCATTTACTTAAAGATCTAATTAAAAAACAAATAGATCCTACTGAAGTAAATTACTGAGAAAAGTAGCCTGTATGTTAATCAGAGATGGTCTACCCGTATGCTGAAGGACATGTTCAAAAACAGGCTTAAAATTCTAACCAAGACGGATGACCTAAAAATTAGCCTTTTGCAGTAAAATCTAATCGTACAATTTTAAAGTCCTCCGACTTTGACATTTGTGTAATTTTATTTTCCTTAAAAACTACACTTAAAATGAACGTAGTTAGTTAAGTTATAAATGGTGGGGTCTAAGAATATTTTTTTATGGATCATCATCATCATCAACCCATTGCAGTCCACTGCTGGACATAGGCCTCTCCCAAGATACACCACAGAGCCCGCTCTGCTGCTTTAGGCATCCAGTCGCTGCCGGCCCTCTTGTGCAAGTCGTCCCGCCTTCTGGATCCATGATACAATTGATTGCCCCTTTAATATCCATAGCAAGTTTCAGCCAGTTTGATTTTGAGGCCTAGCACCCATACAAAAACCGGACATCTCCCTTCATCCTAATTCTTTAAGTGGATACTGCGTTTAATTCTGAGAAATATTTAAAAGTTTTCTATGTTATAATATGAAGGCTAATGCTTGTGTGGACTGGTCTGCTCTGTTTGATGGTTGACTTTATTTTTTTTTACTTAAAATTAAACATGTAGATGGTTGTTTCACTTAGGTACTCTCCGTTAATTTTCGCACTTAATATCCATCTTTAAAATTGAAGTAATTTGTGATTTGTAAATTGTAAAATGTATATTTAAAAAAAAAATGCCAAAAGACCTACGCTGAGTTTCTTGGTGCTTCTTCTCAGGTCAGTGGGCTTTTCCGAAGCACTGGTAGAATCTTTAAGTAAACAACATTGTGAAAAATGACGTGTAAAAGTGCCCTTAGGGGCCTAATTACTGAATAAATGATTTGAATTTTTTTTTTATTTTAAGTGGTTACTGCGTTCTGACAAAGATCTAAAAGTTTTCTGAGTTATAATATTAATATAAGAAATAACATTGATATAACATTCATTGACCTAGATACACAAATCCCTCAAGCATCTTGTCATGAGAAGTTATAACCTCAGTATCACTGAGTTACCAGATCCAGTTTTATAGCTCGGGACGGACAAACATACAGATAGCGCGAAGGTCGAACAACAACTCATGGCAAACATCTCACCGTTATATAAGATAAAATCATACTAGGATTTCTATGTACTGATCTGACGAGCTAGTCTGGTGGAATGCAAAGCAATCAGCCCTGTATTTTACTGCCCACTGCCGCACGGGGCTCCTCTAGTACTAAGAGGATTTAGGCCTAGTACGGGTTGGCAGACTTAACACACCCTCGAGGTTCTTATGGAGAATTCTCAGGTATGTAGGTTTCCTCATAATGTCTGGTGGAATGATTGCCCAAAAATAGCTAACACCCGAACATTGAGTTACAATGCACTTTCGGTTCTACGCTTTTGTGTATGACCTAAATACCAAGTTATTATCCTATGTAGTAAGCAGGTTCGAATCTCAGATCAGGCAAAAAGTTTATTATTGTCTTTTTTTTGTGGTATTGAATGACGAGACGAGCTTGCCGTTCGTCTGATGGTAAGCGGTACAAACGCCCATAAATAATAGTAACACCATATAGCACCTTGAGTTACAAAGTACTGTGTGGCATTCCACTACGCTCGTCATCCCGAGACATAAGGTGTTAAGTCTCATTGTATCCTATAATGTCCTTCAAACCGAAACACAACAGTGCATGCACACTGCTGCTTGGCAGTAGAAATAGACATTGATGTGGTACCCACCCAGACGGACTCTACATATGAGAGACCTACCACCGGTAATTAAATAAATTGTAATATGTGAATGCAATAAACTTCCTGACAATATAAATAATCGTTTGCAATGAGTTTTTTAATTCATACACTAATCGCAAGTTCTAATCACAATTCTAGTCAAAGTTATTAACACAATATAGCACATCATTACCTAAAAAAACTCAGTTGAAATAAACACAATGAGTACCGGGGGTCACGTGACACTGGTACGCGCATACATCAAAGTCAAATGAAAAGATACGATAAGGATCTCAGCGAAGTTGTACGACGCTGATAAAGTGCAAGGCGGGCGGAGATAGCGTCCCCGCACCCGCCGCCCGCCCTAGCGGGGCGATACCGTCGTATTATTTATTATTATACTGATATTGCGTTTAAAATTAAGTTATAGATTATTTATAATGAAAGAGTCCGTTATGTATTATTCTATTAAATAGAATTAGTTGGTGTTCATGTGAAAACCCCGTAAATATAATGAGACTTAACATCTATGTTTTTGGATGACGAGCGCAGTGGAATGCGACACAGTACTTTGTAACTCAAGGTGCTGCATGGTGTCGCTACTGCTTATAGGCGGTCGTATCGCTCACCATCACGCAAACGGCATGCTCGTCTCTGAATTCAGTAGCAATAAAATTTTTTTTTAAGGAATCTAGGAAAATTTCAAAAGTATTCTGTGATAATGCAAATAACATTTGGTGCAGACAGCTTTGCGGGCACTACTAGCATATGATTAAGTGTTGTATATACCATATACATGAAAATATTATAAATATGACGTGTATGCTACACGTCATATTTTTACGCTTCATAATTCGTAGGTCTCAAAAGCTCACAAATACCACCGCACATTTAAAATAGTATCCTAGGGTCCAAAAAGCCTGATCTTGTTCAATATTTATCTCTCTTGACAATATCAAAACATATTTTAGTTTATACTTATCTAAATATAATTTCAAACCACATTGTGAATGCGAACGTCAAACTACGATAAGATGTTTGCAGGAGATAAAACAGCGGCTCTACACCCCAATATAATTTATACTCTGATTTAACCCTGGACCTGATTATAAGTATATTGTCCTTAGCATTACGCCTCTTCCTTTTTCGGGGTAAGTAGAGGTATAATAGCTTCATTTCACCACCTAAGGTATGCAATAGCCGATCTTATTGCAATTTACTGGCAACACTTCGAAACAACGGCTGATACTTTTTTTTTTTTATTATGGCCATCTTCGGCGCATTAGGGACGGCTGCGGGCTTCCTCCGACTCACGTCTAAGTTGTCGTCCGCAACCGCCCCTGCGCGTACCGCTGTTGCGGTCCTTCTCCTGTTGTTGCGGGGGCTCAGAAGCCCCCGTACACTGAAGGACGCCCTTGGTGTCCTAGGCAGCGTGAGACACGTTGCCGTCCATCACGGGGGTCACAGAAGTTGGCTAGACTAATAGGTGGACGGCCCCTCCCGCCCACACGTGACCCCCGGAGGCCCCTATTAGTCGCCTTTTACGACAGGCAGGGGATACCGTGGTGGAATTCTCCAAACGCCCCCAATCCACAGGGCGAAAGGCTGATACTGAGCATAAAAAAAAAACACACACACTATCCTGGAACGAACCAGAAACTGGAAATCCCACCTGACGCAACAGCTGAGAGTCATGTTGGTTTTGTGGAAGATAGTATTTATCTAGTTGACGCAACCCATCAATGCAGTAGACAATTGTCCATAGTGTGACTTTTCCATACGTAGCGCAACAGCAAGCTTTCTACAGGCTGGCTCTCCCTAACACAGTGGAATTAAAAACTATTCTTTATGTAGACATAGCACATGGATTGGGGGTTGTTCTTCAATTTTGATACTGTAATGTTACTGACATCAAATCAATTTATCATGCGCACTATTTGAGTCAGTTACTATAAATAAATTATTATTATTATTATATTATAGACTACAGTATGACTCTACCATTTCAAAAACCACACAAACCTAACAAAAACCACTTAATATTTTTATAAGTTCAACGTCCGAATAATGTATTTTATCAAAAGCGCCCTTGAAACAGTCTGAGGCGGATAAGAATTTATAAAGGGCGCGATAAGGCGGGCGGCGGCGATAACCGCCCGCCCAGATGCTATCTGTGATTAAATAGCCCGCCTTATCAGCAACCAGCCGACAGGATCTTGGTCGCACAGGTTAGTTCAGGATAGAGACTTCTTAGAAAATCAGTTTTTCGTATATTAGATTTAGATTTTCTTGGCTATTTAGTATTATGGTATATTTGTAATACAAATAACTTTACAAATGTTTGGTATGATTGGTTCAGTTTTAGACAGATATGATTCCATCAGAAAAGAAGCGTTAAAAGGCTCTGTTGTTTGCCGTTAGGTCAGTGATTGCTATATAACAATACCTAAATCCCATTCCCTTTTTCATCCCACTCTTGCTCCTTAAAGGTCCAAAACTTAATACAACAGAGTTTTTTTACAGTTCAAATATTCGGTAATACTAACTCCGGAAGGCAGTCGCAGTTCACGCGTATTTTCTTTTTACAAGGAATGTTAATTATACGTACAAATATCTTGTATTACTCTACATCTCTTTCCATATTTTAATTAATGTCTAAATTACTGGGACATTATATAGTATATTCATTTAATCTTGGTGTGTCTTTTAATTTTATATCCGGGCAGTCTCTGCCCCTCCAGTGATCTGTATAGATATGAATACGTGGCGCATTCGGTACGAATCCGTCAAACCGATGAGATAAAGGCGGACGTGAACTTTCGCTCCCACCTCCCCCTCTCAACCCTCCAGTCCCCCACTCTGCTCATATACAATAACTTGAGGACTTACGTTTCATGGGAGTGGTTTGGACATGTAGGCATAGGGCAATTGTATTGACTCCTAGGTTTCAAGGATAAGCATTGACGTAGCTAGAGATTTTATCTAAAGGAGCAGTCGACGGGAGCAGCTTTCACGTACTACGTAGGTAAAGTGCTTTTGATTTTGTTAGTGTGAAGCGTTTTTTAGGCTGGGCAAAGTAGATTCTAGAATGGGTGATGCCTTGTCCCCCGTAGCTACGAATATGAGGTTATACAACTTCTCATAAACTTAGGATAATCGCATTTGCCAATTCCCAAAATAGTCTATTTGTATGGACTAAGTTTCAGAGTATTGAGATTTAAAAATGACTTATAGATAGGCAACAGCATTGTCTACAAAATTGCCTTATGAGTAATTGACAACATATTATAGTGTTTAAGATTCTCGATCGGATAAAACGAGTAATAAAAATTATTTTCAAGTATTTACATAAAACAACTTACATTTATTTCCTCAAGCATAATCGCTTCAAAGTTCTAACGGCCTACTTACCTGCAAAAAAATAAAAAAAAGCGAAATTAAATTACATTATAATATCATTACGATCATTATGGTGGGTCATGACCTGCAATTGACCTAATGATGTGGTACAAGGGACGAGCTGTTACTTTTATGTATATGTTATGATGGTAATTAGTTAATGATTTTCATTGCGGAGTAAGGTCTGATGGTAACCATCACCCACAAAGTTAAAACTGGTAGATACGTTACGGAATTTGGATTGTTTTACTAAGAAATCTAAACGGGTAGATTTTTTAAGTGCAATCAGCCCTGTATTATATTCTACCCACTGCTGAGCACGGGTCTCCTCTACTACAGAGAGGGTTTAGGCCTTAGTCCACCACGCTGGCCTAGTGCGGGTTGGCAGACTTCACATACCTTCGAAATTCTTATAAAGAGCTTCTTAGATATGCAGGTTTCTTCACGATGTTTTCCTTCCCCGTTAAAGCGAACGATAATTGATAAATAATACACACGTAACTTTGAAAAGTCAGAGGTGTGTGCCTTGGGTTTTGAACCTCCGGACATTGTCTCGGCAGACCGTTCCATTCCCAACTAGGCTATCGTCCGCTTACTAAGTCATTTGTCGTCCGATTTTTAAGTGATAATATTTAATTTGTATGAGATAATACTTAAGACGTAGATTTTTTTCAACATTGACACAATATGTAAATGTTTCTATAAAATATGGGATAATGTACAGTAGTACTAGTAACAGTAGCTTATGTTGGTGGTTTGAGAGAGTCCAGCAGTGTAGAGCACTGAGTAAATCAGGTTATCATAACTTTCGAGGTGTGCAACGCTTCTACAACCACATTTTTTAAATATCATTCTGTTCAATGGAAAAAAAATGATATTTAAATAATGTAGCTCTTACTATCAAAGGCAAAAAAGACAATCAAATTAATAAAGTAAACATTATCAACGCTATTACATAGCACGCCATAAATAATGATGTTATCGTTATATAAAATCATATTAAGTAATTAGTACCACCCCACACTGTCAAATTTAAGGGATGAAAATGCCCCAAGGTGTTTAAGGGGCGGTTATTGTAATTAAACTACCAAACTAATATTTTTAATGAAGTGTATCTAATATCTATGCAGTAAAAATTTTAAGAGAACTTTTATACTCATGGAACCTTACTAATAAATATATTTTATTACGTGGGGGTCTCTTGTATGTAGGTCTAGATAGATGTCTTTGTTTATTTCTACTGTTAAGCAGCAATATACAAGAACAGGTGTTTATTGATTTTACATTTTTTTAAATCAACGGAATTACGTTCAAAGGTCATAATGATACTTAATTCTTATATTTCAAGAAAAAAAAAACACGAATGTTCTTATTTATTTTGCATTCAAAATTAGTGCTGTAGCTATTGATTACTGAATATGCACAGCTGCAATGGTTACTATGAAGCAAATAATATCGTTGCGTCATCTTACGTTTAAAAAAACATGAAATAAATATTCCATCCTTTATCACAAACCGCTCTCATCTCACATCTTACACCCAACAATAACCACATTAGCGTATACCGAAGCCTTTATACGTGTGGTTTGTTGAAAAAATCTGCAGTATTATGCAAAATAACAGTTATCGAAGGATCTAAGGCGACGTGCACACACGCTCTGTCGCATGTTCCGGAGCCTGCCGACCCTTGGAAATTTCTAGAACTTCTCGCGTGGACTTATTAACCTGTGCTGATTAATATGCTTGTTGACTAAATAGCTTTTATTCCGGTGTTGTAAAATCGATTTTCCGGTGTAAAGCTTTAATGTAAGTAGAGATAAAATGAAATCCTCCTAGCCAGTTTCGGCCACGGCGGCCAATCTCAACGGAGATCAGCCAGCTACGCAGGAGATATTATAGTGCACAAGTGTGTGCGCAATACACAGGTGCACTCGCTATTCCTTCACTCTCATAGTCCGGTGAGACGGCAATCCGACATGACCGGAGAGAGATCAGTCGCAGGAACAACGGCTTTACGTGCTTTCCGAGGCACGGGGGTATCACATCGCCAACTTCCTGACTCCGAGCTGCGACTGAGTAATTTTATTTTCGAGAGATAAAATAAGGTGAGCTTAGGAAAAAAAGTGTTATAAATCACAGTCAGATATTTCAATTTTATTTTGGCTTCGCATCAGTCGCTGTTTAAGATACCAATAATTTTTCACTAACTAAGGGAGGTCTTCATTAAGCAGGACCACGCTGGATGCGGGCCGCTTTTGACAGGTCCGTCTGGAAATCTTTAGGGGAGGCCTATGTTCAGCAGTGGACGTCGTGTGGCTGATGATGATGATGATGCAGGGTAGTCTATCTTAAGGGTGCTTTTAAATTAAAAACAAATAGACTCCCTGAAATTAATTTTAACGTAAAAACGGCCTTTCCATTAAGATGTATAAAAATAGCCATCTATTTTTTTTATTTTTTTATGGCATCAAATGACGAGACGAGCATGCCGTTCGCCTGATGGTAAGCGATACGACCACCCATAAACAGTAGAAACACCATCCAGCACCTCGTGCTACGAAGTACTGTGTTGCATTCCACTGCGCTCGTCATCCTGAGACATAAGATGTTAAGTCTCATTATGTTCTGTAGTTACACTGGCTACAATGTCCTTCAAACCGAAACACAACAGTGCATGCACACTACTGCTTGGCGGTAGAATATAGACATTGCGGTGGTACCCACCCAGACGGACTCTTACATAATATGAGAGTTCTACCACCAGTAAAACGTCCACCATCTTCATGCAATTTACTCTAAGGAAGTAAAATCCCATACAGTAACTAACTTTACCACCTCTAATCAGTCAGTATATGCTTCTGAAAACTAGTTTCCAGATAAACCATAGTTATAAAGATGGTAGATAAGAGACGCAGAGATAAATAAACGCATGCAGTGCATTTTGTGAAACAAGACCGGGCGGGCCTCAGGCGTCGCTATCGCCGCGGCCGCGCCAAAACTCCGCTTATCTTGGTCACTTTTCACGTTTTTCACCAATCTACCCGCGCCGTAGGGTTGTCGCTATTGTGTTTTGTTTATAATATCATGTATAAACAAATCCTCTCGTTTACGTGGTAGATGTTGGTGTAATTTACATATTTTTATGTTATATATCGACGTGCAGTTTATGGAACATATGAAACTGAAATATGGGTCGGGAGTCAATTGATTAAAAAAGCGGTGATAGCCTAATTGGGAGTGGAATGGACTGCCGAGACGAGTGTCCGCAGGTTTAAAACTCAGGGCACACACCTCTGATTTTTCTAAAAAATATTTGTGAATTCTTTGTGAATTATCACTCGCTTTAACGGTGAAGGAAAACATCGTGAGGAAACCTGCATACCTGAGAAGTACTATAATTATTTTATTGGGTTGTAATAATAATAGCAATGAATCGTTTCGTGCGTATAGTTTTGTAATCCTAAAAGACAATTACTGGTGGTAGGTCTCTCAAAATGTAAGAGTCCCTCTGGGTGGGTACCACCGCAATGTCTATTTCTGCCGTTAAGCAGTAATGAGCATGCACTGTTGTGTTTCTGTTTCAAGGACATTGTAGCCAGTGTAAGTACTGGACATGATGAGACTTAAGACCTTGTGTCTCATGATGACGAACGCAGTGGAATGCCACACAGTACTTTGTATCTCAATATGCTGAATGGTGTTTCTACTGTTTATGGGCGGTCGTATCACTTTCCATCAGGCGCACGGCATGCTCGTCTCGCATTCAATGTCAAAACAAAGTTATTTTATTAAACCATATATTAAAAGTAGCAATACATCTACTAACCTATACAATAAAACAAAAATAACCCGAAGAAGATCTACGATAGGAAAAACCAACCCTACAGGCTTCCCCTGTCCCACTGCAGACCAGAATAGGATGGCGGCCAGATACCGCCCGATACCAACTTTATTGAAGTTTTGAAGGGTAATGTGTTTTATGCAATGATACTTTACAACTAAATCAGTTTGACTAAACCACAATTCAAAGTAATTGACAACCATGTCAACATTAACTTTCGGTAGATTACTGGAGTCTACTTTTATGAACCCAACTTCCATTTTCATTCAAAACCCAAATAGTTTTCGCAACTAAAGAATAAGTGGACGATAGCCTAGTTGGGAATGGAACGGACTGCCGTGACAATGTCCGCAGGTTCGAAACCCAAGGGCATACACCTCTGACTTTTCTAAAAAATTATGTGTGTATTCTTTGTGAATTATCGCTCGCTTTAACGGTGAAGGAAAACATCGTGAGGAAACCTGCATACCTGAGAAGTTCTCTGAATTTCGAAGGTATGTGAAGTCTGCCAACCCGCACTAGGCTAGCGTGGTGGACTAAGGTCTGAACCCTCTCAGTTGTAGAGGAGGCCCGTGCTCAGCAGTATGGCAGTGGTATGGTATGGATGCGTCACACACAAGTGGAACCATTAGGCTGTGGAACAGTTTGCCAGCGTACGTGTTCCCTCCTTCCTACAACTTGGGTCCTTTAAGCGGAGCGTGAAGAAGTAATTATGTAGGTCGACATATCTGTGCCAACCGACCAAGGATGTTTGTCTTTAGCCGGTCGACATTATTTTGGGCTTCACTTCATTTACCATCAGGTGTAGCGAAGCCACTTTGTCAAGCCCACGAAAAAATATGGTATATAGGAATTAAATATGATAAGAAAAATAAATTGCCTTGGTGGCGTAGTTGTATTACGTTACGACTACAATGTCAATGTCTCGGGTTGGATCCCTGGGTCGGGCAAATTGATATTCGGTTTGTCTTCACTGTATCAGCCCGGAGTCTGAAATTTGTGCCCGATATGGCGATAGGCATCACATCATGGGACGGAATATGCATGGCGAAAAGTGCACTAATTGTGCCTATGCCCACCCCTTCGGGATAAAAACCGTGAGTGTATATGTGTATGTAAGAAAAATAGACCTTCCGGAAATCTCAATAATTACGAACTGCAAATTCACACTAGTAAGTTTATTTTCACTACCTATTGATGGTACAAAACCATACAAAAGTACTATAACATTGCCTAACATTGAAGCAATTTTATCGTCTAATAATTAGCACATACACTATCGCAGTTGAGCTGCTTTGAATAGCTATCGGTGACTGATACTGAGCCGGCATCGAACCGACTGCGTTGCGGTGATAAGCAGCGATAATTGACTCCAGTTCTTGTGTTTTAATTATGTTTTAGGTAAACTTGTTGAGGCGCAAACAAGGTGGTAGATTGAACTCGAGGTTCATGAGAATTGTAATATTTTTTGTTTTGCTTGACTTGAATCATCCAAAGGTGAATGACAACTGGCTAGCCTGGAACTAAAGTGGTCTATGTTATTACATTTTACTTATTTTCACATTTTTTTATTACTGATTAAGCTACTAGTCACTAAAATTACATATGAATAGCTAAGTTATCTACTTAGCTACCATATAAATGTTCATCATCAATATAATATACATTCATAAACGCGATTTGTTTGATGACTCAAAATTTGTATTTTGTAACATAGACCACTTTCGTGCCAGGTTAGCCAACTGGTCTTAAAAATCTGCAAATTTATAAAGAACTGTTTTTGAAAGGATGTGTTGTACTGATCTTCCTTTTGGTCAAACTTGATTTTGTTTAGTTGGCATATTACTCATTATGGAAACGCCTTTCGTCTAGTCTTTGGAAATACTATCTTGATGTTTCTATGAACTCAAAAATATAAATGACTCTAAGATCCTATAAAACATTACTATCACTTCAGCCTCAAAAGAATAGCAGTGTGCAGTGACTCCCAATAACATTCACTTTAAGTACAATATTAAAGTAACAAACAAAACACATCTAGGAAAACACTTGTTTAAAATCACAAGAACTCCCCGATCTCGCACGAGCTCGTACATGAAATATATTCAATCTGCGAGGAGGAGATAAGGTCACCCCTCCCGCGGCCACCCCACGCGCCGCTAAGCCGCGCGAGAATCATTTTTGACGGTCACTTTGTTTGTGTTTGTATGATTTTTAGAATAAAACCCTTTAGTAATGGTATTAATAAAAAAAATATATTAACTACACTGATATATTTTAAAAAATCCGCACGGAACTTTTCCTGTGCCCAATGGAAGAAAATATCGTTTGAAAAAAGAATGCAATTAATATTTTTCAGTTGTTTATGTGTGTATAGACGTTTATCAACTCCAAAATAACACCAATTATGTAGATACATAAAATATACAGAAACATGCAGTGTTCAATGAAATACTTAATTAGATCTACGCATTTTGAACCGTTTAGGAATGTTCGTAAATTAATATAGATCAAGTTTAATATAACTAAACCAAACGTATTATTTTTTCCTGTCGGGTGATGTTACTGTTTAAGTGGCATCACTTTCCATAAGGCGAGCTACCTCTTTCATTCATTTGTATAACAGCGTGACTAGGCGACTCTACATACAATATTTCTGTAAATAATCCTTTTACTGAAACATATATAGATATATGATTAATGGCAGCATCGTGGAGCTAGGTGGTTGCGATAATAAAATGATTATTATTCGTGCTATCAGCAGCGGCAAACGGAGATGTTATCGGCGCTATCTCGCAGCGCCAAGCGTCCCACCCCTTCTGTAATAGGGATGGGACAGGTGAGTTATCGATAAAAAGATATAGCGGAAATTATTGAAGTCTGTTGCTTTGACTAATTATATACCTAGATATATGTAACATGTAATAACTGGTATCATTATGCGCGCACACAAGGATACGCAGAATGATGCAGCGATAGCGTATGACATAGCTGTCACGCAAACTATTTTAAGAAAAAGTTTACCTGTTTGTTTTAGTTTCATTGTAGCGCATCACTCTATCTAGGTATATAATTAATCAAAGGCTTGTTGATATGAAACGATAAGTTCCTTTTATTATAGGTGTTGAGGAGAAATTATTTCTTAATTACTACTATGTTCAATTAGATTTAACCCCTTCAAGGGATCAATTTACAAAAGTCGTATGCAATATTTTGATATTCAAGAATGACCATGTTTTGTCTGTTTGTCAGTCAAGGGTAAGAAATTCATTCAGTAGGTTTTTCATTTTCTACATCATTTAAATCTATGTAACTCTCGCTAGATGACTATTTATTTTGACTGAGTTCATCATCTGGTAAGGTGCAGCAATTTTATAATGGGATAATGAATGTATATGAAACACATTAAATGTGACCAATAAAAGCACATTTATGTTTATTGTTATTTTATCACACATATTAAATTATTATAGGTGCGTAAAAGCGCCGGTTTACTGATGACATGACATTTAAAACTACATATTACACATGCCATTTCATCTATAAATGTCACAATCAATATAATGAAACTGCGAAAATATTGAAATAATTTTTATTCCAAGTTTTTCTACACGGAAATTATACATTAAATTATGCAATCAAATTTATTTGCTTACATTTAAGAACATTTTTAAATTGAGATGAAAAAAAATATTTTCTTAAATAAATTGGAGCCGCGTATCTTCGAAATTCGAATTAAAATCCCGCTTACGTTATAAAAATCGAAAAGCAAAAAAAAATAATTGATACAAGCTTTTTAATCAAAACATTGGCTGGTAATCGTAACGAGTCGATGTTTACGTGAAACAATCGATATCTAGACCATCACTAGGGGTGTAACCTGACGTACCGGATAAGAACGAATACAGTGGCTCTCCCTGGCGGAATGTGCTAATACATCGTTATCGGGGCGCGACGCCCGCCGCACCCACACTAGCGTCTCACACACACAAAAACATAAAGATCGCGTTCGAAGGACCTTTCGTAGAGGTTTTTAATTGTTTTTTAGTATCCAAAAGAGTTGCTTTCAGTAAGTTTGATGTTATCGTGGGTTATTTGGAGTGGATAGCATTTTTTAAGCACGTATCACAAGCAAGTCATTTGATTTAAAAGGTGCAAATTTGGGCTCAGTAAGACCGTAGTTTTTATTTACATCATACATTAACAAATGATAATAACATCAACAAACCCACAATGATAATCGGTCTGAATCCCAGCGGTCTGTCGTCTAGCAAAACTCAAATCTAAGACAACTTAATGTCTAGACTAAGCTAAGCTGTCCAAAGTTATGTAGATTTGGTCTATAAATATATAATTAAAGTTACTATTATCATCCTTCTTCTATCCTAGTCAAATATAGAGTCGTCATATTACACATTTTTCGTGCATGTCATAGAATTGACATTTTTTTACGGACGGCCTCCTACCCGACATTATAATTATTTTAGGTCATAATAAAATGACTCTATTGTTTATATTAAATAGAGTAACAACTGAGAGAGGTAACCCAGTCAACACCGTAATGTTGTCTTGTTCTAAATTCAAAATTTCATTTATTTTTCTAATCAGGCAACTTATGTTTAATTTTTTGCGCATATCACTCGCATCGGAAACGTCATTATTTATCGATATAAATAAGGAAATGAGGAAAGAAATGTTCGCCCGCATGTCTTTGTGAGGTGTTCTGATAGTCCGCCCTTGGGTTTCGCTTCCTGCTTGATTATCAAGCCTTTGTGTCAATGTGTCACTGAAAACATTGGCTAAGTCTGATGTAACTTAAATATTTCTTCCTGATTTATCTTCTTTATTCTGATGCTGCAGGTATACTGCACCTACTGGTAAATCCAGACTCCCAGATGATATATGATGATACTGAATAGAAAACTCAATATCATTTTGCCCGACCCGGGAGTCAAACCCGAGACCTCAGCATTGCAGTCGTACCATACTACGCCACCGAAGCAGTCCTCAAATGTTGATTCAGGAAATACACCTTCCCAGATATGTTTATGCTAATTCCCAAGTGTGACACACTGACAAGGGTTGTGAGTACGGTATTTTTACCTCCATTTTGTTTGTCCAGGATATTAATTAAAAATATAATATCAGGCGTCTGAGAGCTGTTGATAACATGCAATCAAATTACTATCGTTTTTATGAGGATTGAGGGGATGTTTTGAACATGTGTTTATGGTCTCTGCAATATTGATTGTTCTATTTCTTCCGCCAAGCAGCACTGTAAAACTGCTATGTTTCAGAGAGGAGATTGTACCCAGTGTATCATAATCATAAATTACTTAGCGTCGTGAAGCTTTAGGACTTACCAAATAGTTTGTAATTCAAAACACTCAGTATCTTGTTATCCTTCACAGCTATCAATCAAGGCAAGTAGGTTAGAAACCGGTTTCAAAATATTTTGTTATATATAACAGGTACACATAACAGGTGTGTAATTCCTATTTCACAAAATGTAAAAATTAAAAATGTACATTAAATCATTAAAACCGTACTCTTCATCTCGATCGATTACATTAAACACCGAAATTCACAAAAGAAAAGTATTTAATTACACAAAGAACTGGTGGGTAATTTGCCGAATTACAAGGTAATTCCCGGCACAGGGCGCTTGGGAGGTGATAGAGCGGGCAATATCCGGCAAAGCAACAGGCTGGAGTGCTACAACGAGCGATATTCGACCTTATACGTGGAATGTACTGTCTGAAATCGTCCGACTGCGGTTAAAGAGAAGTTACGGAGCAATTTGTGGATAAATATCAGTTGATTTTAATTTTTTTTTCTCGATTGATTTAAGGTTTACATGTGTTACGAGAGGAAATGAGGGAAATACAGTTTTCGATATTACCTGCGCTATATTGAGCGTTCCGTTATACATAGTAATGTCTTAAAACAAACCAACTATCACGAGATTATAAGTGAATACTGAAAAATTTTATTTACTAATAAATTATTGTTATTATTTTTGTATGTCATTTCGTGATTTGTGGTTTTTGTATAGAGTTTCAATTACCTTTAAAAAAAAAGTCCAATTTTGCGGTGTGAACGGCATTCCTCGTTCGAAATTTAAAAAATGTAGACATTCGAATTTCGAAATATCTACATACCAATTCTAATATTATTATTAAATATGCAAAGATTTAGTTTTACATGGACTGCAGAATTCCAACAATGTTGTAAAACATAACTATGTAGCCATATCGTATATTGCTCGCATTATCGCTACAGCTTTATACCTACTTAATTATAGCTACACCATAACTCCTTATCTTACAGTTGTAAGATCATTTCATTACTTCGACATTTGTTAATATTCCGTTAAATTATCTTGCATACGTTTTATGGCAATGGACATTTTTAATTAACGAAATCGTAAATGATTTTATAAAAATATTTTAATTCTGTTTACATGTGTTTTAGTGTTTAAGGTTATAAATATAGCCTTAAGACTTAATGAAAGTCTATGTGTTTTTATTCCTATATTTATACAAGATCACCTGCATTCCTGATAGTGAAGGTGGATACGTAGTTTCAGTTGTATTAGATTCTTCTTTTTCATAATAAAATGTTATGTCTTGGGTGTTACTGTATATAGGCGGTCGTATCGCTTACCGTCAGGAGAGCGACATGCTCGTCTCGTCATTTAATACCAGTAAATAAAACAGGTCGAATTTTGTTTATAAATATTACTTATTGCCAATTTTCCAAAAATCCGTCACATGAGAGTCATTGTTATTATTTAACCGGGTTTTATGTTTTTCCTAATGATAGTCAACGTAATAATATTTATTATTAGAATTAAAACATATACAATTTTCCTGACTAATGCTGACTGACTTCACTCTGACTAAAACTCAACCTTACTTAAAAAAAAGCACCATACATACATTTCTTTACAAATTCGCACACATCGTTCACAAACAAACAGTACATTATAAACAGCCCCTCTCGACAGATCATTCTCACTTTTGCCCCTTATCTACGCGCTGCAAGAGGGGGGTCAACCCTACCCGCCGCCCGACGCCCCCTTTCCTTGATTGTCACCGCGCGATAACCGTAGATACGAAAATTTTATATATATGTATTGTGTACGTGTACTTTTAAGACATTTTGTGGAATAAAGTGCGTCAGGTTATATGACTTACGGAGTATAACGGAAATAGTGAATTCAAGTCTTGAAACAGAAGAATAGAATTCATCCACCGTATCATATTTTTAGTCTAAACTATATTAGTCGATTTTTTATGGCTACAAGCCAATAATGGATCACTCTAAGTCGTAACCGGTGATAATATATGTGCAATGGAATCAACCCTGTATTATATACTGCCCACTGCTGAGCACGGGCCTCCTCTACTAATGAGAGGGGTTCGGCCTTAGTCCACTACGCTAGCCTATTGCGGGTTGGCAGACTTCACATACCCTCGAAATTCTTACGGAGAATTCTCAGGTAGGTTTCCTCACGATGTTTTCCTTCACCGTTAAAGCGAACGATAATTGATAAACAATACACACATAATCGAAAAGGCAGAGGTGTGTGCCTTGGGTTTGAACCTCCGGACATTTTCTCGACAGACATCATCCACTTAACATATGTGCGTTGGGTATCTATCCAGTTTCAAACAGGCCGGCATAATTATGTCGATTGACGAGGGATGATCATCTCTTGTCAGTCGATGCTGTATGTTGTGTCTATTTCTATATAAAAGTGTCAAAGTGACGGGGCCGTTAATGGAGGGCAGTGCTAAGTAGAGATTGGTAACCTGGAATGATGCCTCTAAGGCCTATCTGAGCCGCAGCCGAAACAACCTATGGCAAAGGCGAACTCTGGGAATGATGCCGGCAAAACGTGCCGACTCAAAGCGAAAGAGACAGTGCCAACCTAACTGGGACTAAGGGTGAAATAGTTGAACAAGGTGAACTGATCACCCGTCTGGGCGACTGCATATATTCCCACAAAACATACATACATACATGTATTCCTATATAGGTGCAGATATAAAAATTGTTCACCATACCAGGAGAATCATAGAAGCTAGTCTTTACGGAAAGGAAAACTTTATTGAATCTTGCAAACTTGCAGTAGTTCAAATTTCCCAAGAGTCTAATTCACTACCTTATATCTAAGATGCTCAGTAGCACAACGTATCACAATATATTCTATTTAAACAGATTCACAAAGAGCGAAAGTACCAGTTAAAAGCCAAAGTGCCGGCTTATCCCCACTCACAGTCAATTGGCCACAAAGTGAAACACCTAAGCCGCACCTTCCCCAGTTTACGACCACACTTTATCCAGTAATTGTTCACTTTTTCTTGTTCACGCGTTCGAGTGATTATGTTTGATTGTTTGGCCAAATGTTGGTATTGGTTTTGGTTATCAAGATGCTATAGACCCGTCCAATATTTTTCGCCATATGCACCTCTAAACCTTATTTATAAAAGTGAGATGTATCACGTTACGCCATACTAGATGATATGAAACATAATGAATGTAATGAAACACTTGAATGGACGAGAAACTGGTGATACTTTTTGCTGCCTGATGAACAGTGCCACGATTGCACTTAAAAACAATATCAATATCTAGGACATAGTTCATTTATAATTATTATACTGACTTCTTAAATAGTGCTTACACACTAAGTAAAGCAAATAAAACAAAGTAATTATACCAACATGGGTTGACCGAACATACAGCCTAAATCTCATCAAGTCAATACTCACACACTGCGATTCAAATAATAATAAGAACGTCAATGACCTTTATGTGTCAAATGTCACTTGAAAATAATAATTTTTTTATAAAAAAACTTAGCATACCAATAACGGCTTATTTTATTATGTTGGTTTATTTTATGTTTATTATATGTTTAAGACCGCTATTGCTAAATTAGCCTAATATAATATTTAGTTATTTAGAAGTCATAATATGGCGCAAAGTCGATCCTATTCTCATCTGAATCGCATTGTACTACGATATACTTTAAAATGATATTATTTTAAACAATTAAATATTTTTTCATAATTAATTAGGATTCCAAATTTGAAACAATGTGGTTGAAACCATACAGTTCGAAATTCAAAGTGTTTGAGTGAATTTAAAAAGTACCGTGTTCCGAGATGCGATATACCGGCGGGCGTTATCGTCACGCGCAATTTGGCGGGCACTCGGCCGCGCTCGTTCAGCTAACGACCGCCATCTACATCGCTGATACCATTCTAAACTGAACGTCTTTGCTTTCGAACAACTTATTTCTGTGTTCGCCTGGTTGATTGGGCTTGTGTGGAAGGTATTCTTTGTCGTCTTGAGATTCTGTCATGTTTGGGGTAACTAAGCACGGGTGCAATATTTTTTTAATTCGCTACTAGAGATAAAATCACTTCCACGAAAGATTGCCATCGCCAATTCGTTTTTTAAATTTACAAACAGGTATAGCAGGTTGTTTGAAAAAAATTGTTACTGAAAGCCTTGAAAACGGTTGGCAAAATCTAGGGTTTTGATAATACTCTTTACATATACCATTACCTTTTTTAACAGTCGAGCAGAACACAAACACAGCGTGTTTAAAACCGCGCGTGTATTTTCCCGCCGATCGCCCGCCTATCAGCCGCGAGATAACGTCACGCGCGCACATGATCAATCTGCGGCCCTTTTCACACGTAATCTCGGATAAAATATTTCTTTTACCAGGTAATGTGATAGAGGGATGAGACACGGATCCAGAGTGGGGGGCAAGGATTTATGTTTCTATAAATTATTTAGTAATACATGAAAGCCAAATTATAGCGTCAAGTATCACCCGTCATTTAAATATCAACTTGCAAAAATTTAAGCTAGGTAGAAGAAGGAAGTAATATCCAAAAAACGATGTAATGAATCGGTAACATTCAACAAACAAGGTTTATAAACGTATTATATACCATGTATTCATATTACACACTATCATTTGAACCTACGTATTTTTAAATAATAGCTACAAAACCAAATCCAACAAAATGTAAAACTTTACAGACAATCCGGCTCTGTGTGACAGGAAAGCGATCGCGTCACCTGGGGCCCGTGGGTCCCGCGAGAAAAAGGATAAATAATTTAGCGCGATCCGGCTCGGATACCGGCGGAACAAAGGCGGCTATCGCTCGCAGCCAGCGCGTCCACCTTTCCTAAACTCACGGAAATATTTGAACTTTACTTTTGACTGTACATTATTTCATACGTAGTCATGACAGCAAGCAAAACGATAAAAAAGTGTGTTATGCCAACTGTACATTGAAGTGGGATAAGTGCTTTTAAAAGAACCCTTTCTGTGAAAAATGCGAGGAAATTAGTTGAAAAACGACGAAGTTACACTTTTACATTAATCTTTACTTAGATTGAACACGTTATAAAATTCTACTTTGATATTTTGGGTAACATATTATCTGCTCGTTAAATTTTATACAAATGTCAAGTAGAATAAAATTATATTTGTAGAATAAAATTACAGCGATATCCGAAGGCTATCGACGTTAGCAGCTGGCGACCACCAGCGCTTGCACCATACATATCAGTCATTACAATAACTTCCAATAATGTGTTAAAATTTTCGCGCGGCCTGTCTAGTGCAATTCGAAATTACCTTCAATAATTAATTCTTTGTGAACTCTTTTATCCGAATATCCGTAAAGCATCCGCAGTCCGTCAAACGTGGATATACAACGGAAACATAGCGGAGGAGTCTATCAAAACGCTCGCTAATGAATGAATATCTTATGAAAATGTGATACAATGTAACGATGATAAGCGCTGATGAAACGGACCACTCGCGTGTCTACTTAAGTGTATTCCAAAATATTGTTGGACGTGTCTATTTTTTTATTACACACACACACACACACACACACACACACACATACACACAAAACACAACACACTTTTTTCCATTATAATTTATTTTTTGTATTAGCCTGGTGAACCTAAATGATACCTCAAAATAGCATTATAATTTAAGGTAGATAAAACACTTACACGTTGCGTAGACTCTGTTACAGAGAACAATACTTGCACAGTAAAATTAGTATTTGACCGCATCTGTGCGACGATCTACTGTCGCTTGACTTATGAAATCTAAAAATCGAAATTGGCCTCCTACGGTAAGTAAACTAGACATATACGCAAATATTGCACCAAATATTGTCGTTGGTAACTTATAACCGAGAATAATAATTTCAGGTATCACGTAAATAGATTATTCACGTATGACTGCCTTGGCAGCGTAGTTGTATTGCGTACGCGTTACGAGTACGATTTGCGCGCTGAGGTCCTGGGTTCGAATCCCGGGTCGGGCCAAAAAACTTTGTGATTGGGTTTTTCCATCTTAAAAAAATTACTCAGTCGCAGCTCGGAGTCAGGAAGTTGGCGGTGTGATACCCCCGTGCCTCGGAAAGCACGTAAAGCCGTTGGTCCTGCGCCTGATCTCTCTCCGGTCATGTCGGATTGCCGTCTCACCGGACTATGAGAGTGAAGGAATAGCGAGTGCACCTGTGTATTGCGCACACACTTGTGCACTATAATATCTCTTGCGTACCTGGCTGATCTCCGTTGAGATTGGCCGCCGTGGCCGAAACTGGCTAGGAGGATTTCAAATAGATTGTTCAGTATTTCGTCGACAGATTAGACATTTATTGACTTGAATTACTGCGAATTTAAACCATTATAAGATAGGCCCAAATCCTGAACCGATGAATTAATCATAACAAATCGTGCAAAAATTTTACATAAAATATTCTTTCAACGTCATTGGTACCAAATAAATTCCATTAGGCGGCGATAAGCTGCAGATAAGTTTTATAGTACTAAACTCAAATCAAATGTCAATCGTTTAAAAAAATTATAATAATTGCCGCACTATAATATATTAATACCAATTAATTGTATGTATAAGATTACCTCTATCGTATGGGAGTCTGGGAAGGTAAACCGATTGTATATTTCTTGCGCCAAGCAGTATTTTACAGTTATTTTCTGTTCCTGTTTGAAGGACTTTCTAGAAGATATCGATATTTAACATCTGTATGAACATCGTAAAGATACGTAGAGCTTCTAAATTCAAAACTCTGGGTAATGTAACTTTCCGGCCATCGTGACGCGTTTGCAATCTAGCCATTGATTTTCTTGTCTCATTACACGATCAAGAATCATTTTTTTTAGGTTTTCTGAAAAAATAACCAATCGCAATACAACCAATTGTACTTTTTCTTGTGTAGCCTTTTTTTGAGCTTAGAGTTGTAATTATACAATTCATTTATTTAGTCACATCCCTTTTATAGTACAATTCCTATCTACTTGCCTTACAAAACCCCTTAACTCCATCCGAACCCCCCAATACCTAAAACCACCTGAATCCCACCTGTTTTATCAATAACATCAAAGTTAGTGCGTGCTCTACATGAAGTGTGGACTGTATCGCAGGGGTTAATGGCGCGCGAATCGTTGATAACGCTGGGGGGTGGGGGGTCGGCGGGGGGTTGGGCTGGGGGTCGTGGGGGTCACACTGGGGCTAGTGTATCACAGAGTTGGAGATGCGATCGGTGTAATTGTCTGGTAATAGATAATGGACTTGTGATCGTTTTATGGAATTTTCGATTCGTTCTGCGCGTTTTCGTTTGGATCTTTGATTTGTATGCCTGACTAGTTCGTATAGAATGGATTTTAAAATCTTTTTTAATTCTCATCGACGTATAAAAAAGTCGTTTATAAATTGTATGCTTCATATTTTAGCCACGCGACGCGACGTCTATCAGAGATAATAAAAAAAATATAGATTAAAAATAATAACAAGTAAGTGATTTTAATTGGTCCAATTTTATACGTAGCGACTAGAAATACTCTAAGAATATGGTGAGTAAAACAAAGCCGACCATTGCTTCAATTATCTATACATAATAAAGCAGTAGAGCCGGTGTGTCTATACATTTAAAGAAGTGTGATAAAACAGAAAGGGGGCGACTAAAGATGAGAAATGGAAAACAAATCAGCGATTTTTATAATTCTTTTCTGTTTGTATGTTACTGCATATCTCCGAAACTACTGAACAGATTTCGATGAAATTTGGCGTACGGGTAGATCATGTCTTGGATTTTTAATCCATGTTTTAACATAGGCTACTTTTTATCCCGGGAAAATATAAAAGCGGGACGTTTATCCCAGAAAAACTCATTGACGCAGGCGGAGCCGCGAGCAGAAGTTAGTTTACGATAAACGATTATGAAACTATGATTATTAACTGAGAATTACAATCTTAGACCCTTATTCACTACAACTCCAATTTTTTACCTGTTACAATCTACATTCTATTATATAAAAATGAATCCCTATTTTCTTGGTCACGGCATCACGCATGAACGGCTGGACCGATTTCCTTATTTTTTTTTTATGTGTTTATTATTGTCAGGAGAAGGTTCTTATGAAAGAAAAAATTAAGAAAATTGCGCGGAAAAACGGCTGGACCGATTTTAATGAAATTTTTTTGTGTGTCTTCAGGTGGATCGGTAGGTAGCGCTGTACTCGGGTTCTAGGATTTTATTTCCTTTTTAGGGCAGGACAACGTCTGTCGGGGCCGCTAGTATATATATAAAAAAAGCGAAAGTTCACTTGCTCACTCATCACGAAATCCCATAAACTATAAGTCTCAAATCTTGTATGGGGATTCCTTTTATAACCTAAGTGCTCACTCCTCCTTGCGTCGTTCTCCTCAGTTCTGGGGGTCGTGACCTCCTCTCACCAGCTTCCACAGTATGATGTCACGCCACTGATCCCGACTGTTGGCCAACTGGATGACGTCGTATACAGTAGTGTCAAGTGTGGTGCGGATCCGATCGGTCCAGCGTATTGGGTTATGTCCACGTGCTCTTTTGCTCTCTACTGCCCGGTGATCATCAGTTTCCCTAAGCGCTCACTAAGACGGGATTTCACGAAATTCAGCCCCCTTAAGGGAGCAAGGTTGGCAATGTTTGTATGAAACTTCTATAGTTTTATAGTAGCTTTTAGTAGAAAACTCAAGAGTGCTATAGTTTTTATCCTGGAAAAACATTACACGGGCGGAGCCGTGGAAAAAAGTACTTTTATACGCGATAAATATGAAACACAAGCAACAAAAATATTTTATCAGAATTTAATTATACTAAGATATTATTTCAAAGGATACGATCTACAGATCTAATGACCATGCCTGTTCACGTTGGTGTTATAAAAATTCCATGCGGAATTACACATGCCCAAGCTCAGACCTTATCTGAATCAGTAATGTGACCGGTGTGTAGTTTTAGCAACACCACGTGACTTATCTCGGCCCCATCGCAGATTACAAAGTTGCCACCATTGTAACACTTGCTAGCAAATGTTACAGTAGATTAGATATGACGTGTCAAAATTTTTACATATTCTCGTTAAGTTACTATGGCTTGAAGTTTTATTATTGATACTCGGTGTTCGCGGCATTGCTTTCATGTCTTTCCCGGGATAAACGTCCCAATGTATAAGTTTAAGGTAAGGAATAGTACGTTAATCCAGGATATGGTCTGTCTGTATATCACATCTAAATATTATATAAAAAGCGAAACTTCACTCACTCATTCACTCATCACGAAATCTCAGAAACTGCAAGTGCTAGAAGTCTCCAATTTTGCGTGTGGGTTCCTTTTAGGATGTAGCTGCTTAATGAGACGGGATTTTCCGAAGTTTAACTCCTAAATTAGTAAAAAGGGGTGGCAAAGATTGCTCAAAAACTACCGAACGGATTTCACTTCGAAATTTGGTATGGAGATAATTCTAGACTCGAGACGGGTTTTTATCCCGGAAAATGTATAGTGGGACGTTTATGCAGGAAAAACTGTTTCGCGCGAGCAAAGCCGCCGGCAAAAGCTACTATCTGTATATTAAGGTCATAAATTCCTATGATTACTTCTGAAAAACAACCAAATACCTATACGATTTGGCATTATATTATAATACTAGCTTTTGCCCACAGCTTCGCCCGCGTTATTAAGTTTTTCCGGGCTAAAAGTACATAAAAACCTTCCCGTTGAATCACTCTATCCAACACATTTATTTGGATAAAGATTAACATTATGACGTTGATACAACTCTTAACAAATAATGCATTAATTTCGACCAAATTTTATTACCATAAAAACGGTTCTAGTGAGTTAATCTAAAAAGATAGACATATACTGTCGCGGACATTTTTTTTAGATCATTTCAAGAGGAATAATTCTTTCATACATATATTTTTGGTATCTTGAACCGTTTTCGCAGCGCACGCATTGGAAGCCCTCAAGGATGAATAATTTTCCCCACTTTTTTCACATTTTCCATTATTTCTTCGCTCCTAATTGTTGCATCGTGATGTTATATAGCCTATAGCCTTCCTCGATAAATGGGCTATTCAACACAAAAAGAATTTTTCAATTCGAACCAGTAGTTCCTGAGATTAGCGCGTTCAAACAAACAAACAAACAAACTCTTCAGCTTTATAATATTAGTATAGATTACAGTAAGATATTTATTTATTGAGGTTTGATATCAAATGACGTTGGATTTTTCTGCTCAGTAGGTATCAACCCGGAGGCTGAAATTTCCGCCCGATATGGCGAAAAGCTCATCTCTTATCACATCATGAGACGAAATACACATAGGGAAAAGTGGGTGCACTAGTTGCACCCTACCTACACCTTCAGGGATAAAAAGCAAGCGTATGATACAAACTGCCTCGGTAGCGTCGTTGTATTCCGCAATGCTGAAGCCTTGGGTTCGATTCCCGGGTCGGGCAAAATAATATTGGGTTTTTTAAATGCAGTATCAACCCGGAGTCTGGAATTTGTGCCCGATATGGTGAAATGCTCACCCCTTATCACATCATGAGACGGAATACGCACGGCGAAAAGTGGGTGCACTAATTGCGCCTCTGCCTATCCTTCGGGGATAAAAGACGTGAGTGTGTGTGTAATGTGTATGATATCAAGCAATGGGATTTGGTGAAAAGTAGGTGATTTTACACATAGATAATCCGGTCATCCGGATTCAGTAACTTACAGAAAACTGACGTAGTGACGGATTATCGCATTTTGTTTAGTATCTCTGGATCTCCGAATAATCTCTACATAAGTTCAAAAAACATTGTATCATTAGTAACTCAAGCTTAAAAATATTGTCAATCTGATTGATCATTGACGTAATGGCAAGCGCAGCGTGGGACGGCCTGCTACGAGGTGGACAGTCGACCTTGTAAAGGTCGCAGGAACCCGCTGAATAGAGGCCGCTTCCGATAGGTTAGTCTGGAAATCGGCGGACGCGTATGTTCAGCAGTGGGCTTCTAAATGCTGAAGAAGTGAAGAGATTGAAGAGGATTCATTTATTTTTCATGTCCCTAGTACAATATGGTTTATAGTTAATGCGATAGCAGTACAGCAAAGATGTGGAACTTGTACCAAATACAACAGAATATATTTTGTTTTTTTAATCAGTATTGAAATATTTTAGGAATTATTTAAAGGTTATCAGCAAATTACTGATGTATCTAGTAATTGATTTCCTATACAAATTGGACATAGTGTAAAACATCGCTGACAAGATTATTATGCAAAATGAGAACATATTTTTTTAGCACTTATAAATATTAAACACAATAAATCAGTTTATCTTGGTTTTGTGATAAGTGCCGTATGGCCTTATAATGCTTTTGTGCTGATAAGACTGCTTTTAAGTAGCTACAGAAGTTATAGACCAACGACTTTATTCATAAGCAGTTTATAAACCCATATTAGTTGATTTTTTTTCTTCTTTAAAAATCAATTCAAAATTCGAAGGAGACAAAACATTCGATAATTAAATTGGGTTTTAATCTGATTAAGAATAAGGTCGTTGCGTTGGCCCAGCGTGAAAAAAACAATAAGCTATAAGTTTTGTTGGTTGTGTAGTGTGTTGGTGGTGGAATATACCCTGTATCCGCTTGACTAGCGACCATCGTACACAAGGAGTAAAAGCCATAGTGATCCACGTAACTGTTGCATTCCAGGTTCAGCCTGTGTATTCAGTTCCACAGACATTATTGTGTCGACTGGGAAAAAGTCAATCTCTTGGCAGTTGACATTATATCTGTACCTTACTTCACTTACCATCAGGAGCAGTGACGTAACTTTGCTGTGCCCATATAAAAATGTCATGAAATTGTTAGTTAAACTAGTTACTACTCACGCTATTATTGTTCATCTTGTAATTTAAATGCAATAAAAAATTAAACCATCTTCAAAACTAGAAACCCAGAAATAATTTATTATTAACTCTATACTTACTGATAATATTGGAGTCGTTAAATTTAAAAAATGCAATTTAAAAAAAAGATAGTGATGTGCGATGTTATCGATACTATTTCCATTTTACAATAAATATCGATAGGATACGACGTTGATTGGAAAGTGTAGGACCGATCGTACAGGTGGAATTGCAAATAGTCGTGTACATGGCGTACTATTAGTAACTGCGGGAAGGGACAAATTTTATTATTATAGATGTTCAGACGAGTCTACACGATAACGTCGGCTTACATCTGCTTTTAGGTGGTGAAGTAGAGGTGACATTTGATATTTTTGTCGCAGAAAACCATCTTTATCTATTTGCATGTCTACTGTCAACCTACAGTCTAGTTGATAGACTCTAACAGCTGTTATTGCGCTTTTGTATTGAGGGTCAAAGGATTAAGGCCGATCTTATAACTATACTTTATGATACATAACTTTTGCTCGCGACTCCGCCCGCGTTAATTAATTTTTCCGGGATAAAAGTACACATAAACCTTCGTCTTGAATCTCTCTTTAAAAATATCGAATCAAAACCCGTTGTGTACTTTTAAAGATCTTAGTATACATAGGGACAAACAGACGGAAAGTGACTTTGTTTTATAGTATGATAAGAGGCCGCATCTAAAATTTTGACTATTTCAGTCAATTTTTCATAGTGATTTTTAAAAAATAAACTGATCTGATTATTTTATAATACATCATCGAAAACATTATTTCAACGCTTTCTTTAATTTTAATCTATCCACCAAGTTCCAACGTCTGTTACAGAAATTTTGTTGTACGGAGACTCAAACTTGTTACCGTTTTCAATCAAAACCGTGCTTTAACTAACTGAGAAAAATTTCTGTTTATTGGTATAAAAGTCGCCTAGCTAGCTAGTCGGTAGCTATTTCGCGCGCTAGCCCGCGAAGTGCGCCTCCTAATATATTGCAAGATTTGCGTATGTTTACAACTCTATTTAGTTATTGATTTGTAAATATATTAGTTTAATTTTATGCACACCAATAATATCACATGTATAGTTTATACATCTTAGATCATATAGACGAAAATTAATGCGAGCAAGACGAAAGTGATTGTGATAGAAAAAGAGGAAAATGCTACGGAATGTAGCATTAGTATACATGGTGAGCAAGTGGAACAAGTGAATGAGTTTGTGTACCTAGGAAGTATGATTACGAGAGATGGAAAGTATGACATGGATATTGAAAGAAGAGTTATAACAGGAAACAAAGTAAATGGCGCCTTGCATGCAATAGTGTGTAGCCAGGGTCCAGGCGGTGTCTGAAAAAGCAAGAATGGCTATTTACAATGGTGTGCTGGTGCCGACGCTTGTGTATGGAAATGAATGTTGGGTTTGGCAAAAGAAGCACGAAAGTCGAATAAATGCGGTGGAAATGCGCTCCTTACGGAGTATATGTGGAGTCACCATTGCTGATCGCATGAGGAATAGTATGATAAGAGATCGATGTATGTTAAAGGATGATGTGGTGACTAAGATTGAAAGAAGTATACTGAGGTGGTTTGGGCATGTGGAGAGGATGGATGAAAGACCGATCACAAAAGGTATTTATAGAGCGAATGAGGATGGTACGGCTGGAAGAGGACGCCCGAGGAGAACGTTCTCTGACCAAATAAATGATCTTCTCCGAAATCGGCATGTCAGGAGTACCCTTGACCGACGAAAATGTATGAAAAGAAATATGAATGTGGAAGAGGCGAAAGAAGTTTGTCAGGATCGTAGCATGTGGCGCTCAATAGTCTCTGCCTAACCTCTATGGGATAAGGGCGTGAGTGTGTATGCATGTATGTGTAGTTTATAGTGGCATTTTTGTTTTTAGAAATAAAAATTAAGTTTACTTATATTCGGCATTCGTTTTGGACGTATATTCTAGAAAATTACCCTACGTTAAAAATTTCATTTTGTACGACTTTCTATTGAAAATAACATAAGTTATAATTAATCACATTCACTAACCACATATTATCACAAAAGATGGTGTTATATTTCGACTTTCGTCATTTCTTATTATGATATATTCTTTTTTGCCTGTTTTAAGTTCCTTCCAAAAGTTGTATTGTATTAATTTATTGTAACCTTAATAAATTCTTAAAAGTCTAAATAATATTTATATCATATATCCATCTTTTGCCGATGTACAAGTGCTCAAATTTGCATGCTGTTGTCTCTTATAATTGAAGAAGCACGTCACACTGTAAACTGTGAAAATGCTACATCATTGTTTTCATTATATGTCGTGTATCCTTCGTTGGAGGCCCTAAAATAAATAAATATAAAAAATAAAATAAAATAAAGAAGTTGTCGCGTTTAACCTTTAGGCGCCTTTTATACCAATAAATAATATTTTTTTAGTTAGTTTCAAGCACGATTAGATTGATAAACGGCACCAAGTTTGAGTTTCCGTACAACAAAATTTCTGAAACAGACGTTAGATCTTGGTGCATAGATTGAAACTAAAGAAATATATGAAAAATCTCTCTCGTTTATTCCATTAGTGTTGAAAGAGTTTTTCCGATGAATTCTTTTTAAAAAATCATGATGAAAAGCTGACTGAAATACTCGAAATTTTAGATGCTGCATCTTAAGATGATACTGCTTCGGTGGCACGGATTGTTGTGTTTTGGAGTTCAAATCCCGGATCGGGCAGATATTTTGAGATGTTCTGCTCAGTGTGATCTCGGAATCTGGAACTTGTGTCTGATATAGCAATAGGCTCACCCGTTGAAAAGAAGGTGCCCTGGATGTACACCTCTACCTACTCTTTCGAGAAGAAAGGCGTGATGTGAGAGTGTATGATACTGTTATCTTATTTCAGAGAAACACTCTTATCAACTCAAAAATCTCCGGGTAAAGTGTTAATTTCATTGTATAGTGTTTTTCGGCAAAAATAAAGCGTCCGCGCTTTACCTAAATATCGCTTGGTTACGACCACCGTAGTAATCGTTATTCAAAGTTGTGTATTTCAGTACAGCACTAGTCCACCTTTAAATGTATAAACAACTGTGTACATACCTAATATGATAAGGTATAATTATACATATATACAAATATATAATGAACTATTTATGGACATTGCACACCTGTTTTGTATCAGACATTGATTTAGTTTATTTCTTTCCTTATAACAGATTATGATACTGAAATATCATAATTAATTAAATAGCACAGTAATACATTTATAACTTCTAGCAATTCCAACCATGTAAATACCTAATATTATTAATATGTCGGGACAGGAAGGAAGTATAAAAAGGAATTATGATTTTCATTAATCTCATTGAGGGTGTCTGAATATATTAAGTCGGGTAAGATAAAATAATAATCGTGCGACAAACCAGTCGGTATGTCGAACTCGTAGTGGGAGTTACAGTTGGGTGTATAAAAAGAGTACCGAATCATTTGAAGCAACTAGTACGGTGCAGATCACTAATAAGTGGTAACTATGGTGGTTTCCATATCAGTCAGTGCTTAGTAAAGCGGTTACTATGTTATTTCGAGTTGTTACTAGGTGAGTTGATTATAATCACTTAACCAAACGGTTAAGTAATTGCCTCAATATGCAATGTGTTATAATAACCAAAGTTAATAATGAATCCTGACGTGGTATTGTACTCTGTGAACAGTTTATTACGCAATAATTGACCAACGAACAATAAATAGCGAGTTAAAGAGAATTCATTTGTGACTTTTATTATGTGAACCTACGTGTATCGATATCGGCCGCCACTCTGTCTCCGACAAATATAATATTAAGTACTAATAATAATTAATTATTAACTGACCATCTTTGAATCCCTGACCATCGGTGGCTTGGGTTTTGAGCCTCGCCATCGGAGGGTAATTCACTTTTCAATATTTTTATATGTATGAATTTTTTTTATATATATAAAAATGTAAAAAAAAGAAAAAATTTAAATGAAGTGAATTAATTATTAATATACTTACTATTACTTATTTGTTTCCGAGTATACTTACCTCGGACAGATTCTGCAGTTGGGTAAAAACAATTTTGAGAAGGAGGCCAAGAGGCGGATCCAGCTGGGCTGGGCAGCGTTTGGAAAACTACGTCGAGTCTTTTCGTCATCCATACCGCAATGTTTCAAAACGAAAGTTTTCAATCAGTGCGTCCTACCCGTCATGACCTACGGAGCCGAGACATGGACACTCACGGTAGTGTTGATCCACCAGTTTAAAGTCGTTCAGCGGGCTATGGAGAGAGCTATGCTCGGAGTTTCTCTGAAGGATAGGATTCGCAACGAATACATCCGACAGAGAACCAAAGTTTTCGACATAGCTCGAAGAATTAGCAAGCTGAAGTGGCATTGGGCTGGCCATATCTCACGAAGAACCGACAACCGCTGGGGTAAACGTGTTCTTGAGTGGAGACCGCGACTGGGCAAACGTTATGTAAGACGCCCTCCAGCCAAGTGGGATGACGATCTGCGAAAGACTGCAGGCAGATGTTGGATGCGGCAAGCTGAAGACAGGGCGCTATGGCGCTCATTAGGGGAGGCCTATGTCCAGCAGTGGACTGATAAAGGCTGATGATGATGATGAAATACTTAATATTTCTAGTGAATAGCCATCAAATAATGTAGCTTTTTGTTAGTAAAGAAAATTCAAAATTTGCCTTATTCGCAAGAGTACCGCGCAGACAAAAATATAAAAAAAAAAATATTTTCAATTCAAAATTTATTTGATGGTATTTATATTTCATACCAGGGAAAAAATATGTAGCATCTATGTCCTGTTTATTTTCAAAAAGGCTCCAAAGAACCATCCCATCTGTACACGTCGTCTCGTCATTCAATGCAATAAAAAAAAACATTATGCATTCGTTGACCCAACATTTTCTAAAAGCCGATAAAACTTTATCTCGGTTCGCAAATCGTTTTATCGATAAAACACGCACATCGATATCGACACCACAATATTTTGCGGTTGTCGATGACCGCGACATTTGTATCACTAACCTAGCATTGGGTAAGGTTAGTTCGCAAGGCCTTGTGCAAATCAGTTAAGTAATAAAATCTAGATTTAAATTTATAAATAATGGTTTCAACATATCGTTTGATTTCGTAATCTTGTCCGATTTGCAATGTGTTAAGTGGTTTTCGCAAGTTATTTATTACTACATTAAAATCCGAATCGATTTGTATTTATCTAGTATATTGATCTCACCGAAAACATTCGAGATAAAGTTATATGTATGGTCAAAGTGTTTCGATAAAAATTGAATATTTTATATAAATAAATGACGTGACTTGCAAATCGCTCGGCTGATTACGTGTCATATATAAAAAACCATTCAGAATTTAATGTACTGCCTAGCACTGTGCTCGTAGCTACAAAGCTTTTCTACAAGCGTTTATGCCAATAGAATAGAAAACATAATAATGGGAATGATGTAACCTTGCTAGACTTGTCGCAAACTACTGGTGGTAGGTCTCTCATACGTAAGTCCGTCTGGGTGGGTACCAACGCAATGTCTATTTCTACCGCCAAGCAGCAAAGTGCACTGTTGTGTTTCGGTTTGAAGGACATTGTGGCTAGTATAACTTCTGGACATAATGAGACTTAACATCTTATGTCTCGGGATGGCGAGCGCAGTGGAATGCCACACAGTACTTTGTAAGTCAAGGTGCTGTATGGTGTTGCTACTGTTTGTGGGCAGTCATATCGCTTACCATTAGACGAACGGCATGCTCGTCTCATCATTCTATGAAAAAAAAAACATCATTCCCATACTCTATTCTATTGGCGTTAACTCTCGTAGAAAAGCAACTTGACTGCGTCCTCTGCACTAATCTTTACCAAGGGTTATAAGTGTCAATTAATACTTACACCACGTTTCACGATGAACGAGTAAACGAAAATATTTGAGTATAATATGTATAGAGAGAACCAAAAGAAAAGTCAAGGTCCCAAAATAAATTGTAAATAAAAGAGTAGCTATATGCGTTAATTATCTTATAAATTATACGGATAAAAATTACTTAAAAATTGTAAAGAATAATATAGTTATTAATATTAAAAACAGCTGTAATAATTAATTTAAAACTACGTTAGATCCTGTAAAAATATTATAATTACGATTATCTATTGAATATTATATTTGTCGCTATTTTTAAAGACTTGTCTGAACACAGTTACATTAACCGAACCCAGTTTCTGTAAACAATAATTGCGAAGATTTGTGACTAACTTTGCGCCAGAGGAGCGTCAAATGTCATTGTCTTGCCAGTTTGAAATCAAATATCTATACTTCTGCACTAATATATAGAGGAATGATTTGATTATTTGTTTGCATTGAATAGGCTTTGAAACTACTGGACCGATTTGAGAAAATTCTTAAATATAAAGCGGGACTTTTATCTCAAGAAAACTCAACGCGGGCGGCGTCGCGAACAGAAGTCTAGTATGAAATAAAATGACTTGGGCGAAAATACGTAATTATTATCGTTGTATAAAAATATAAAGGTTAAATCAATCAAACTCTTTTAAAACAAAGTAAAACATATCCACGAACTTGCAGCAGCAACTTGAACATCGCAACTGTTACAGCAACCGTTCACCGCCCGCTGACACCTCATATTTATTGCAAATTATGATCTTTATCCGATCCATCGTCGCTCGATAATGGAGCTCACGCCATTAGAATAACATAGATATACCCGTGGAGAACTCGTCTGATAAAATTTACAATTCGGTTCAATTATCTCGTTACATTTATAACACATGTTTAATGGAAATGGTGTTAACATTTAGATATTTTTTAATGATTTGCAATTTTAAATATAAGCTATCAAAAACATGTTATCTAATGTTTCCGTGAAATTAAGTAAAAAAAAACTTTACTTAAACGAGAATCTTACGTTAACTGGATTATGATGAGGCTTTTGATTTTGCATCAATTGATATATAGCACGCAAAGTACGGTCAAAATCCGATAAAAACTCATCGAAATATAAAAAAAGATGCCTTTGAAATCAGATGGAAGGTCTAAATATCAAAAAACGAAAAAGAGATGCAATAGTATCGAATGACATCATCAGGTATTGTGATCCGGGCGAGAAACAGAGTAGCGCTATCCCAACTACGTGCTCATTGCAATATTAGACATCTGAATTGCTACCTAATTTTTTTATCAATTTAATTGTTGATTTGACAAATTTCGTCTTTTACGTATTATTTGCTATAGAATAATCATCAAAATCGAATTCTAAACCAATGGTAATCAAATCAAAAGTGATTTAAAGCGGAAATCGTTTTTAGTTGTTATTAGCTGACCTGACCTTCACCAAAAAACATTGTATTGTTGATTAAACAAATAAAATTGATTGTCTGGAATTAACGTAGGCACGACATGAGTTATTCACTTGACTGTTAAATTTCCTAAACTACTGCGGTGGCATACTGCACCAAAAAACTGCAGAATTTTTATTCATATTTATTAAACAAGTTTTACTTACTACTTAAGCCTTCGCTGTTTAAAACTACTGGTGGTAGGTCTCTCATCAGGAGACCGTCTGGGTGGGTACCACCGCAATGTCTATTTCTACCGCCAAGCAGCAGTGTGCATACACTGTTGTGTTTCGGTTTGGAGGACATTGTAGCCAGTGTAACTACTGAATATAATGAGACTTAACATCTTACGTCTCAGAATGACGAGCGCGGTGGAATGCCACACAGTACTTTGTAACTCAAGGTGCTGTATGGTGTTACTACTGTTTATGGGCGGTCGTATCGCTTACCATCAGGCGAATGGCATGCTCGTCTCGTCATTCAATGCCATAAAAAAACTTACGAACAGAGAACTAGCTAGTGTTGATTCGCACACGTAAATTCAAGATTTGGTAAAAGAGGTCTTATCTCCTCTATGCTGTCCCGGTGGCCCACCTCAAAGCTATTGACACTCGGCGTTACATTGATAGGGCCTGATTTATTCGCCATTACACTCATTCCCCGCCTTAACTGATCGCGACAGTAGATTAACAATTTTTACACTCGGTAACGACCACCTCTCGACGGAAGATTATTATTTCGGTAATTTATCGGCCGTGGATTCGATTTTTAATTTAGTCGACTTTCGATTTTTAAATAATTATTAAGGTAACGTTCTTTGTTATTAATTTGTTTGGAAGCGTTTCAGCCTACTTTCATGCGATGAGTGATTATTTTGTAATTATGTACTTATGTCGTTTACGTAGGTGATATTTTTTATTACCGATAAACCATAGAGTTATTATACCACGAGAAGTTTATCTCATAATTTGAACATAATTTGAACGTTTCAGCGTTTTGCATTTATACCGGAAAACATGGCATCCTACCATTGTTACTCGTACCAGTCGCAGTGTTTTCCTAAAAACAGTAATGAATACGACTATAATTTATCTCTCAAAAATGGGGTAGAAGATTCCTTCGAATGTGACTAACATATTCATGTTAGTCACATTACGCACGCCGAAAGGGACAAAAAATCGCGTCAAGCATATCTGTTTAACACACGTATTATATAATCTTATGTTTCATCTTTAAGAACTTTTATTTCGCGATGGACCAATCTGTAGTATTAATAATCTAAGATAAACGGTGCAAGGGATTCCGGAGTAAAAAGGAAAGAAATTAGTTATAGCTACAGATAAATTGACAAATAACTAACACAATATTTTATTTAAAATTAGTTAACTATTTTTTTTTGTTATATAAAATTGTCATGATTGTATTCTGTTTTGCGGCTTAATTAATTAAATAAATAAATAATCATAACATGTAGCTAGATTCAAAATGATTAAATGACCTATGAGTATTTTAATTTTGACCTATAGAATCACTTAATTTATAAATAAGCTTTTAAGTTGTAATTTACTTATCGCAGATAACTTTTTATGTTTTACGTTAGTTATCGAGATATATTTTAAAATAAACATTGGTATCTGAACACAGAAATCTGACCTTAACTTATAGATTTATTTATTCATACAAAACTTATCAGATACATAAAAGCCTTAACATAAGATCTCGCCTTCGTGTCATATGCGGTAGGCAGAGGCGAATCTTATCAACTTTAAGATCATCATCATCATCAGCCTTTATCAGTCCACTGCTGGACATAGGCCTCCCCTAATGAGCGCCATAGCGCCCTGTCTTCAGCTTGCCGCATCCAGCATCTGCCTACAGTCTTTCGCAGATCGTCATCCCACCTGGCCGGAGGGCGTCCTACACTACGTTTGCCCAGTCGCGGTCTCCACTCAAGAACACGTTTACCCCAGCGGTTGTCGGTTCTTCGCGAGATATGGCCAGCCCACTGCCACTTCAGCTTGCTAATTCTTTGAGCTATGTCGATAACTTTGGTTCTCTGTCGGATGTATTCGTTGCGAATCCTAAAGATGGTGATACAGAAATTGATACATGGCGGACATTTCCTACCAAACATAGAAAATTGACAATCGAGTGCTCCGACAAAGATTTTTTATAATACACACATACTTGGCATCACGCCATTTTCCCTTTTCAGGGGTAGGCAGAAGTATATCACTTACATTTCGCTAGCTATGTTAGTTCCTATGTAGGCAACGGGCCCATTGCCATTGTAATGGAAGGATTGATTGAGACGTGTTGCTGGTTTTAGGTTCTTTATTGTACTCCCTACGAGCTGCCTTATACACCTTACATCTACTTATATACTAGACAAACACTACACTATTTACCGGGCACGTTTCCAGTCTCCGGGCGGATGCTGAGTAGAAAAAGCAATACCTCTTTGCCTGACCCGGGAATCGAACTAAAAACCTCAGCACTGCAGTCGTACCGTAATACAACTACGCCACCGAGGCAGTCGTGATTTTTAATAATATTTTACTAATTATTGCTGCATTGATACCCTTCCCGAGATTATGGTCTATGACAAAGGACTTGTGTACCATTCCCAAACAAGGAATAATTTGTGTGAGTTTTTCTAAATACATTTAATTAAGCTAACATGCCTATAAAAGTATGTTGCGCCCATCCCTCTTTTGAAAAGTAGAAAAGAAACTGGAAGATATATAACAAGACGAGCTATTTGCGCGCCAGAGCACTTTACTGTACATAAATAATTACATAACCTCTTCAAAAGTACCTTGTACGACATTACATGTTAAATCTCATAATACTCAATACATTTTTTTAAACATCAAGACAATAGCAAGTCCATTGTATCAAGAAACAAACTCGAATATGATCTAGCAATAAAAATGCCTGCGAGCAAAAAGTGGGTAGCGATTGATTAATGTGGCAGTACTTATCTCTCTGATTCTGAGAATTGTATGTTGATATTCGTCTGCGTTGTGTCACCAGTGATCATATACATTTGCATAAGCTCACGCGTGGTAGGGTAAGCAGATATTATTATATTTATGGTTGGAAGTTTTATCTGTAGTATAAACTTAAAAAATGTCGGATACAATTTTATTGCACAATTGTGTTTCAAAGCCAATTTTTAGTTCGTACGTGTCAGAATATATTCTAGGAAACTATTACAATTTTGTCTATTCCTGCCGTCATACATCCACCTCACACGTCACACCCCCTCACGCCTTTTTTACTCGAAGGAGTAAGCAGAGGCACAACTAGTTCCTCCCATCAAATATTGGAAAAGGACCATCGTCTCATTAAGTATAGAGTAGTTTCCTATGTTTGATTTTGTAAGTTATTTTACGCGTAACAGAAAATAACACGAAAAATAAATTCTTCTGTGAAATTTTATTTTTATTTATTTATTTAATCAGCAACAAAATTGGTTGAAAAAGGAATTTTGTATATGTGTGCTTTCTAACTTCTACGTTTCAAAAGTCAACCTTGACATTGGCAGAATTGTCGTAAAAACTATACGGCCAACCAAAGCAAATTTGAATTGGACTCCTGTTTATAGGCCGTGGTAAACACAACTTCTCGTTGCATAAAAATGAACTCAAAAGCGCATCAGATAAAGGTCACCCCGCCGTATCTCAGTTTAATTAACGTCTTATATTTACAAATAAGTGCAACCGTCGATAACTACTTTCACTATATCAGCGAACAACAAGTTTATCGGGGACAATGCTCTATCGGCTCCAAGTTGCATCGATGCAGGGCTGCGGGGATGATTCAACTTGATAATATTGTCTCTTCATCTAAAGGTAGAAAATACTTAAGGGATTTAAACGATTGCTGATAAATCGTGCCATAAATCGTGATCAAATATAAAACGCACACTCTAATCTATGCACCTAAAAATGATTGTGTGTGTTGTGTTTACTTTTATGTTTTGGAGCATCTAGACACGGCAATACATTACCAAAATTAAATGTTATTTTTCATCCTTTTAATATAATTTTACGTCAATGCCAAGTATTGGCTAAAAGATTCAGATTGCGCCAACAGAACGCAGGGCTTACAATGTGTACGTTTCCTATAAATAAATTACTTTGAGCCGATTTTCTGCTTGCTGATGAATGCTACTCGTCAAATAAATGTATTTAAAGCTGATCACATACAAAATTCACTATAATCTATGCTCCCAAAATGTAATAAAATGAATACTATATACACGAGCTATTTAAAAAGATAACTGACAAAAAAATACTTGAAACGTATGAAGCAAGCCCTGAGTGAACATGAATATGTTATCTTGTGTTATCTCAGTAATATTATCAACGCATATATCAATTTTGGATATTTGTTAGAAGTATATACACCAACTGCTGAACGGATTCGGATGAAAATATGTACTCGTATAGGCATTGTTTGGGATTTACATATAGATTTTTATCTCGGTAATTTTTTCCCGCGGAACATATTTAAATTTTTCGTCTGATGTTTTAAGTAAAAGCGCTGACGTATACATGGCGTTGTAGATTTTTTCAGTAATTTAGGAACTTTTATACCTGAAAAAGGTTCAAACGAGCGAAGCCGCGGGTGACACCTATTTTTAACCGACTTCAAAAAGGAGATTCTGTATTCGACCCGTATGTATGTAAGTTAGTATGGCTGCGATTTTCTCAAAAACTACTGATCCGATTTGGATGGAGGTTTCTTTATTCAAACGTATATTTTTCAGGGAAGCTTTAAGTTATATGTATTAAGATGTTCACCAACAGAAAGAAATAAGTTGAAGTAAGGCAACATTAATAGGCTTGAGGTGGTATGATCACATACATATACACTCACGCCTTTTATCCCCGAAGGGGTTGGCAGAGGCACAACTAGTGCACCCACTTTTCGCCGACATTCCGTCCCATGATGTGATAGGGGGCGAGCCTATCGCCATATCGGGCACAAATTCCAGACTCCGGACTGATACTGAATAGAAAAACTCAATATCACTTTGCCCGACCCGGGGATCGAACCTGAGACCTCAGCTTTGCAGTCGTACTGTAATACAACTACGCCACCGAGGCAGTCTTGTCTCGGTCTTGTTTGTCTTGGTATGATCACGTTATAATAAAACCGTACTTGAAGCATAGAGCTATACACAGAGAGACATACTACATACAGGAGAGGTATGATGGTTCACGTTTAAAAAAAAACCCTAAAGTTCCCAGTCAATGGAGAGAGAGGAGAAGTATGGCCACTTGATGGTAACTGACCATGCATCGTCATTGACTTATCTATAACTAAAGGGATGGACAGAGAGTTGCCTAGCGCAAAAGCATCTCAGTAGTGAGGTAAACCCTGACTCGAATCCAGGATACAGCCAGGTGAATCGATAGGTGGTCGTTATGTCATGCCTTTGCTTCTTTACGCTTTGTCTTAATATCCAAAATTACATGTAGCATGGAACGCGTGTCATACAAAATGTTCCACAGTTTAATGGCATGGCAAAGGTGTTTGCAAACTTTTTGGTTTGAGACCATTGATACATACATACATACATACATACACACTCACGCCCTTATCCCATAGGGGTAGGCAGAGACTATTGAGCGCCACATGCTACGATCTTGACAAACCTCTTTCGCCTCTTCCACATTCATAGTTCTTTTCATACATTTTCGTGTTCGAGACCATTGATGTATTCTTTTATATCAATATTCGAGACGATTATTTTATAGTTTTAAAAGTTATGAAGTAATAGCTATGTTATATAATTGTTAATCTAAAGCCTTTTCAGCAGATATAATTGCAAGATTCTCTTCGAATCCTCTTCCATCTGATCAATTTAAAGTCAACGCAGCTTATTCAAGTACATTTCAAAAAGTATTTGGCTTACCTAGCCTTAAAATAGCTTTTTTAAACAAATCTTTGTCCATAATGTGAAATATTTGAGGATTTTCAAGGATTTTGGACTCCGGCAGCCCTACGTATCAGGCGAAAGTGCGCGTCGATACCGAACAATGTGACACGGCCGATAAGGCACCGCGATCGGGATGCTATCGACGACACGACGGCTTTTAACACCTTCAATATTGGTGAAAGTATATGGGAAATAATATATTACATACAAAAAAAAAATATTTTAAAATACAGTACAGATTGAGGAACTTATTTTTTTAAAGTCGGTTAATAATAAAAATAAATTACTCCTTAATTAAATCCTTACTCTAGGTACACTAGTGTTGGATTTCAAGCTAGATCGCGTTCATGTTGAAAGCCCCGCCATAGGGTTTTCCGCCCAAAACTTTCGGAGTATATTCGGTAGTTCCCCTGATATAAATGAGTGATTCAATTAATCCTATCCTTTTTCTGTTTTTTTTTTAATTTATTTTTCTTTTATTGGGTTCTTTCATTTCTAAAATGAATTCTTTATATGAGTGGAGTGTTTTATAAAATTTTTCCTCATTTGAAACTTTAATTCGGTTTTCACTCTACACTACACTATAAGAGACAATTTTTTATCGTTAATATTATGACGTTATTATTGTTTTATATTTTCTATCTATTCCTGTAATTATTTGTTTGAGTGTATCTTATTTTAATTACAGTAGGTAACAAATTACCTCGATTATGAGAGTCCGTATAGGTAGATAGTAGATACACCGAAGCTTTACTGGTGGTAGGACTTTCATATGTAAGAGTCCGTCTAGGTGGGTACCACCGCATTGCCCATTTCTTTCGCCAAGCAGCAGTGTGCATGCACTGTTGTGTTTTCGGTTTGAAGGACATTGTAGCCAGTGTAACTACTGGACATAATGAGACTTAACATCTTGTGTCTCAGGATGACGAGCGCAGTGGAATGCCACACAGTACTTTGTAACTCAAGTTGCTGGATGGTGTTTCTACTGTTTATGGGTGGGCGTATTGCTTACCATCAGGCGAACGGCATGCTCGTCTCGTCATTTTATGCCATTCAAAAAAACTAGTGCACCTACTGTTATTATAAAATTTTGCCGTGCGTATTCCGTCTCATGATGTGATATCGCGAGCCTATCGCCATATCGGGCACAAATTTCAGACTCTGGGATGATACTAAATAGAAACCCATTATCACTTTGCTCGACCCGGAGATCGAAGCCGACACCGTCCACTGCAATCGTACCATAATACAACTACTATAACTAAACATTATTTTCAGTTCCTTATTAAAAAAAAATATATATTTTTACTCCAATTTTCGCACACATTCCCCAACACTAGACTTGCCAACTGTCCACACGTCGCTAATCGCTTTTGTATGCCGCGCGCGTTCTTGTTAATTTCCGAAACGTGGGTACTAGCGGGGAGGAGTCGGTACGGCGAGGGGGTGGTTCTGATGAGATGGATGGTACACGCTGACAGGCGGATTTTGTTTTGTGATTTATACTGTCTTGAGTATGGCTGAAAAGTAATGATGGATATGGACATATCTTTAACCGATTTAAAAAAGGAGGTTCTGTATTCCACCCGTACGTTTGTAAGTTTGTATGTCCGCGATTTTTTATATGAGCCATTTTTGAATATTCGAGAAGCTACTTGAGCACACAGTCAAGCTACTCTAATGTATAAAACTACTACGCATGTATTACAGTGTGCTCAAGTTGTTTGCCGGCTATTATACAAATGGTAGAGTTGTGCTGTTGCTGGTTTTCCAGTTATATTGCAAGTATTTATGGGCAAAAAGATCGATAATCGTTTACTGACTTATATAAAAACAACTGCCCCAGCCCGCTTCCGATAACTCAATTAATTGATTTTTAATGTAACGCTTTTATGTAATTACATACTTCCATTAAACCTTTACCTTGACCTCTGGATTAAATTGAGTATTATTTTGTACTGGTCAAGAATATTTTAATTAATTTCCAAAGCCTATGTTAATGAAGCTGACTTTTAACAAGACATGCTACACAACAATTCAAATTAATTATCGATCAATTGAATCACCACCATAAACAAATGTATATACAAGTGGTTTTCATACGTCTATAAACATTATGGACAACACAACCCGCCACAACACAAATAATTAAAAAGTCAAAAAGTAACAGAAAAACAACATTTCCCTGAAAGTTGCACGCATGCACAATACAACAATGCAACAGATACCCCACTTGAACGTAAACGCGACTAAACCAGCTTAACAATTGTTCGACTCCGCTCAGTACATAATGTGGTGCATTTCAATTGTCTACAGATTAAAAAGTTTGCGATGCGCTCATTGGTATTATTGAATGTACCTTCTGTTTGTGTTCTTGTGTGGTGAAGTCGGGCTTTGCGTTCTTGGTATTCTATTAATAAAACTTAATATAATCTTGTTTAGACTTTGATATTCCATCGCTGGATAATATTCCGCAGATTTCCGGACATTGTAGCCAGTGTAACTACAGGACATAATGAGACTTATCATCTTATCTCTCAGGATGACGAGCGCAGTGGAATGCCACACACTTTGTAACTCAAGGTGCTGGAATGTGTTTCTACTATTTATGGGTGGTCGTATCGCTTACCATCAGACGAACGGCATGCACGTCTAGTCATTCAAAGCGATAAAAAAATCCAGGCCAAGCTGTTACAAGCGGCCTGCATCCAGCGAGGTCTTGCGACTTTTAAGAGATTGTCTGTCCAATTTGTAGACGTCCAACACATGCGAAAGTTTGTGTAAATGTTTGTATATGTGTTAGAAGTAAACGCAGAAACAACTAAATGGATTTGGATGAAATTTGGCACACGGGTATATCCTGTCCAGGATTAACACATAGGCAAATTTGTGCCCGTGGGAAAAAATTGATATTTTAATCATATGTTTTGAGTAGATGGCGCTGGCGTCATACTATGTTTTAAAGACTTTTGTAGCGGGAAAGGCCTTTCACACGGACGAAGTCGCGAGCAACACTTAGTTAATGTAATATTTTCTCAATTATTTATCTCTCTCTTCAGTCGAGCCCTCATTACTGAGGATCGTGATCCCGTCCAGTCATTCAGCAGTTTTCTCCACCAGGCGCCATCTTCGGCTTGGTGCACCGCTACGCTCGTTGGGATATTTAGGGAGTTGGCGACCTGGTCTGACCAGCGCTTCGGTCTACGCCCTCTTGGTCGCTTGCTTCCGAGCTTGCCGGTGAGCACCAACTTCTCCAAGTTGGCTGATTTCCTTCGCGCTATGTGTCCAAAATATTTTAGAACACGACTCAGAAGGAAGATAACCGCTGTTGACGTTCCAATTATTAATCATCTTACTAATATTATAAAGGCGAAAGTTTGTAAGAATGTATGGATGTTTGGATGTATGGATGTATGGATGTTTGATCCTCTTTCACGCAAAAACTACTAAACGGATTTCGATGAAATTTGGTACACGAAATAAGTCGCGGTTGTGTTTTTTTTATGACATTGAATGACGAAACGAGCATGCCTTTCGCCTGATGGTAAGCGATATGACCGCTTACACAGTAGCAACACCATCCAGCACCTTGAGTTACAAAGTAGTGTGTGCTTACATAAGACATACCGACGTCCATGGGCGGCAGTCACAGCACACAATTACAAACAGGCAACAGCTAGGCTGCCTGATAAACTAGCAAGCGGTCGTAGGCCATTAAAAAAAACACTTCACTATCATCCCTTTGTGTAGTAACAATCAGAACCTATTGTAGAGAAATTGATTTTCTATTCTAGAACCTACGCAAGTTAGTCACAGGTGACCAAACGAATAAGACTTTATTGTTGTATAAATTTTCTTGATATAGGAACATTATCTGTTTAATTAATCGTGTATCGTCGGCGTAGAGGGAGAACTAAATAAGTCGGTATTGTCGATTTTGAGTTTTGTCCGTCATTGTACAAACCATAACTCAACGCATATTTTAGCCTCACACCCATTATTATATCCTTTCTCATTGTGGAAATAAAGATATGAAAAAAAATTTTTTTTTTTAAATGCATCGTTGAGGAGAAAAATATACAATTCAAGCAAAGAAATCAATAACCTTGGTTAATGATTATTTAAATTATTGGATGTTTTAAATAAGATGAACTGTTTTATTTTTACGTTTCAAAACTCAGCAATATGGAGTCAATTAATTTTGTGAATAAAATCAACTACTGCATTTGTTAAACCAAATTTGACTATACCCTGTAGGTTGAAAGTCTCGGAAAACTAAATAATTAAGATAAAAACGTAGCTAATTGTATCTTACTTACAAAATAATATAATTTTAACAAAATTACATAATTCGATTTTTCCTTTTTCGTTATTTTTATAATATGCATCATACATTTTCGTTTATCAAAGCATAAAAAAGAAGGTAACTAGACCCTTAAAATACAAAATGACCGTCGTAAAATTATTTCCCATTTTATTTATTAATGCTCAAAAATTAAACAAAAAAAAACAGGTCAAAACCATGAAATTTGAGTTATGTAGTTTTCCCTCTACGCCGACGATATTTTATTTATTTATCTAATAATGCGTAGTATTTAAAAAACCCTTCCTTATATTTATGCTACATAACATTTCATATCATACTGTAATAAAAAATATTTCTAGACAATAAAGCTTTGTGTTTTATTCATAATCGGCGCGGTAGCAAAATAATAATAAAATATTGCATTAATTATTTTAAACATCGAACTATTGAGTACCTATACTTACGAAGACCGTTAGAGGTGTTCGAAATCGGTCAACTTACCTGCAACAAATAAAACACTTGTATTAATTAAATGTATCGAATTGATTTCATCATAAAAAATAATTTAGTGACAATAATTCCAACACTTTTGACAGTCGTAGCTTAAATTTAAATGTGCTTGTCCAAAAAAATGTAATGTCATATTCAACAAAATGTACAGTCGGGAAGAAATAATTCTCAAGATCATTTCCTGTAAAAAAATCCAAGTCGTTAGCAAAAAAATCTATTTCTAATTACAGAGTTTTTATTCCTGCCCTTGAGTGGGACATTAACAAAAATTGCGCGAACATTAAGGTAAGAATTATAGACGCGCTCTTTCCAATTAGCTTAATTATATTTTTTTATTCTTATTACACTGTTTTCGTGAAATGTACTCAGTTTACGAAATTAAGATGAGGAGAATTAAAATTATAAAAAGTACAGTAATACTTTGATATGAAATAATTAGTACTGAATTTCGTTAAATATAAAAAAATGCATAATAACTACGCCTGATGGTAAAATGTTGTCGTAATATACTTATTAGTAGACAGACTTAAGTATACAATTAGTATACTTTCTATCTCTCGACGGTCGCTGAGGCCGTGCTAGTCTCTTACCAACTAGAAGTTTACCAGCGAAGCCTGGTACACAGGTCATTAGTCAGCATCCAGTCAGATATGAAACAATATGTTGTAGTATCCCAACAACATTGTTTTTGTAAACTTAAAAAAAAAACAAAAATACAACCAAAAAACAAATTAACAAAAAATCCCTTAATAATGAAACATCCAAACAATATTTGAAAGCGAGTTCGACTTGTGAGGACGTGTGCCTCGAGCCCTCTCAGGAGGGAGGTCGAATTTCCGCCGCGGCCTCACCGGATGTGACGCCATGTTTACAAATCGCGCGCCAAACGTCATCGAGGAATTCTAAGCAGAAGGCGATGACTTAACAGAAATGATATAAAATTGTATAATGGTTTTATATTTTAGCTTGAGATACATTACATAAATAAAATGAAACAAAAGTGGATTGGTCATTTCCATTATCAATTTAGATAACATTCAAAAATAGACGTTAATGGTGACTGTCTAAATATACATTTATATTATCGTAATAGTCTAGTTTTAATTAATTAATAAAACATCTTGTTTTACTGTCAAACGGCAGCTTAGACTTTGCATTTCGTAAGGTCAATCACACTTCAGATGTCTAGGAAATTCCCTTCCCTTAAAATCCGAATGAAAATAAAAAAAATGAAAATCGCCAAAGCATTGCCAAAGATAGAATATAATCTAGGTTTAACGTACGTACATAACAACCCTTTTGCGTCGGTGTTTATAACCGCCCGACGATCCAAAAACGTGTAAGACGTTCAAAACGAACCGATAATTCATCAATATGACAGCAAGGTTGGTCGATGTAAAGCAATTTAAAAATATAATCGATTCCATCAGCTCTTTAGTTGACAGAGCGTCAATCGGGAGCATTAGCCGACTGAAAAATGAAACATTATACTGTAAATCCGTAATTTATATGCGACGCCGCGGGACCGGGAACGCTCGTGCCACGCGCCGCGCAAGGATGCCGGACAAATAAAAATTTTAAGGATGCCGGACAAATAAAAACGTTGATTCGAAAATTAAATGACTGAAATAAGGATGTTGAATTTACATTGATTATAAAAAAAATGATAAGTATAATATAGTTGGTTAATTCATAATTTTAGGTTGAAATAAGTCTTGTTTTTGTTTCTTCTACAGTTTTTTGAAATATTTTGTCATTTATAAATCAATTAGAAATTCATCCCATTTATATTTTTTTAATATAACATACAGAAATAAAGAACTACTTAAAAAATATATCATACCTCAGCTTTGCATGTTTTTGGATTACACTGTACATACTTAACAAATCACACGTGATTAAAAAAATATTTAATTGAACATATGACACTTTGAAATATTAAAATGTATTTATAATGCAACCAATACTGCCAACATAACGTCAAATCCTCCTGCCAACCCTACCGTTCCCGCCCAATTTATTTCTTAATAAGGTCTCCGCGACGCGACAACCCGTCGGCGGGCGTTAATTTGTTTGTCTTACAAATGGAAACCGGCGTTGATCAATGGTAATACGGATCACGATGATCAACTTAACAATTTTAATAGCGGAAATTGATTTTGCGTTTTAGGGTTGAACGTGCGCAACAAAATTAAAAAAGTGTTTATTTAAAAAAAAAACAATTTGAGAACAATAATAATGTTGTGCATATTAAAAATATTAAATGTGAACGAATATTTTGATGGAACATTTGGGCCCATTACAAACCGATGAGCCTTAACTAAAATATTATTTAACTAGCTTTTGCCCGCGGCTCCGCCCGCATTAAAAAGTTTTTCCGGGATAAAAGTCCCTGTTTATATTTTCCCGGGATAAAAAGTAGCCTATGTGTTAATCCAGGACATGATCTACCCGTGTGCCAAATTTCATCGAAATCCATTCTGTAGTTTTTGCGTGAAAGAGGAACAAACATCCTTACATCCATACATCCAAACATCCAAACATCCAAACATCCATACATTCTTACAAACTTTCGCCTTTATAATATTAGTAGGATGTTCATTTATTTACTAGGAATATTATTCTAGTTTTATAAATAACGGCGATTAACAAAAATAGGTTATGACTGTATATCATGTTTTATGCCCTGTCCAAGAATTATTCAATTATTTATTTTTGGTAGAACCACACTCTGTAAAAATAAAGGCTACCGGTTACTTACTAATTACTGACTAACATACAATTACAATTGACTGCATCATGGCTCTACAACACATTACCAACACTACAAACTATCATGACATACCCTTAACCAACAAAAACCAAAGTATTCTCAAAACTACAATTATTAGTTTTTCAAGCCTATAATAGATGGCGTTGTATCAAGAAATCAAGTTCGCCATACTTCGAAACCAGTTGTAAAGAGAGCGTTGTAGGTGGGGTCTCGCCACGCCTCCATGGCTGTGACCCTGTAGCAAATGATGTCTGACACGGGACCGGCCAGCGATCCACTGTCGTTAAAACTCGGCTTTTTGTTGTTTAACAATTTGTCAATGGCCGTTTTTATAGGTAGAAAGGTAATAACGTCCATAAACACCGATAGTGGATTGCTAATAGGAGAAATAGAATTAAGGATTTTTTTTGTGTTCGTTAATTTCTAATCATGCAAGACTAGCAAACCTGTATAGGAATTTAATTTGTACCTATCTGTTTCATAAGATAGTACACCACCATGGCCGTGGGGCGTGCCGGACATTTAACATTTTAGAACACGCTTTAATTTTCCGGATTAAGATATTTCTGTTTTAAAATATTGTACTTAAAAGCTATTTTGACATGAAACATTTTTATAAAGGTATTATCTACCACATGTACATTGTGTTTAAGTTTAAAGAGCATTTAAGTCTAGTAAAATTACTGTGCATTATGAGAAACATCTGATGTGCTACCTGTGAAATGTTTGGTCGCCGGTTCCATCTAGTACCACACAAAACAAATGGTGGACCAATTTTTTGACCTATAGGTGCAATGGATCCTAAAGCTCCGTACAGACTCTGGCAACTATAAGTAATACAAATTATTCTTATTTCTTATATAGATTCATTCAAGACCGTATGTGTGATTATTGGTTATAATTTAAAATAGCAAAAGAAGATTATCCCAATATTAATTTATATTAACCACAAATATAAACTAATCGAACAATCCTACAGAAAATCGGGCAAGTAGCGTCGTAAAGTAAAAAAAAACATCCGAGACCTAAAGATCTAAGATATCATGCTTAAATTTAAACAAGGATCTGCGCAGGCGCACGCTGTTTAATTATCGCTTTGGTGGAAATCTCAGGTCGTTATGTGATCTAAACACGCGAACAAACTTTGGAAATTAAAACAAAAAGGAAATATTGTAACGTTTAAGTAAAATATCTGGAATTGGAATAACATTAAATCCTATGTCAAAATGTAATATGTCGAAAAATATGCTGAGTTTTTTTTTATGATAGTTGTGGTAGATAAAAAAAAATATCAAATATTTTAATCTTGACTTGACTTTCATTGCCTCGGTTGCGTAGTTATATTACGGTATAACTGCAATGCTGAGGTCTCGGGTTCGATCCCCGGGTCGGGCAAAAAGTGATATTGGTTATTCAGTATCAGCCCGGAGTCTGAAATTTGTGCCCGATGTGGCAATAGGCTCACCCTCTATCACATTATGTGACGGAATACGCGCGGCGTAAAATGGGTGCACTAGTTGCACTTCTGCCTAGCCCTGCGAGGATAAAGGATGTGAGTGTGTGAACATCTTTTCTTGAATCAGGATCATATTTCGATCGTGAGCAAATGTTTACTTGCCATACAATACAAGACCTGTATTATATACCTACTGCCCACTTCTGAGCACGGGCCTCCTCTACTACTGAGAGGGTTAAGGCTTTAGTCCACCATGCTGGCCTATTGCGGCTTGGCAGACTTTACATACCTTCGAAATTCAGAGAACTTCTCGAATATGCAGGTTTCCTCACGTTGTTTTCCTTCACCATTAAGGCGAGCGAAAATTCACAAAGAAACGAAAAGAATGCGATTTTAGAAAAGTCAGAAGTGTGTGTGTGCCCTTGGGTTTTGAACCTGTGGACATTCGTCTCGGCAGTCCATTCCACTCCCAACTAGGTTATCGCCGCTTACTTATATTAATGTTTACTTATATTAATGTTTACTTATATTAACTGAATATATTGTACCTATATACGTAATACCATTTTTGTGAGTCGTACCACCTGTCGATCGTAAAAACGAAACTCAATCCTTTTTTATAAAACTTGGTACACGGCTCCTTCAGTCTAAAGTCAAGGAAGATAATATTGGCCACCTTATTAAAATAGGGGAATATTTTTATTAAAATTCATTGAAATAGTGAATAAAAGAAGGCCTAAGTTAGATGACGATTCAAATCTAGTGCTCAAAACTTAAGGAAAACTTTCACAAAAATGACACTGAAATGGTAAACTCCGTTACGCACTCTGCTCAGAAAATACTTAGATTTTCCTATAACGAGTGAATCAAGATCCCGTACAAACAACACTTTTCGTACAGGAAAACCGGGATGTAATTAATTTGCAAAGGATAATAAAACAAATTTAAAGGAAAATTCTGTACAATATTATAAACATCGATAAATAAATCGGTATGTTTCCTCATTGATACGGTTCAGTTCTTATTTCAAATGAAACATTTGCGCAATGAACAACAGATGGCGTTATTTTTAATTAACCATGGGGAAAATGGAATTAATTGGCCGTTACATGGTACGTATAAACTTATTTTTTATCGTATCTACTGCACCTGATGGTAATAGTGTAGTGTAATTACAATGTCTAAAAATAAAACAGAATATGGGTACACTGCTGCGGAAATCAGCAACTGTTAAAAAGTCTGGATGAAAGGTCGCAAGGTACTTACTGTGTTCCTTAAACGATAGAAATATTGACATCTCGGTTTTTTTTGTGAGTTAACAAAATGAATGATTATTATCAATATTCCTAATAAGGGAACCCCAGAATAAAATGAATATACCTAACCCCAGATAAAACTAGTAGAGATATATTGACTATACTAACGCAATGATGAACTTTGAACATAATAAATTTAAAAATCAAAATACCTTACAAACAATTTAACGAAAAACTCAATTCACGTTATCAGCAATAATCCACGTGAGGAGATCGAGACGAGCCGTCAGCAACTAAATAAAGTATCGAACATTGTTCCCAGCACATGTTGCGATGCATCTCTCGTTATTTAGTCAGCAGATCACCCCATTGTTAGTTAGAAGAAACCACGAAAAAAGCATGGGCGGGGCGCTGTATCGGCTCTCGCATCATCAGCGATGAAACAAGCACGCTTATCAAGATACATGCCTTGCAACACCACGCACCCACCACACAATTATACCCTTTAATCCACGCAAATAAAGTTCACAATACCCTGTAATAAATATAGAAACTTATTAAAACAAAATTAAATTTGCAGCCACGCAAAATCGGCATGAATCCGCGAAACCTCGCAGACGCGTGTAATGGTAAATCAAAGAAATATAAACTTTATTGTGTATGCCTATGTTTGTTGCTGCATGAGGAGTTTGCTGACGTGCACGCAGCTTATAGAAATGCCTTTAAGCAATACATTCCCTTGGAGCTTTCTCCGGCCGTTAATCCGTTTCGATATTGGTGCGTTAATGTTTATATAGTAAAGGATATTTATATAGAGCGGATGGTAGATAACGTAGCAGCGTATTTTCATTTTATTACCAAATTACCGATGGGCAGATTGCGGACGGCCGGTATCGGCCACATTTGCCAACAGGTAATTGTCTTAATACTCATTTTGTTGGCATTCCAACACTTTTGTTCTCGAACTTACCCGCCTCATCGAATGTTTGCGTCGAGATACAATCGTTATGGACGTACAGTTAGATGCGAAATTGAGTTTTGTGTTCAGCCTTCCCGTTGCGGTATTTCAACAGCATTATTATTTAAGGATTTTTAAGAAAAGTGCCAATTCCTACCTCTTCAAATATGTTACAATAAGAGTTTCACTAACTTTCAGGATCGATAACCAATCCACCAGTAGAAGCCTCTAGAAGTTATTACCAATACGTTAATTACTCATGACACATGAATGAACGCATAACCATGTTATTGTAAATTTTCCAAAAGTTCAGAATTCCATTGATGAACGAGGAAGGAAAGCCGCAGAGGAAATTCAATTAAACCTATTTTGTAACGTTATGTGATGATTAGGAACTTAATATTTTTAATGCAAAAGTGCGTTTTCCTTAAAAATATTTGAATTCGGAATGTTTTTCACTATGGCGTGACAAACGGACTCAAACAAATCACGCCTTTGCAACCATTGTGCTACCAAGGCTCCCACTTTTTGCCATGTATGTTCCGTGATGGGGTACAAGCCTATCGCCATATCGAGCACAAATTTCAAACTCCGGGCTGATACTGAACAGCAAAACTAACAGATTTGCCTGATAGTTAATGGCACATCTCAATAGAAGCTTGAATAAGGCGTCACGCAGACGCTATAATCATAGTGTAATTGGTAGTAAGATTACAATTTAGAATCCGCGACTTAAAAATTTAATTTATAAATTACTGCATTGCTTTTGAGTTAGTTATCTTACTAATATTATAAAGGCGAAAGTTTGTAAGAATGTATGGATGTTTGGATGTTTGGATGTATGGATGTTTGTTACTCTTTCACGCAAAAACTACTGAACGGATTTCGATGAAATTTTGCACACGGGTAGATCATGTCCTGGATTAACACATAGGCTACTTTTTATCCCGGGAAAATATAAAACGGGACTTTTATCCCGGAAAAACTCATTCACGCGGGCGGAGCCGCGGGCAAAAGCTAGTTAAAAATATATGTTATATTTATGGTTAGTAATTGCATCGGCTGCGATAATTTTACACAAAGAAGACAGTACTGGCACTGCTAGGCAAAAGATAAAAAAGTATTCAGACATACAAATATTAATAATAATCTAAAATGTATACTCCATTTACCAGGTGCATTGAGGTCACTTTCCCTGTACGTTTAAAAAAAATATAGTTGCAAAATTACACAATGTTATGTTTCCCTCTTCTTTTTTTCTTATTTATTTTATTGAATAACGAGACGAGCATGCCGTTCACCTGATAGTAAGCGATACGACCACCTATAAACAGTAGAAACACCATCCACCAGCTTGAGTTACAAAGTAGTGCGTGGCATTCCACTGCGTTCGTCATCCTGAGACATAAGATGTCTCATTATGTCCTGTAGTTACACTGGCTACAATGTCCTTCAAACTGAAACACAACAGTGCATGCACACTGCTACTGGCGGTAGAAATAGACATTGCGGTGGTACCCACCCAGACGGACTCTTACATATGAGACCTACTACCAGTCTTCTAACGTTTCCAGCAAGAAAACAATGTATAGCTGTCACTTTTCTGGTGGTAGAAAACATTTTGTGTCCGTCCAGAATTCCAGATAGCGGTCAACGTATAAGGTAGAACTGACAACAGATGGGGTAGAAAAATTCTCGAGTGAAGACCACGTAATGGCAATCGAGGCGTAGACGTCCTCTTACAAGGTGGACAGACGACCTTGTAAAGGTACCAGGAACCCGCTAGATGCAAGCCGCTGGTCTTGAAATCTGTAGGGGACACCTATGTTCAGCAGTGGACTTTTAAAGTACTTCTTTCTTCTTTGTTGTTCTTCATTACTGAAGGTCGTGTCCCCTTTGGTAAGCCTCGGTGGTGGCGGTGACGAGCCGCTTCCACTCCACTCTGTCTTGTGCCTGTCGCAGAGCCTCCGTGACTGGGACTCCCATGACTTCTCTGATAGTGTCAGACCATCAGGTAGGTGCTCGGCCTCTAGGTCTTCTGCCATCTACACTACCCACCACAACTAAAGTACAAAAGGTGTTAAAAACCCGCTATACTGGCCCACGTAAGTATGCCGCGTCGGGATCAGCCTGTGTATATGGTTCAAACAAGCCGGCATAATTATGTCGATGACGAGGGATAATCGTCGCTCCTCAGAGGACGCGATATGAACCCCTCTCCGCTTATAGGTAGAGGGGACACTTTACTGTGACCGTATACAAAAAACATACATCAAGCTTATTAATAGATACCCATAACACAGGTTCTCCTAGCATAGATATCAGTAGATCATATTTTACTGCGACAAATGTAATTAATTTAAATGTAATTTAACTGTAACATTATAATGTGTATTGATTGAAATAATAATAATACCAGGCCTGTATTATATACTGTCCCACTGCTGGGCACGGGCCTCCTCTACTACTGAGAGGGTTTAGGCCTTAGTCTACCACGCTGGCCTAGTGCGGGTTGGTAGATTTCACATAACTTCGAAATTTGAAAGTCAGAGGTGTGTGCCTTGGGTTTTGAACCTCCGGACATTGTCTCGGCAGACCGTTCCATTCCCAACTAGGCTATCGTTCACTTTGAAATAATAAATAAATAAAAAATAAGGCGGTAGGACAATACTGCCGTGCTAAGCGTAAAAGCGGCTAGTCAAGGAACGCTCGTTTCGAGAATATTTTTGGTAAATATAGTTTTCTTTTCACTCTCTGTGATTTGAGGTAAATCTGAGATAGGTATCTTTGCTTTGGGTTTTTTACATGTATTAAAAATATACCGCTATTTGGCTTTATTGTTCATTGGATGTGCATTTTTAAGCTTTCAGACGCCATAAACATCAAGTTCACGATATTTTTTGAGATACGCCTTTTAAGCTTAGCACGGCAGAATAATCCTTTCATCTAGTAACAATTAGAACAACTTCCGACCATTTCACGATGAGCTGATATCATAAAAATATTAATTATAGCCCGGCAAGATCAAACACGTTAGGTATATCGATAGAATTTTTCTCAGAAAGTAAATCATTGCGGAGTTGATAGATTTCGTGTTATAGGGTTCCGTAAATAAGAAATATCCTACTAATATTATAAACGCGAAAGTTTGTAAGAAGGTATGGATGTATGGATGTTTGTTACTCTTTCACACAAAAGCTACTGAACGGATTTCGATGAAATTTGGCACACGGGTAGATCATGTCCTGGATTAACATATAGGCTACTTTTTATCCCAGGAAAATATAAAGCGGGACTTTTATCCCGGACTTCATTTTCTCGCGAGTGGAGCCGTCACAGCCAAACCACTGAACCCATTGCGATGCATTTTGGAAGAGAGATAGTTTAAGACCCCGGGAAGGATCTAAGATACTTTTTATCCCCGGTAAACTAAAACCGAGACTTGAATCCCGGAAAATAGTTTTCTGCGAGTGGAGCTGCAACAAAATAAGTATGGATATAGTTTGAGATCCAAAGAATTATAGGGAATTTATCCCGGACTTTTTTTCTCGCGGTTTCATATCTCTTTATTTTGAAGGTGATAAAGAAGCCGTACCTATCTATGACACGTCTGATTGAGTAGACATGGTATAAGTACGTACAATAATAATTTTATTAGAGAACTAACTTTTTCTGCCTAAAATGGCAGCCAATATCCCTTATAAACAGGGTTTTTCACAATACATCATTGGTGTAAAAGCCCGAAGAAAATAAAATAATCTTCTGCATCACTTTTTGTTATTTGCTTGTGACCTAAGAGTGAAAGGGAACAACACCGGGCTTGTCAACCTAGTGTCTACTATCTGGTACTCAACATAATATGTTATGTTTTTGGTTAAATAAATAAATATCATAAAAATGTATATTCAGATTGAAACTTCAAAATTTGAGAATTATGTGGAGAGCATTTACGTCATACTTATTCAAGTAATATTTATTTGTAACCGATAGCGACATTCTAATGTATATAAGAACATGATAATTTAATCACACATAATATGGTTTAGACCCATCTCTTACAGCCACAGACTATAAAAACGATAGACGCAAGAGCATAGATTAAAAACCACTTAGCTATTGTCCACTAAAATCTATTCACTGTATAAATAAAACATCGCTATCACGGTTACAATCGGAAAGCCATTTAATGGCGTGATAACATCTCTAAAAATGTCACATTATGACAGTTCACTGTTATTATGACAAACAGACTGATTGACGTTATTTTTCCACATGTCAAAAACATATATTACCCTATGCCAAAGACATAAGAGCTAAATTGAGTCTAGAATACCAATTCTATTTACAAAAATAAGTTTGTCACGACATCCGCCGCTCGCGCAACCGTAGCGTCGATTATTCGATAATTTTCACAGATTAAAATCGAATTTTGACAACGTTCGGAAATGGCGTGACGTATTACGAACATTGCAGAAGTAAATTGTGGCAGTTGATGGATATAACGTACGATAAAAGATACATTTATTTATAATGTCTGACAATGAAGATCGTTATCTGTACGCGGGGTGTCAAAAGTTATACAAAAGGTCATTCATTCGCAGTGACTTCCAGCGCCGATAGATGGCGTTGATTAGCAAGACGTATTGCTTAGAACAAAAAATGACTTATGATTCAGTTGGTTTTATTGTGTTAGTAATATTGTTGTATTCAAATCGATTCTTTGATAGAAATCAAGATTTGTAGTTTATTCACTTTATGTTATAATTCTAGGTATGTAATAATAAATTTAAAAAATATATATTTTTACAAATGACAACAAATGCGTGACAATAGGAAACGTGCACGTCGTAACCTCTGCCATCTGGTGGTGCAATCCAAATATTTCACCTTTTTGATACTTGGCATTGAAAAATTTATATTAAAAGAATGAAAAATAAATTTTTAATTTGTTAATAATGTATTTCTCTGAATATCTGAGTGTTCCAAAGCATAAAAATAAACAAATCGTCAATGGTGTAAAATTCTATTACGTTCCGAGGAATAATACCTAAGTACTTACATTCCATGGTTATGTGAAAATCGCCAAAAATATTAAAAGCTATATAAAACATGCATAAGTAGGGATGAGTTTCAAAAGCATTTTAAAATGTCTCATTAGTAACTCATAACAAGAAGTTTTGAAGTTCAATACAAACAAATCAGAAATTAAGGGAGCATAGCCCCCTAATTTTGCTTCAATAACGTCAAAATAACTAGATTCCATCTGAAAAACCATATTCTGGCCACGCTGGGTATCAATAATAAGCGCCCGGAACCCATATGTTGTCATTTTTGTCATTATAAATAAACAATTAAAATTAAAATAAATTATTAAAAGAATAAATAAATAAATTATAAGTCTGAAACGTTTCGTTTTTGTCCACGTGTAGCTCTTGTGTTGATTTTGTGCTGTCACCTATACACTACGATTATTGTTTTCAAACATGATACCAAATCTCGAAATTTACGAATCACAATACCTTAGAAATCCTCTAAACCTCAAAGTCACTCCAAATGGTTTATGTAAAATTACACTAAGCTGCTGTGTCTTGTGTTTTTTTGTTTGGCTACACACGCGCGAACAGCCGCATGTCTAGATTTGGTTGAACAAGATAAAGCATTACCTACTCAAACGAAAACTTATGAGACCTACCTTTTACCAGTTTCATAAGACTAACCAAAATCAGCGCACAATATCCCCTACCATATAAAGTACGATATCGTATTAGCTTACAAGCGAGATGCGTTATCTGTACAAAACGGCGAGCGAGCGAGAACAATGGTGCGTAGGCGCAGATTAACGTTAACAATCGCGTTTAGATCCACACACGAGCGGGGTTAGCTGTGTCAACTGTTGATTTCGTTGGCAATTGTTTTAACTTTATCTACGGACTTCGAGGTTTTATTATCTCTATTAAAATACGCCACGTGCTGTTTTCAAAAATAAAATAAAAAAAAAAACTGTTCTCATTTATATGCCGATTCCTATGTAATGGAGGATTATAAGTAGAGCCTTTGCCTCACCTTCAAGGTAGGTTATCCGTGGTTTTCTAGTTTTCTAGGTGTTTATGAATTATAGGCGCATTATTGTTTACAAATGTACGCTATAAAAAAGAGGTTTACCTCTTTTGGAATGAGTATGAAGTAGTCTGTCTATTTGTAGCCGAAGGTAAGTTACAAGTAGGTCATCCAACGGTATGTAATCTATGCACCATTCAATACCTTAAGCATTGTGGATTCCTACCATTTGAGATACAGACGACTTTTTATCTGAGCATGGTACCGTGACAACCAGATTAGCCAAGTTATTTTGTTTCATGAAGAGAAAATAGTTTTCGACTAATTATAATCCTACTAAAATTATAAATGCGAAAATTTGTAAGAATGTATGTAGGTATGTTTGTTCCTCTTTCACGCAAAAACTGCTGAACGGATTTCGATGAAATTTGGCACACGGGTAGATCATGTTCTGGATTAACACTTAGGCTACTTTTTATCCCGCGAAAATATAAAGTGAGACTATTATCTCGGTTTTTTTTCTCGCCAGCCGTTACGGCTAAACCACTGACCGATTTCAATGACATTTGGTAGGGAGATAGTTTAAGACCCTAGGAAGGACTTAGGGTAGGTACTTCTTATTCCGGAAAAATATAACCCGGGATCTTTATCCTGGAAAATCTTTTCTGCGAGTGCAACCGCAAAAGAACAAGTATAGTGATAGTTCGAGATCCAGAAGAGGACATAGGATACTTTTATCCCGGTAAAACATACACCGGGAATCGTATCCCGGACTTTTAATCTCGCCGTTGGAACCGTAACGACCAAACCAATGAATCTATTTCAATGACATTTAGTAAGGAGATAGTTTAAGACCCTGGGAAAGACCTAGGCTACTTCTTATCCCGGGAAAATATAAATCGGGACTTTTATCCCGGAAAATCTTTTTAACGCGGGCGGAGCCGCGGGCAAAAGGTAGTAATCAAATACAGGACAAAAAATATGCAAATGCTATAGTACTCATAAGATGCATTATTTACCTTATTTAAATTGCGTATAATTTTTCTAAATCTTAGCAAACGCTTCTAAAAATTGCTTCGAAAACTTCTTACAAAATTTAACACGCCATCATACGTCAAGTAAGCTAACTCTCAAAACATTTCCAAACATGACTTCCTTCCACGCAACAAGATACAAAATGCACTCAAATAGACCAAAACACGAACTATTTAACATTAACAAGATCCTAACGCTATCTAAACGAGATCCTAAAACGGTTCATAATCTCTTACATCACCAATACACACAAGTAGCCAACAATTACGTACTGTCAGTTTGTAAATAATGCATAATAGGTTGTATAACACGGACCAGCGTACAATTAAACTAAAACATTGTGCTTATCTTATCTACAGATCGGGACATTAACGGAGACACACAAAAAACCTCTACACGCTTGGACGTTGTGATGCGTGACACACGAGCTTTAAGGACCGCCAGTGAATAGGGATTTTGAAATTAGAATACTGGTTAGATGAGATTTTTTTTAATTTATTTGAATAAAGAATTAAGTTGTAACAAATAATAATTGAAGTAAAACTTCTTTAGGCGCGACTAGGGAGTAACTCAGATATTTTTTCTGACGGAAGTAATGCTTTCTATATTCAAAAATAATAGTTTGGGTTTAGTCTTCCCTACCTACGCATAAGGTTCAACTAAAAAAAAAAATACAAATGTCAGCTGTCAAACTCGCGATTGATGACCGGTTAACAAATGAAAATATTAATTATAAAATATGAAAGTGATATTAATGAATTTTAAATAGAATATAAAACGAAATAGTGAATATTAAATGAAACGGCGGAGTCCCAGGAACATTTTACTCTTTCATCAAAAGTTTTACTTCAATCGCGCGTAAAGGCAACACGCACACACTTTTTTATAATACATACCTTTACCACATTCGTATAAAATATGATGCCTTAACTAGACCCACAAGGAGGATCTAGTTAGAAGAAGAAATAAAATATTTATGTCAATCTCCACACGCGATGGTAGGAACATCTAGCCCCATTCCAGATAAATACCAACCTCTTTGCTTGCCGAACATCACAGCCCTAATCCCGCCCTATCTATGGATCTAACCGCTCTACATAGTATCGTAATCAGAGCCGGCAACCGGCCACGGCTGTCAAAACAAAACACCATACGTGTAGGTCAAAATGATCTTACAAAGTTACTGTCGATACTGATTGTAATCTAGAATTTTTGTTTATCCTGGTTTATGTGACTAGAATCTAAAGTCCATATTAAAGAACGACTTTGATCGAAGACAGATTCGGGAATTGTATTTTATGAAAAATGGTAACTATAATACCTCCGTAGTACGACTGGGGTGCTGAGGTATCGGGTTCGATCCCCGGGTCGGGTAAAAGTGATATTGGGATTTTCTACTCAACATTAACCTGGAGTCTGGAATTTATGCCTGATACGGCGATAAGCTCGCCTCTTATCACATCATGAAACAGAATACGCACACCAAAAGTGGGTACACTAGTTGTGCCTCTGCTTACCCCTTCGGGGATAACAAGCGTGAGCTTGTGAGCGGTAAGTATATGTTATAACGATATATGAGACAGATAACACTCGTTGGTCTAAAGAATTCTTTTGACTTACTGAAGAATTAATCTGATCCAGGAATATGACAACAGAATGACTACAACGGATTTTTCACCACGTATAGAGCCAGTATTCCGTTTGATACAAAGCACTAGGTAACCTCTCACCACTTAAATGCACAATAACCAAAGCCAAAAACAAATCTCATCACCATTATATCGCTGGCACACGAGTTATCAATTTGTTTATTAAAAGCAAAACTAATAAGTATAAGAATATTCCTAATTCAACGAACAAACAAAGGAAATACCAATGTTATCAGATATTCGGTAAAGTAACTAAAGTTTAATGTGGTATTATACTAGATTTAAACAAAAAAATTACTGAGGGGTATAACATAATAAGTTTAATGTTGTATTATACTAGATTTAAACAAAAAAATTACTGAGGGGTATGACGGTGGGTCTCTGCTTTGTATATTTCTATCATGAAGCAGCAGTTTTTAGTGGAAATAATTCTGCAGCCTTATAACTTTTTTTTTATTGCCACGAAGGCAGACGAGCAAACGGCCCACCTGATGGTAAGATACCAAAAATATATGTATGAAATAATTATTCCTCTTAAAATGATCTAAAAAAATGTCTGCGACAGTATATGTCTATCTTTTAAGATTAACTCACTAGAACCGTTTTTATGGTAATCAAATTTGGTCGAAATTAATGCATTATTTGTTAAGAGTTGTATCAACGTAATAATATTAATCTTTATCCAGTGAATATATGTATATACGGTACATACACCAAAAAAAAATTTTTTTTTTATTTTTGTCTGTCTGTTGCGGCTAATCTCTAAAATGGCTGGACCGATTTTGACGGGACTTTTATTGGGAGGTAGCTGATGTAATAAGAAGTAACTTAGGCTACGTTTTATCCCGGAAAAGTATAAAGCGGGACTTTTCCCCGGAAAAACTTTTTAACGCGGGCGGAGCCGCAGGCAACAGCTAGTGTTAAATATAAATAAAGATTTTGGAATGTCAGCGTGAAGGGAAAAATATTGAAGGCATTTTGATGATGTTTGATATAAACGTAGGATTCTAGAGTAAGAAACAGCCTTCTTATCTCGAAAAAATGCTCAACAGAACTGTATTTCGGGACAAAAAATTATTACCCACTGACCAAAAATTTCCTATCAAACAATAATGTCGTAATCAATCAAACTATAATATCTAAAAGAATAAAATATCAATTCATAAGTCGATAGATAGTTCATGGCCGCGAAGATAAAGATTTTTTTAATTGTTTTATTTCTTACTAAACAAAATAAACTTCATTTATCAATTGGACTTAGCACAACGTGTCTATTCTATTGCATTTCATAATTTTGAAGTAATGTGTAAAATAACAACGATTTCGTATCGAGATAACTATAACTACGTATAGGTACTCGCAGTATACAATACAAGTAAGAGTAAAAAACATAAATTCTAATTTCCAATACAGAAATAAACCGTTACCTCTCGTTTCCGAGCCTCTTATTCTCGTGTTTGCCTTGAATATTCAGGTGAGCTATGAATAGCGAAAAAAAGTCCAAAAAGAAACTATTTTATGGAAAAACAGAAAACAAAAATAAATTATCAAACCTTATAAACGTATTTAAGTCCAAAATTTTGCATAATTAATTAAACAAAATGTATTTATTTACCAACACTGTTTAGTAGTCAAAAATCTAAATAGGCGCTAATCCTGCGCCGGCGCAGTACAAACCGCGTCTACACTAGTACAACAAAATAAACGACACAATCGATAAGGTTTCGCAGGATTGGAGAGGTTGTTAACAATTGACGACTGTTCGTAGTTTATGCTCCGAGGAGATGAAATGGATCGTGGGCCACAGGTCGGCAGAAGAAAACACTTTAACAGCCATAAACCACTCTGTTTTATGAAGATAAGGTTTATTTTCCAACGGAACGAGTTAAGAAACAATGGTAGGTTTCAAGATGGAACAAGTGATTAGGTTACAAGGCAAAGAACAAGTTGCTGCAACAAAAATGATATGCTTATTTATTTTGTACGTGTGAAGTACCAGCAAACAGCTCGTCATAGTGCTCGTTTGCTAGGGCTTGTTTTAAGTACGCGGTACTATGTATTAACAGGTAAGAAACTATTTATTTAACCCTTTAAAAAGAGACTTAGGTGTAGCATATAAAAATGATCCATACATAAAGTTTATGAAGTATACGTCAATTAGCGCCATCTAGTAATCGTGCATTAAAACTAAAAATCTAATAGAATTTATCGAATTCAAATGTAATATAATTTTTAAATCGTTGTAGGCTCATTTCAAACATTATTGTACGTTTCATAATGGTTATCAATCGGAGTGTAATCTGATATCGTGTTTTTATTATTGGTTCGTTCTGAGGTATGCAACTTCACTCCTTCTCGGTAACACACGGGTGGTCCCTGCAACGGGTACCAAAGTAATGATTACTTTGCATTACTTAATACTTTGTGCAATATTATTTTTCGAACGCCATTTTGGAATTATTTTGAACTGCAGCTGCAATCTTGAATGTTCTTTTAATTTGAGTGAGCAATGAAATCTTACTTTATGCACTCTTGTGTGCTTATTATTTCCAATTAATATTTACTATTTAAATAAACTAGCAATATTACGAAATTAACTTCTAATTTAAATTCTGTAATTGTAAATACCTTTTTAAGTACACAATAAAACTAATTTACATAAGAAAAATCACCAAAAGCGTAATCGAATTCAAAACGCCTTTCCCCATTGTCCAAAGTTCGATAAAGCGATAACCCTGCCAAAACAAATAGCCACTAATTACGTTAGAGGAGCAGTTAACAATCGGCCATCTCTATCTGGCAGATAAATTGGGCGCACATCAGTCAACCGTCCGCTGCGACCGGCGGACAAATTGGCCGAATTATTTTTTCGATTGCAACGCCATTGTTTAATCACGGTCGGTAATGGGAGAGCTGATAGCATCGAGTTGAGAGTCCGGACCCGTTTCCACGGGTGGGTAAGTTTCGTTTTATTTATTGAAAAGGATATTTAATACTTATATACATACATACACACTCACGCCTTTTATCCCCGAAGGGGTAGGCAGAGGCGCAACTAGTGCACCCACTTTTCGCCGTTATTCCGTCCCATGATGGGATAGGGGGCGAGCCTATCGCCATATCGGGCACAAATTCCAGACTCCGGGCTGATACTAAATGGAAAAACTCAATATCATTTTACCCGACCCGGGGATCGAACCCGAGACCTCAGCTTTGCAGTCGTACTGTAATATAAAGCGCATCGTTTATATAAAGCGCAAGTGCGGCCGGGTATGGAATACTGTTCGCATCTCTGGGACGGTTCCGCAAAATACCTGCTCGATGCCTTGGATGGATTGCAGCGACGGGCTATCCGCATTGTAAATGATGCAGACGTAACAAAAAGTTTGGAGCCACTGCAGCTGCGCCGCGACATCGCCTCGCTCAGTGTGTTCTACCGTCTGTATCATGGTGAGTGCTCTGAAGAATTGTTTAACCTTATCCCCTCTTCTCCTTTCCTAAACAGAACCACGCGTGCTGGCTTGCGGAACCACAGCTTAGTGGTCTGTTCCATCCCGGCTCGAACCAAAAGGTTCAGTAATTCATATTTCTGCCGCACCATTAAGCTGTGGAACAGTTTGCCAGCGTACGTGTTCCCTCCTTCCTACGACTTAGGGTCCTTTAAGCGGAGCGTGAAGAAGCAATTAAGCAGGCCGGCATAATTGTGCCGACCGACCAGGGATGTTTATCTCTTGCCGGTTGACATAACTTTTTGGGCTTCACTACATTTACCATCAGATGCAGTGAAGCCACTTTGTCGAGCCTACGACTTAAAAAAAAAATACAACTACGCCACCGAGGCAGTCAAGACAGTAAAGAATTTTAATAGCTAAAAATCCGTTAATCCGTTATCCGGTGGTGTACAATTATAATCTTGTCTACCTAATTAAAGAGATTATGCAGATCAATTTATAACATGCCGCACGTAGCGTAGGACCAATTTAAAACTTTACGTATAACCGTGGTTCAATGGAAACGCACAACCGAAGCCGTCGTCCACAAATCCGAGAATTTTCCGTGGATTTATGAGAGATAATTATCAACAGTACTGGGCTAACTTCTTTTAAATACTTCTCTCATCAAATTACATAAGTCTACATGCCACAATGGTCTCGATAATAAGTAACTGCAAGAAATTCCCATACTGATATAGTTACAAAATAATTTGATGGCACAGTATTTTAAAGTAAGTCTAACAAACTATAGGGGAACTGATTGAGTTCAAAATATACGAGGTTGCGTTGCTAACCTTTGAATTAAACCATAACTGACATGTCCAATTAATTTAGTACATGCTGCAATATGAGATGAAGACAATGTTTTACTAAATAACATAGTATGGTCAGTATAATTGAGATTTCAAAAAGTATGTAGACATGTCCGGAACCCTCTTTCTCACAACAATAAGATGAGAACTCTATCTTTGAAGAATACGTAAAACTGTTGATCAATAACATTTGCTAATCGCTAATCCAAATCAAATACACAAAATAAAAAAATCATACGTGAAGAATTAAACAAGAACTAAATGACGTTAACCAAAATCCACCTAACAGCAACGACTTATTTACATACTAACCTATCAATGTATTATTAGACAATTCTAAGTATAAAGGGTCAAGTCAACAACTTTCATACGCTGATAATCTGTAGCGTTGATAGCATGCGGCCATCACGCTCTACCTTTCTCCCTCTGCCACGTCGATAACGCTATCTGCGTCTCTTATCAACTAGTAACGAATTAAAAAATATAAAATAATGAGTTTGTTGCGAGCAGGCACGTGCGCAGGTTGTTGGTGGGGGTTTAAAATCGCATAACAAATTAGAACGTTAGTAGGTATAATAAAATTGGCTTTAGAATGGCGTCTTTTTTCGATCTATCTACTTTTAAAAAGTTGAAAACATATTCTGCCAGGATTATTTAAATAAATGTTTTTTGTACAACACCTAAATCGTTAAATCTATATATTATGGTAAAGTTATATAATGATGATTCAACAAGAGTATTCTATGTTATCTCAATAAAGAACATAATTTTAGGCACAATCGATTATATTATCATAATGAATTGATAATTGCTAACTGACTAGCACTGGCATGAGCCAGAATTTAAATTCCGATTTTATTTGCAAGAGGATGACCTTTTGCAAATAAAATCAGAATATAATTTCTGCATCTGTGACTCGCCTCGGTTATCCAAGAGTCCAGCCCACCTGTAGTCCGCCCAACTCCGTCCCCTGGACTCCATATCGGGTAGTTTTATCGAGCAGCATCCGCGACCTTATCGGTCCGCGATAACATACCATCTGCTGTGTCAACGCTCGTCCAATTGTAACGTTCTATTTGTGTAATCTGTATAAATGGACCGATTATAATGTAACGGAAAAATAATTTGTACGTAAAATCCCACTATCTGCAAACCATCAAATATTTGGCAGCGCTGAATGAATAATTATGGATATTCCAGCTCTTAAATGGATTTTTGCCATGACCTGCGTTCAGACCTGTGGTAAACAGAGACTACGTGTATATATAATGTTAATCCAAATATTTTAAGCTGTAAGACAAAAAATGTAAGCTAGCACGGACCTACGACTAATAACCATTGTAAAAATATGAGGTCAGTTAAAATTTAAGCTCAGAGTAGAAGAAACTTCAATCATAATACAACTTGCAATAAAAATATGGTTGGGAAATATGCTTCTCATTATTGTATTTCCCAAAAAAGTCGTAAAGTATTTTGTGAATACTTATTACTAATCTAATTATACATTAATTATAAAAAAAACTAACTTAAAAAATGGTTACACATACGTGGAACTGTTTGAGGTCTTAGACGAGAAATAAATTAATTATCAACACATTATTCATACAAATATGACCTTATTAAATATTTAAAACATTTCTGCGACGACATTAAAAGATAAATGGATCTGATTAATAATTGTGATATAGCAATGATTCTTTGAATTCATCAGATCATGTGTCATTTTTGATTCTTGTTCGGTTATAATAAAACTACGAAACTGACAAACTCCTACGAATTTTCCTATTTATCAAGTTTCTCGTTACTTCTACTGGTCAAAAAGACGATAATAAATATGTCTATATCTTTGTGCTTATCAATTGGAATTAACTTGTAAGTAATTAATAACAAAAGCTCCGAAATATCAATTAAAAACTTTCTGCAAGAACGGTGATATTGTTTCATAACGGTTAATTTGTAGGGAATGCTCTATTTTCAAAAAAAGAATATAGTTGTAACAAATTGTATGTGACGTAATTTTCTCAAATTAGGCATACCTAAAGTGCGGCGCTGTATCAAGGAGAGTCGCATTTATTATGTATGCGTGATATTTTGGACGCATGTTGATTTTTGACAGTTAATTTAGGCAAATGGACTATTACGATAGGCGATAGTCGACGAATGACACTCGAAAGTAATGCGAAGCTTTTGAAGTTTGAATAAAGAACTTGATGGATTAATACGCTGTTCAACTACCAATAAGGTACACACTAATATTATGATGTTCAGCTGATTACCAACGATAACCTCATGATGGTCACCATTCATTAAGGGCATGACATATTAAAGTAAATTCATCTCACAATCGCAGTTTTCATAATACCGGGCGATAATGTTTGAACTCTGATAAATAGATCAGATGACATCTTTGTAATGTTATATTGTGATGAAATCGTACTCAGTGTGCTTAAGGTAAATAAATTATCTATTATAAAGATTTTATTTAATTTATGATTTACTAGACTACTGCTCGCGACTCCGCCCGCGTGAAATTTTCAGGGATAAAAAGTAGCCTATAGCACTCAGGAGTTAAGTAGCTTCCTACTAGTGAAAGAATTTTCAAATTCGGTCTAATAGTTTTTGAGTTTATCCATTACAAACAAACAATCAAATCTTTCTTCTTTATGATATTAGTATAGATTATAAAATCAAATACCGTTAAGCCTCTCTATGCGTAGGCTGTAGGTATTTGAATGAGAATCTGAGACGTTAGATATTTAGCATCATAATAGTACTCATTGTTATTTTGTGCATGTAACACTCATGGCAGTGTCAATATTTATAGTACCTCAGCCGTTTTACCATAAAGCGAGCAACTTATCATTATCTTGTCAAATATAGAGATAGTTCATACAATATACAGCGCCATCTATTAACGTAAAACAACAATCAAAAAAGGAATATTATAATATTATACAATGGTTTCTTGTGTTACTAATTGACTTACACTATTATATTGAAGGAGGCAGACCTTTAGATATTCATCAAAAATCCCATTTGACTTTTTTCCCTTTTTTAATAGTATATCATTACCCTCCTTTCCTCCCATGGGCAAAGTAACAAAGTGTCTCAAAAGTCAAATCATGTAAAGGCGAGTGCGTGTCGTATCGCGGCTCGCAGTATCGCTCGGTGTCGAGACAAAGCAATGTGTTGCATTAACTTTGCACAATTGTTATCAACCTTATCTCATTATTAGTTATTACTTGCTACGGGTGGTGTAATATTTGGTTAAGTTTCTTAAGGGTTTTTAACACATATCGATTGGCATATGGATAGTTTAAAAGGTCCAAGATATGGTAGTCAAGATAAATCGTAATTCGTGGCAGATAATAATTGTTTTATTATAAGGGTTTTAGTGAAAGTTGGCGTTATTTTTTACAATGACATTCTTGTTTTAAATGTCACCGTTTTATCGACATATTTATATTGAAACTATTTACTACGCAGTTTCATCTTGACAAGAATTTCTAGAAGTAATCAGTAAACGCAGGAATCATTAATTGCTATTTTTATCTGTATTGAAGTGGACGATTACTTTGTAGAATCAATTATTCATACCGATTCGTCACAACAAGACATTAACACATCAATTTATTACATAAAGTATCTTGAAATGACTAGAATCTTTTTAAATAACTTTTAGGCAGAGTTTAAATAGGATGATTAACCACAGATAGATGATACATATGAAACTGATACATTATGAAATATTATATGTTGGCAAAGTCGCAATCCCTTCGCAACCTGGTTAGTAAATCGAAAGAAGCGATAGAGCAGGCTACGTTGATAACAGGTCTGGTTATCAAGTATCTGGTGCCTTCATACAAAGCAATAGTGACTTACGACTAACGTAGAGGATTTAGGATTACTAAAACTTAAAAATTGACCATTGTTATGTATTTATTTATGGTACAACAGCAGCTTACACATTAAACATGCACGAAAATGGGAGGTAACAGTACAATGGTCTAAATATGCAAGTTAAATACAGGTATACACAGCATTAAGACAATAAAAGACACTGTATACACAGTGTGTATTTGTAAGCCAAATCAGTTTCTCGCGCCAGATCAGAAATAAATGATATTACATTAGTTTCAGCAAAACAATCCTTTCTGAATCCGTACTGAAAATCTGAAATTAGGGGATCAAGCACCCTGGTTAATGAGGAACATATAACTTCAAATAATTTTGCGAAACATGATAATATTGCGACGATAATTGTGAACATCGGTGGCATCACTTTTGTTATAAACATACACTGTCCTTGCATATATATGTATGACACATACACACACACACTCACGCCTTTTATCCCCGAAGGGGTAGGCAGAGGCGCAACTAGTGCACCCACTTTTCGCCGTTATGCCGTCCCATGATGTGATAGAGGGCGAGCCTATCGCCATATCGGGCACAAATTCCAGACTCCGAGCTGATACTGAATAGAAAAACCCAATATCACTTTACCCGACCCGGGAATCGAACTCAAGACCTCAGCATTGCAGTCGTACCAAAATACAACTACGCCACCGAGGCAGTCTATATATATGTATGAATTATCTTTAATATTAATAAATCTAAATTTTGTTCACCTCTGTATGAAACTCACGCTGCAAATATCCTCTTTAATATACTGAAGATTATGAGGCAAAGCTATCTAATTCCCGCCGAAACTGGCCCAATACTTTCCCATCTTCATCTCTATAGCCATTGAACAAACTTAATCTTCAAAAATCGCCAAATCCAACAACACAAACTTGCAATATCTCTATCACGTGACCACCAAATGTAACAAAATTATCGTTCGCCACAATTAAATATATATTTGTAATTAACGTCATCTAAACGTCGAAGCGATTCGATAGCCGACTCTCATCTCTAGTTGATAAACGGCTGATATTTCTCGTAATGGATCCTGTTGTCCATTGATAAGATAAAACCTAATGAATCTGTTATTTGATATTTCTTATGTTTAAAATGTGTGTATTGATTGAGATATTGTCAGTGTACTTATTTACATTGTTTCGAGTAACTCCAGTAGTTAAAGTCTGGACCCATTAGACATAAGACTAGCGTGGTGAGTTCCTGAAACAATGCAGGCTGGATAGCAAAGGTTCTAACAAACCCTATCGTGTGAGTTAAAACCTAAACTATTAATAACAATAATGTAGCATACCATTAAGACTAAACACTATTGCTAAAAGTCAAGGGATAGCCAGTAGACGCGTAAACTAGCTCCTTGGATTTTTGCTCGACTTGCGAAAGTAATTTAAGTTTGCCCCACACCGATGCAAATATTCATAAATATATTAGGTCTTTACCTATGAAATTGGCGTTTAGTATACAGAAAGTTAGTAATTTCAATATAAATATTTGATATCAAAATATGCACCCATGCTATCGATGCATCTATGCCAGCGCAGTGGTTATTTTAATTTAATGTTTCAATGCCTTTCTTGAAGAAGTCGGTGTATGGGAGCCTACAAACTCTTCAAAGGCATTTTGTACTGTCTCGGATATACCAACGGCAATTTCATAGGTAAAGACTCAATATTTGATACGGAAAAATCAGACAGTCTTACGCGAGTCGCGGTGACGAACACATGCGTATATGATTATACTCTGTGTTTTTAACACTGCTGTTCAAAGTTTTTACATAGTTTTTGCATTTCGTTGTGAGAATGGCGGATGATGAAGATGAAGAAAACTTGAGTGATATGGCACTACCATCAAATATGGAAAAAATCGGCCACGAAGAATTCACAGTATTAGTAAGCGAAGAAATAGGAAATAAAAGAAATATGGAAAATTTTGGTAGGATCGTGGAGAAGAGAAAAGAAAGGGAAGATGAAAATATTGAGGATGATGAATTTATCACGGTTATGAGAAGAAAATCTAAACGTTTTATCAGAAGTGCATCGGTTGAGACGGAAAAAAATAAGGGGGTAGATTTAAATAAAAATGAAGACTCTCAATACGCAGATAAGTATGAAGTCTGTGTCACCTCGTTGGACGCCTTACCTAAACAAATAGCTATGGCCAAATTACTAAAGTCAGAGAATATTTTGAACATTACTAGAGTTAAATACAAAAGTCCGTTTAAAGTGCTCATTGAATTTAATAATAGGACAGATGCTGTAAAATTATTAGAATGTACCAAATTGAAAGAAAAAGGATTTAAATGTCAATTAACCCAAGAATTAACTCTATCATATGGCTTGGTGAGAGGCGTGGACTTAGATTTAAATGAAAAAGAACTTTTGGAAATATTTGAGTCAACTGATGAAATTTTTTCTGTCAGAAGATTAAAACGACTAAACTCAGATGGAAAATGGGTGGATAGTGAATCAATAAGAATTTGTTTTAAAAGTAATGTATTGCCGACTTTCGTTTATGCATATAATTGTCGATTCAGAGTGGAACACTACGTTTTCCCAGTAACGCAATGTAGGGGTTGCTGGCAATTTGGACACTTTTTAAAATACTGCCCTTTAAAGAAAATGTTATGTCCAAAATGTGGCAGTGAGCATTTAAATTGCGATATCCAGCATTTTAAATGTTTGAACTGCAAGGGTGAGCATCTTGTTTTAGACAAAAAATGCCCAGTTTATTTAAAAGAGAAATTAATCCGAGATGTCATGAGTAAGGAGCAAATAACATATCGCAAAGCCTTACAATTAATCCACGAAACAAAACAAAGAGATGATGTAAGAAATCGACCAAGAACTGACCAGAACAGTCCGCAGGCTCAGTATATTAATACTTTAAACGGTGCGCAATCTTATCGGGATAAAGTTGCCAACTCCAGTAATCAGGAAGAAGAATTGTCAAATGAGATCTTTTTTGGAGAGGTTCCACAAGACAAGACCTACAAAACTGGGACAACGTTTCCAAATTCCAAAAAAAAACACAAGGCACAAATAAAGGATCCATATTATGCTAATTGTTCTGAAGAGTTCATCGAAACTGAGCAAGACACATCACAGAAAGTAGAACAGAATGCCCAAAGAACCGAAGAAATGAAGTACAGATTTGAGTTTAAGAAAATATGGATGGAAATGAAAAGAATAATTTTGTCAAAAGATAAGCTGGAAGATAAGTTTTTTTCTGTGATAAAAGCTATTTCGAGAGAAGTAAAGAAGTTTGTGACTAATATATTATTCCATGGAGGTTTGTTAGAACAAATAATTAATTATATAAATGGCTAACTTGGCTAAACGTATTAAGTTAAATATATATCAATGGAATGCACAAAGTTTAAGACCTAAAATTATTAGTTTTATGGATTTATTGGCAAGGGAAAATATCCATGTAGCAATTATTAGTGAGACGTGGCTAGATGATAATTTAATAATTAATGTAAACGGATATAATATCTATCGTGCGGATAGATTTGATTCTTATGGTGGGGTCGCAATTATGGTTCATAGATCAATCCAATCTCATATTCATCCATTTCATCTAAATAATTCAGGCATAGAAGTTTTATGTGTCAAATTGATTAATTGTAAAGATTTAGAATACGTTTTGTCTATATATTGCCCCTCTTCGGTACATACACAATCATCCGACTGGGATACACTTTTTTCAGCATTTTCGTCAAAGACCCTTATTGCTGGAGATTTTAATGGTCACCACACCAATTGGTCTGTTAAAACTGACGTGAGAGGGACCCAAATTATGGATTCAGCACTTGATAATGACTTCATATCTCTTAATAATGGCGCCTCTACACGACTAAAGCTGGTTAATGGAAATATGCAGAAAACCTCGCCAGACATATCCTTTGCTTCTTCTGACCTGGCAATTAAATTTATTTGGCAAGTTTCAAATGAAAACTTAGGTAGCGACCACCTTATAATTAAACTTTCAGTTAATTTAGAAAATAGTTATAATTTGATAAAAAAACGTAATTTTAAGAGAGCAAACTGGGCAGGTTACCGTCAAAGTATTGCCGAAAACCCTATTAGTTTCAATGAGGGGCGTGATAAATTACAAGATATGTATAATCTTTTTATTAAGCAAATTTATAGAACAGCGGATATATATATTCCCTATAAGAGGTACTACAACAAGCCGGATGAAAGATTTTCCCCGAAAGAATATTGGAGCCCTCAACTATCTAAAGCAGTTGCTCAACGCAGACTGGCTTTGGGTGCTTTTCGCCGTAACCCAACTCCTGAAAATTTGAGTATATTAGAGGCTTTAACTCGGGAAACCCATGTCCTTATACGTAAAGCAAAATTCCTTAGCTGGCAAAAGTTTTGTACTTCAATTAATGAAGCAACCTCTGCTTCTGATCTGTGGCGCCGTATGAGATGGATGAAAGGGGTAAAACATAAGAAGTCTAATGTCTCTTTTGAAAAACAGAGTGAACTTTTGTGCTCTCTCACTCCGGATTATGCTGCAAATGATATGCCGGTCTTTTCGTCAAGTAACCAGCTTATAGAATCAGAATTTTCGATACAAGAACTAAAAAGTAGTTTGAAGAAAAGGGATACGGCGCCAGGCGAAGACGGGATAACTTATTCTATGATTTATCACCTACCGGACTCGGCAAAGCAATTTTTGCTCTGTTTGTATAACAACATTCTAAATTTCGCGGTGGTCCCACAGCAGTGGCGTAATGTGCAAATTATTGGTATACCTAAACCCAGTTCCAACTCGAATATCGAACCCAAATTAAGACCTATATCCTTAATGTCTTGTCTGTGTAAAATCTTTCATTTAATGTTATTTAGACGCGTAGAGTGGTACATAGAGAAAGAGAAAATGTTGTCTCCGCATACTATTGGTTTCAGAAAATCTCAATCCTGCTTAGATTCACTGTCCCGTTTAACTACATATATTCAAATTGGGTTTTCAAAAAACATTCCAACTCTTGCTTGTTTCTTAGATATTGAAAACGCCTATAATAATGTTTCTGTAGATGTAGCTATGAAATCTTTAGATAAACTTCAAATAGGCTCTAAAATTTGCTCATACCTGTGGTCATTTTTGAGTGAAAGATATCTAAATATTAGATCTGATAATGGAGAAAATATCATTTCAAGAAAGACTAACAATGGCCTAGCTCAAGGAGACCCTTTGTCCCCATTAATCTTTAATCTTATAACACTCCAAGTATGTCAACAAATGCAAAACGTACTAGGATTACAGTATGCTGATGATTTCGTATTATTTATTAGTGACAAGGATTTAACAAAATGTGAAAGACAAATTCAAAATACTCTCGATATAACCATTAAATCATTAGATGAATTAGGTTTAACTCTATCTCCAAACAAGTCAAAGTACTGCATATTTAGTAGAGGTAGACGAAGATTGTGTCCTACTTTAAAACTTAATGGACAAATATTAGCGAGGTCAAATTATATCAAATATTTAGGTGTATGGTTGGATGAGAGCTTACGTTGGGGAAAGCACATTAACGAGACTAGAGATAAATGCTCTAAATTTCTTAATATTTTGAAGCTATTGGCCGGTAGTACTTGGGGGATGCACACCAAACACTTGCGAAGATTGTACATATCGTTAATTAGTAGTAGAATTGACTATGGGAGTTTTTTGTATGAATGTGCTGCTGAAACACACATTAAAAAACTTGATAAAGTCCAAAATCAGGCGCTTAGAGTTGTGGGTGGTTTTATTAAAAGTACCCCAATTCACGTAATGGAGTGCGAATTAAATTTGATGCCCTTATTTTTAAGAAGACAATTTTTAGGCTATAAGTTTATGTTGAAAAGTGTATCCTGGTCTGATAATTTAATAGTTAATTTGATAACGGATTTAAATGCTCTTTCCCATATACCGTACTGGAACCATAAGAAAAAACCTTTACTTATAAAGATACTTAACGATGTAAAAGAATTTGAAATCGCTTCAACAAATGTGCTCAAAATGTTCAGCCTTGATATTTGGATCTCAGCCATTGATTTGAAGGAAAATATTATAAGTGATCTTGAATGTGTAAAGTGCAATAAAAAACAAGTAGAACCTAACATCTTATTAAATGATGTAATGATGGAAATCTATGCGAAGTACATTGGTTGGAACAAAATTTTTACAGATGGTTCAAAGAGCGCTCATGGACAAGGAGCTGGATTTTATTTTCAAAATTTAGGGGTCAAAATGGGTTTTAAAATAAATAAACATATGTCCATAATGTCACTGGAACTCATTGCAATCTTTCAAGCTATCTCGTATGCCGCTAGTGTAAGATTAAATAAAGTAGTTGTATGGGAAATCGACCAGACCTTCGGATGGTGTTAAATAGAGGACTGTATCTACCACGCACCTGCAAGTGTAGCACCGCTCGTTTCCCTGGGTACCCAGCGTTGGTGAATGGCCATAGGTTGCTGATTGCCGTCAAGTATTGCACCACACGTATCACTAGTTTATTCTTGGAATAATGTTAATGTTTGGAATATAAGACACAGCGCGCACAAAACTACGTTGCGTTCGAAGCGGTTGCTTTTACGGAAGAGAGAGAACGTCTGTATTGCACGTTCGGGGTGGCAGCACTTGTCGCTGCTTAGGATGCGTTCGGATTTTGTGGCAGATACAGATCCGTTCATAATAGAAAATAAATAATTGTATGCCGTAGTATTGTGCCAGCATTACCTAATTGTAAATTAATAAAAGTACGGAACATGCCGCCGACCTTAAAATAACCTATTTTAACAAAATACTAAAACTAAACTAACATAGGGCTAAACTGAACTAGGTACTTTGAAATTAATCAATAGGAAGGGGACAGACCTTCACTACAGGTCGTTTTGTGAGTGTGTCACCAATGCGTACCGTCACAACACGAGTAACACCGTCAGCGCCCGGGTGGAGCTGATGCACGCGAGCCAAGCGCCACTGCAGTGGAGGTAATGTGTTGTCAACTAACACAACTACGGAACCTACGTTGAGAGGTGTCTTCGTAGTGTCGTGAAACCATTTACTTCTTTGCTGAAGTTGGTGAAGGTATTCAACACTCCATCGCTTCCAAAAGTGTTGGACAGCTTGTTGAATAATTTGCCATCGAACAAGGCGAGTAGTACTCTCAGCTGATAAATTAATTTCTGGCAATGAAGTCAATGGTTGTCCGACCAAAAAGTGTCCCGGAGTAAGAGGTAATGGATCTGAAGGATCATTACTCTGTGTACAAAGTGGTCTAGAATTAAGTATGGCTTCTATTTGACATAGAAGTGTGTTAAATTCATCGTAAGTTAAAGTTAGTTGCCCTATGACCCGATAAAGATGGGTTTTCATGCTTTTAACGGCAGCTTCGAATATACCACCGAAATGGCTTGCGTAAGGTGGGTTAAAATGCCACGTTATGGACAAGTCGGTAAAATTTTTACTTATGTATAATTGATGGGCCGTATTTTGTAGAAATGATCGCAAATCTTTCAGATAGTTATAACAGCCTACAAAGTTTCGACCGCAATCGGAATAAATATCTGAACAAAGTCCGCGTCGAGAAATAAAACGGCGTAAAGCGTTAAGGAATGAATCCGTTGTTAAATCGGGAACTAATTCAAGATGTACGGCCTTTGTTGACATGCATACAAAGACGCATACATATGATTTGAAAATTTTGGAATTACGAAATTTACTAGATTTAAGATTAAAATGCCCGGCGAAATCTATGCCTACGTGTAAGAATGGCCTAAGAGCGCTCACTCTTGCAGCAGGTAAAGGAGCCATTGGCGGCTGCGGAGCGGTAGGACGCGTGCGAAAACATTGAATGCAGCGACGCGTGCGCATACGGACTGCATCACGGGCAGATATAATCCAATACGTTTGAGATAAAAGGAATTGTAATGTTTGCGGACCTACGTGCAAATATAATTTATGAAAATAGTCTATAAGTAATGACGTAAAGAAATGTTTTTTGGGTAAAATTATTTGATGCTTGGCATCATAAGAAATGTGGGCACGTTGTATCCTGCCGCCGACCCTGAGAAGTCCGGCGTCGTCTATGAACGGTTTAAGTTTTTGAAGTTTATTTGAACAAATGTCGTTATCTTTTAAACGTAAAATATCTTCAGCAAACTGATCTTGCTGAACGAGACGGATAACTCTTGTTAAAGCGAATTTGGTTTCAGAAACCGTAATATGCGGATGCGAGTAAGATTGTATCTTACGGCATTTATGATAAAAGCGAAAAATTAAAGAAACAACGCGCAATAGTTTTGGCATGGACGAAAATCTTTCAAGAAATTGTAAATCTAAAGTTGATGCATTTGAGCTACTAAGAATATGCTGTCGTCGTTCTTCGTCAGTATGTAGATCGACGTTCGAAACAGGCCAATTAGATTGAGACTGTTTGAGCCAGATGGGTCCATTAAACCATAAGTTCTGATCTAGCTTAGACGGGAGCACACCTCGGGATGCAGGATCCGCGGGGTTGTCCTCGGAACGTACGTGTCGCCAGTGAGCAGCTGAAACTCGGCTTGTCGTCTCCGCAACACGATTGGACACGAAGGTGCGCCATTCGTGGGAGGACGAGCGTAACCATGCAAGTGTGACCGAAGAACCACTCCATGCGTAAACATTATCGATAGATAGAATTTTAGTATAAGTTACAAGAATGTTTTCAATAAGTTTAGATAAAAGTACAGCTCCGCACAGCTCTAAACGGGGGAGCGTGATACGTTTTAATGGTGCGACCTTTGTCTTTGCAAGAAGGAGATGAACATGAACAATATCGTGAGGATCAATAACACGTAAATATACACAAGCAGCGTATGCCTTCTCGGATGCGTCCGAAAAGCCATGTATTTGTATGTCTCCGTTATGATTAGGAATCACGTGACGCGGTAACGAAATAGATTGTAAAAGTGGAAGTTGTGAAATAAAAGTGAACCAAAGATCACAAATACCCTTTGGAGGGGCTTCATCCCAATCCGTTCCTGAGATCCATAATAATTGAATTAAGTGTTTGATAAACAATATGATAGGACTAAGAAAACCAAGAGGGTCATAAATTTTGGAAATTTCGGATACCATTATACGTTTGGTACAAACTGCAGGAGGACTTGTAACCTGATAAGAAAACACATCTAGTTTTGGATTCCATCTCAAGCCTAAAACCTTGACTGACGCATCAGTGTCGAGAGCAGACAAAATGAGAGCGTCATCATCTGAACTAGAAATGTTATTACTGACAGAAGATAAAAAGTCAGGAGAGTTGCTAGTCCATTTGCGGAGTTCGAATGATCCCGCTTTGCAAATGGCGTTGAGCTCGCGCTGTAAAACGAGAGCGTCATCCAAAGTGTCAGCACCTGAAACTACATCGTCCACGAAGACGTCATTCAGCAGCACTTGCGAAGCAAGTGGGAATGAGTCCGACTCATCAATCGCTAATTGACGAAGTGTACGAAGGGCTAAAAATGGTGCCGAAGCGACTCCGAAAGTCACTGTGCAAAGTCGGTACTCCTGAATAGGATCGTCGGGAGCATATCTCCAAAGAATCCGTTGAAAATCACGGTCTTCAGGACGTATTTGAATGAAACGATACATCATTTTAATATCCGCAGTAAATACTATCTTATGTAACCGAAACTTTAATAATACTACGTTTATATCTTGGTGCAGTTTTTGACCAATAAGTAAATTGTCGTTAAGTGAACGACCATTAGTAGTTTTGCAAGAGGCGTCAAAGACAACTCTAACTTTAGTTGTAGCAGATGACCTTTTGACCACGCAATGGTGAGGGATATAGTAAGGAATTTTATCTGAAACCGTGTGCTCAGTGACCGGTTCCATGTGACCTAGGTTTTCATATTCTCTGAGACATTTAATATATTCTTCTTGCAAAGAAGGATCGCGAGAAAGCTTTTGTTCAAGCTTGTAAAAACGATTAAGAGCAATTTGGCGAGAATCGCCGAGAGGGGGTACACTGTCCTTAAAAGGAAGGGAAACAATATATTTACCGCATTTATCGCGTTTGTGGGTATTAATGAAAATAGACTCACAAAGAGCTTCTTCTTTGGTGAGAGGCTTGATATCAGGCATCGACTCAAGCTCCCAAAATTTTTGCAATTGCATATCAAGTTGATATGTACTAACATTCATGCAGACTTGTGCTGGCAATGAATGGGAAATTTTACCGTTAAGTAGGTAACCAAAAATACTATTTATTGCCACGGGTGTACCCTGTGGGCCTTTAATGTTATCATGTAGTAAAATACTATCGGTATAGTCTGAACCTAGGAGAAGTTCGACTGGACGCGCAGAACGTAATTCTGGGTCCGCTAGGGGTAAATTTTTTAGATGCGGAATGTGCTCGAAAGAGCTTGGAATGCGAGGTAAGTAACTCGTTAACTTGGGTAAGATAAGAGCTTCGATAATTAATTTAGGTTCTAATTTATTGTGAGGCGTAACTTCACACAAAACGTAACCACGCGGTTGCTCACTTTTATCGCCTATACCAGTAACTGTCATGCTGGTCTTAGCATGATAGCGTTTTAAGCCCAGTCGCTGGACGCATGACTCCGCAATGAGTGTGGCTTGGGAGCCTTGGTCGACTAGAGCGCGCACAGGGCGAGGAGAACTCGAATTATCATCCGTCGAGCGAATATTTACCAACGCGGTGGTGAGTAGAACCGTACAATTTAATTTATCAGAAAAACTACGCATTGATGTGGGTGACGAAGAAGATTCCGCTGCCGAAGTTAGCTCGGGGGAAGGTACGTTACATTCGCTAGTTAATGCTACATTAGAAATTACATCATCATGTATAGAAGTATGATGACGTTTCGAACACAAACGACAATTGTGTCGAGATTTACAATCCTTGAGTTCGTGTCCAATAGATAAACAATTGTTACAAATTTTATTTTGTTCGATAAAATCTTTCTTTTCTGTTAAAGTTAATTTACTGAAGTTAATACACTTATTTAATGAATGTGAATTTTGTTTACAATAAGTACATGTTCTAACATAATTAATAGCGTAAGGAGTTGAAGTAGCAGCATGGATACTCATCGAGCGCGAGTGACGTGAACGTGCAAACGGCGCGTCAGAGGTATGTATAGATGTAGTAGTACGGCTAGTACGGTTTGCGTCGGAGTGGGAGCGCGCGACGGCTCGGCCCCAGTGGCGCGGCGACGCGGCAGGAAGAGAGCGGCGGATCGCGAGTTCGGAGCCGGAGGCGGGCGAACACGGCATCAAAGCAGTTGACATGGCCTCAGTGGCAGCCAGCTCTTTATTTAAAAACTCAATTAAATTATTGACACACGGAATAGTACTAGGCGAACTTAGCGACAATTCAAAACGTTTACGAAGAGTAGGTGTAATCTTACGTAACAAAATATTTAATAAAATGAAACTCCATTCTGTAACTGGCAAGTTAAAAGATTCTAAAGCTGTTAAGTTTTCTTTATAAACCATCAGAATGTTACGCAAACTATGTTCGTAATTTTTATCAATAACTGGATTTATATCAAGGATTTTGTCTAAATGTTTATTTGCAATTATTCTGTCGTTTTGATAACGATCTAACAAAACTCGCAAAGCATTATTATAATTATCACCTGTGATGGGAAGCGATTTAATTAAGTTATATGGTTCACCCCGTAAGGACAAAAGTAAATAACGGAAACGTTCTACGTCAGATAAATGTTTGTTATCATGAACTAGCGATAAGTACAAATCATAAAATGCATTCCATTCGGTTAAATCACCACGGAAGGTGGGTAACGTAAGTATCGGCAACTGATCTCTCGTATGACCTTGACTATGACAACAAGGGGTAGGCTGAACGCTAGCTACACTTTGTCTGCGTTGAATATCTTTTAAGTGATCAGCTGTGATTTGCACTTTGTAATATAAAGTGTCAAAATTGTTACGTATATCTAATTGTTCTTGAGACTTAAATTCACCGGTTTTAGCTAATAATTTTTCTATTTTCCTTTGTACGAGAAAAAATTGTTTTTTAATGTTATTAAGTTCCCTAACACGGGCACGAAATTCCACTTCATCTGTAGCACAATCAGCCATACGTTGTATGCTGTTCATGAAAATATCACGTTCGAAAATCAATTGATCTAACTCCATGACTATGGACAATAGTTATTTGTATGATAGAAATATTATAAATGTTAGGTAAGTAGTACACTGATAGTATAGCGAAGCTTAACTTATTAACACGAAATGTTAAAAAGTTATTTTGCCGTACGAAATACGGGTTGTAAATTAAATATGAAATGATGTATTGTGTCTAGTACGAAATACATAGACGACTTGATAAGTATTGTAATGTAATATGTATATGTGTATTATAGTAAGTGTAGTGAATAAAACGTAGCTTGGAGTGGCGCGCGTGCCGTTGGATATTTAAACTCGTTTGACGGGAATGTTCGACGCGAGCGCTTACGGTGTGGCATAGGCCGAACGAATACCCACAAGTTAAGAAAAAAAAAATGGAAATTGTAAAACTCGCTATTTTACCTAGTAATTCATTCGATAAATGAATTAGTACGTTCGAAAAAACAGTACGCAGTGGTATTGTCGAAAAACAAATACGCTAAGCCTAGGCAAATGGAATTTAACAAATTGTTAACCGAGGGTAGGTTCCACGGGTTAAGCAAATTAAAGTGTCGAAAAACAACTTTAATGGAATTAAACCAGTAATATGCTAGCACAATGACTTGAACATACGGTTCGAAGGTCCAGAAAATGTATGGGAAATCGACCAGACCTTCGGATGGTGTTAAATAGAGGACTGTATCTACCACGCACCTGCAAGTGTAGCACCGCTCGTTTCCCTGGGTACCCAGCGTTGGTGAATGGCCATAGGTTGCTGATTGCCGTCAAGTATTGCACCACACGTATCACTAGTTTATTCTTGGAATAATGTTAATGTTTGGAATATAAGACACAGCGCGCACAAAACTACGTTGCGTTCGAAGCGGTTGCTTTTACGGAAGAGAGAGAACGTCTGTATTGCACGTTCGGGGTGGCAGCACTTGTCGCTGCTTAGGATGCGTTCGGATTTTGTGGCAGATACAGATCCGTTCATAATAGAAAATAAATAATTGTATGCCGTAGTATTGTGCCAGCATTACCTAATTGGAAATTAATAAAAGTACGGAACAGTAGTTATTTTTTCTGACAGCAAAAGCGCTGTGCAGCATTTGGCTCGATGTGCCTCTGGTGTCAGAGGTACATCGATAGCCTATGATATCTTAAGTATCATTCACCACTTTAATAAAAATGGCATTACTTTTAGATTGCAATGGATTCCAGCACACATTGGAGTTAGGGGTAACGAGGAGGCAGATCGTATTTCAAAATTAGCAGCATTGAACGGTATCGAAATTGATTTATATTCAGATTATTCAGATATTATACCTAAATTCAAAACAAAATGTTTTAATCTTTGGAAAGAGTATTTCAATAATATATCCGAAACAAAAGGCATTTGGTACAAAACTATCCAGTGTGAACCTTCTCGTAAACCCTGGTTTGATGATAATACTAATAGTAGAACATTTGTTAAAACAGCTTTAAGATTACGTTCAGGCCATTTCCCACTGGCTAATTTTGCATTTCTTATGAAAAAAGTAGATTCTCCAAATTGTGCTATGTGCAACAGCATTGAGGACATAACACATTTGTTAATGGAATGTATAAAGAACAAAATAGATAGAGAAGATTTTTTTAAGAAATTTGAACTTAATAAATTAGATGTAGGTCTGATTCAGTCCATCTTGTCGTGCCCGACTACTGATGTTGCAAAAGGGATATGTAATATAGCGAACAAAACTTAGTTGTAAAACCTTAATTTTTGTTGTATGTTTAGATGTGTTCAAAGGAACTTTTTTTTTTTTTTACTTCTTTTTGTTTGTGTGTGTGATTACTAGTATAAGTTACAATAGGGTTGATATGTTCTTGTGGGCAAAAACCCTAAACAAATAATAAATAAAAAAAAAAAAAAAAAAAGATACGGAAAAATACTATAGCTTGCTCACGAGAAGTAGGTATCCATATAATCACCCGCACTATTTTAAAGAATAGATAAACAAAATGACTATTAGCAGCGCAATCAGATTTCGTTTAACTAATTCTCGTGCTGTATCAGAAATAATGGTGGGCGGGATGCGCGGTACAGATAATAATTCTCTCACGGCTAGATCCTAGAATCTGGTAGCGTTGTGCCAAATGAACCTAGATGTAGACTAGATATCATAATTAGTCTAAAGATTGTAAATTGATTGCACTTATTTAGTTTAGAATTGGAAATATTCTATTTGTTTGGTTGCTGCGTTTACTGCCAACATCAAAACAAACTTTCGCATTCAAATCAAATCAAATCATCAAATCAAAATATTTTATTAAAATCGGACTTATAATAATTATAATAATAATATAATATAAATAATAATTGTGGACTCCACAATTATTGTTCCGATTGTCGTTTCTGCTCATGGGTTGATACCGAAGAGTCTCGACCAACACCTCCAGAGGCTCTCAATTGGTCGTTGGGTCAAGAGCCAGATGCAGAAACCAGTACTTCTGGACACGGCACGCATTGTGAGGAGATTCCTCACTTTGAATCCCTGACCACCGGTGGCTTGGGTCTTGAGCCTCGCCATCGATGGGTGATTCACTTTTTTTATATTTTTATATGTATAAATGTTTTTTTTTATGTATAAAAATGTAAAAAAAAAGAAAAATTAGAAATAAAGAGAAATATAATATAATATTAGTAAGATGGTAGAGATGTCTGGGTCAGTACCTTTGGATAACAATATATTTTATACATGTTAAGGGCCATGTAGTGTCTGGATAATGTTTTTATATTTTTATGGAAACATGGAAAAAGAAAATTGGGCATCTCCTTTAAAGAGATAAAAATAATAGGGAACTTGAAATTGGACAGACGAAGGTAGGGTCGAAATAGCTCAGTTGGCAGAGCGCCGGCACGGTATGCTGGAGGTCGTGGGTTCATCCTGCTTTCGACTGTTTCTTTTTCAATGTTTCAATAAAAATATAACAACAATATCCTTGATACTTAAATACTTTGTGATTAGGTTAAAGGAATTAAGGCCAGTAACGTGACGCACCTTTAGAACGAAAACGACACAATAAAAAAAATGGAGTTATCATTATAAAATGAATTAAAACGAAGTTCTCAATACAACAATAGCTCAAACATAGCCGTATTCAAGAGGGAATAGGACCAAACTGTTATATAGAGCCTTTTTATTGTAGTTTTCATGAAAAAGGGACCAGTTTTAAGTCATTTTATGACGATAACTCAATTTCCGATTTTTTTTAATTATGTCGTTTTCGTTCTAAAGCTGCGATATGTTCTTTATACGGCAAAGTGAACCCCTGCAACTCTTAGTAAGAGCGGTCCAGATTCAGCCTCAACTGACGAAAGAATCCCTCGCCAGTTGACATAATTATGTCGGCCAGTATGCAACCACATACACAGGCTGATCCAGGAACTCCTCACTTACGTCGCCGCTATGGCGGAACTTTTTGTGTGGTTTTTTATACGCGCAGATACGAAATATAGCCTACCACTGGCGACTTCACATCTAACATTCCTAGATGACCAGGTTCCTCTTTATCATCATCATCAACATGAAGACCACTGCTGAACACAGGCCTCCCCTAAAGATTACAAGGACCTGTCACAAGAAGAGTTTATTACAGTGAAACATTTTATGAATTTAAGTATTGGGTAATGTTGCTACTGACTGGACAGTCGTGGTGGTTACCATCAGAAAGGCAAATTGAAAGTTGTCATTACAAATCTCTGAAATCCTATAAAACATGCGACTGATAGTGGAAAAATAAAAAAAAATTAAGTGTTTGTGACGATCAAACTAAGCAGTGCAGCCTGATCTCGCTATCGTCCGATTATTCCGATAATTTATCATTCCACGCAAAATTACGCATACCAAGGTTTCGTAGGTAGAGATCAGTATCGAAAACAGATTACATTTGAGGTAATTTCAGTATTTTGAAGTGGGCGCCATAGTAAAACTGATAAGCGTTATCAATAAGACATATGTAATGTGTATATTTGCTCGATTTATGTCAGGCTGATCGCGATAAGGATGGCTATCGAAAGCCGATTGCTACCGATGTTACGATATCTACAACATTTTTGTTTTTCTTCAATTTATTTTGAGATAATTTACGGCTTCATTTCACTTTTTGGGTATTACTTAAAGGCTTCATTAATTTTTTTGTGCACTACATATTCTAGTTTAAAGCTGGACCCGCCCTTAATCTAAAGGCATTTTATCGCATTATTGGAGAGGACGTGATGTTGACTATTTAAGCAGTGGTAACGTTCAAAGTATACAATGTACATAATATAATACAATTTTTACCGGCTTACCTTTTAAGTCCAACAGCTTACAAGTTACTACATTAAAAGTGATTGAATTGATATCGGGCTTGTTCCTGGCGTATAACATTGAATGTCAAGCTAGCACGCTCTTCCACATTAGTTTATCTATAAAACACAATAATATATTATATGGAAATAAACTCATAAACCGCTGAATTGATTCCTATATTTGGAACAATGAACAAGCCACCTTTGAATTGCACACTAAGACTTTAATTTCTATCAAGGGTCCGTGATAAAATAGGTATCTATATCGAAAACTAGTATAACTTGTAACACGATATCCTGACCTCAAAAATATAACATCTTTTCCTCTCCAATTAAATCGATCTCAGGATTGTGTGACCAGATCAGCTTGATATGGTTATTTATACATGTACATATTGATAAACAGTGCGATGTTATCATTTGAGGATTTATGCGTTGCGACTACCGCTTGTGACGTGGGATGAACATGTACCTTGGACTTTTTCCACTTTTTAAGATGTATGGAGACGGATTTTTTTTATTAAAAGGGAGGCTGTTTGCTCAACTGATACGCTTGTATCCTGCAAATTTGTCAAACACGGTTTCACTTGTTAAGATGGATATCAGAACGGGTCTAAAGTCTCTAAAGTGCTCAAAGTGCCATTATGCACTTTTCAAGTATAAAATAAGGGTTACTTCAGGACTTGGTTAAATTGCGAGTAAAATTTCGTCTAAATCCATCGATAACACAAACAAGTATGATGATTGAGGCCCTCCTAAATTATTCATTCTGGTGTCAAGTTATGGAACAAACTTTTCCTAGTTCTATGCCCTGGGGGTCACGGGTGGGCAGGACGTGCCCCCCACCTATTAGTCTAGCCAACTTCTGTGACCCCCGTGATGGACATGTCCGAGGCAGTGTGTCTCACGCTGCCTCGCACACCAAAAGGTGGACACGGTACGGTGTTTCGGGGGCTTCTGAGCCCCCGCAACAGGGGAAAGGACCGCAACAGCGGTACGCGCAGGGGCGGTTGCGGACGACAACTTAGACGTGAGTCAGAGGAAGCCCGCAGCCGTCCCTAATGAGCCGAAGATGGCCATACAAAAAAAAATTAAAAAAAATGCCCTACATTGTAAATACATTCTAGACTGTAGACTTAGAGTATAGATAAATGAGATGAGTAAGCGTTTCTTTTGATGCTAGGTGCCATCATTGCCATGAGATACCTTATATGTATAGTGGAAGTGAGGAGCTCTAGCGTTCAAAATTTGAAATTTAAAATAAGAACAAAATAAAATAAACGATTCTCTCGCAGCAAACCTTACTTTAAAACCAGCCATTATCTTCTAAATCTAAAACGAAACAATTCCCTCATCTCTTGATTTTTGTGTTTCTAAGCTAGTGCACTGAATTATAAATCTTATATCGATAAAAATCTTTATCTACACACAATCGATCAAGCGGTTATCGACAAATCCCCGGCTCACTCGCGATTATGGACACCGATATAGATCAAATTACATGGATGTATGTTGTTTTTTATGGATTACGTAGTGTATACCCGCTGGCTAAGTTCGTTAGTTTTTGTATGAGTAATGAGTATGTTTTTTTTCCGAATTATTTGTCTTTATGGGTTAAGAATTAAAATATTTATATTTAGCTTCGACGAATTGCATATTATTATAAGAAAATATCTAACTAAATATATATTCCTATTACTATTATTATTGTATTAAACTATTGTCTTAGATATACATAGTTGGAGTTATTATGTATATAACAATAGAAACTAACGTTATTATTATGACGAGTAAAAGGTACATTATTACTGTTTTTTAATAAAAAATAACATATTTTCTGCAAAACTGAGAAAACTTTTAAGATATCATATCTTATGCTTACGCTTTCGCTTGAAATGCTAATTGATATAAACGTTTTTTTTGTTTTTTTGCTGTATTAACTTATAAACATATTTTGAATTAATGTATTTTTCTGCAGCCTTTAAACGTAGTCTTAAATATTTGAAAAACTTAACTCAGTTACACTTAACTACACCGCCAGTATAAAACCATTTAATTATAGAATCATATATAATTATCATAAACTAGCTTTTGCCCGCGGCTCCGCCCGCTTTAAAAAGTTTTTCCGGAATAAAAGTCCCGCTTTATATTTTCCCGGGATAAAAAGTAGCCTATGTGCTAATCCAAGATATGATCTACCCGTGTGCCAAATTTCATCGAAATCCGTTCAGTAGTTTTTGCGTGAAAGAGTAACAAACATCCATACATCCAAACATCCATACATTCTTATAAACTTTCGCCTTTATAATATTAGTAGGATATAAAAAACATAAAAAATATGAAAGCCATCGCTAATTAAAATCCACTTTGTCGTGGTAGCGTACGCTCAGTAGCACACTTGTTTCGTACAGTTATCGAACGCTATCTCTAGATTGCTATCGACATCGCCGAGCCAGCGATTTTAATCCATCGATAACGTTATCACTGACTTGCTTAAAATGATTATCTGATAAGCAATTTCGTTAGGCGATTACATTTTAAAACCACTTTTATAATTTAATGATTATGTATTTGTACACCAGGATGTAAGCGCCAGTACCCCCTCCTCCCTCCCTGTCCCCCTTCCCTATCCCCTCATTCTTCATTATCTGCTATCATTACATAAAATAAAGTTATCATGTATACAATGCAGCACTGTAAGTAGGTAAGCATAACTGCAAATAAGAAAAAAATGTGTTAACAGAAATAAAGCTTTATCTCTATAATTATAGGTTTCTTTTTAATGTGTTATTTATATAGAGAATGAAACAGTATTATGAACCTACCTTTAATGAATATGCCTGAAGAAAATAAAATTGGAAGGGTCTGATTTAATACTCCTATCGGAATACAAGCGGTTTGTCGGTTTCTTTCACTAAGCACCCTTGTAGATATATGAGTAAGGTCGCAAAATATATTCAGATTGTTATCACAATCATTTTTGTTTGGCATTCGATTTCTTTTAATAAAAGTCGTATTTTATAAGTACTAATGAAAGCGTTAAGAAGCATGTGTGAGATGACCGTGAATGATAGAATGCGGAATGAAAATGAAAATCCTCCTAGCCAGTTTCGGCCACGGCAGCCAATCTCTACCGAGATCAGCCAGGTACGCAGGAGATATTATAGTGCACAAGTGTGTGCGCAATACACAGGTGCACTCGCTATTCCTTCACTCTCATAGTCCGATGAGACGGCAATCCGACATGACCGGAGAGAGATCAGGCGCAGGACCAACGGCTTTACGTGCTTTCCGAGGCACGGGGGTATCACACCGCCAACTTCCTGACTCCGAGCTGCGACTGAGTAATTTTAAAGATGGAAAAACCCAGTCACAATATTTTTGGCTCGACCCGGGATTCGAACCCAGGACCTCAGCGCGCAAATCGTACTCGTAATGCATACACAATACAACTACGCCACCGAGGCAGTCAATGCCTAGAATGCGGAATACTATGGTGGTGGACATGTGTGGAGTGACAGAGGATGAAGTGATCAAAATTGAGAAGGGCATGCTACGGTGGTTTGGGCATTTGGAGAGGATGGATGGTAGGAGACTATCAAAGAAGACTTAAGTGTGGATGGAAGAGCCGGTAGGGTTCGACCGCATCGAACCTTCGAATCTCAAATATCTGGCATTCTGCTCTCCATGACTGCCTCGGCATTGTACGTACCTACGCATTACGATTTGCGCGCTGAAGTTCTGGGTGCGAATCCCGGGTCGAGGCAAAAACATGGTGACTGGGTTTTTCCATCTTAAAAATTACTCAATCGCAGCTCGGAGTCAGGAAGTTGGCGGTGTGATACCCCCGTGCCTCGGAAAGCATGTTAAGCCGTTGGTCCTGCGCCTGATCTCTCTCCGGTCATGACGGATTGCCGTCTCACCGGACTATGAGAGTGAAGGAATAGCGAGTGCACCTGTGTATTGCGTATACACTTGTGTACTATAATATCTCCTGCGTACCTGGTTGATCTCCGTTGAAATTGGCCGCCGTGGCCGAAACTGGAGGATTACGGTTTTCTGGCATTCTTGGTAAAGGTCAGAAAAACCTATACATAAAGAATCAGATTAAACATATCTACATCTTCTCATGGAAGCAAATTGCCGGGACAAAACATAGCCTACATATCAATCCACGACATGATCTACCCGTGTGCCTAATTTCATACAAATCCGTTCAGTAGTTTCTGCGTTTACTTCTAACAAACATACAAACATTTACACAAACTTTCGCATTTATAGTACTAGCTTTTGCCTTCGGCTCCGCCCGCGTTAATGAGTTTTTCGGGGATAAAAGTTCCGCTTTATATTTTCCCGGGATAAAAAGTGGCATATGTATCCAGGACACAGTCTACCCGTGTGCCAAATTTCATAGAAATCTGTTCAGTAGTTTTTGCGTAGGAACAAACATCCATACGTCCATACATTCTTACAAACTTTCGCATTTATAATATTAATAGGATTAGTAAACAAGGAGTAAAATACATTTGATTATTATATAACCGTTTGTATACGTCCATGAAATAGCAGACAAATCTAAACACCCGAGGACCCCAAAACACTTGAAGCTATTATAAAAACATCCGATCGGTATCGCCGTGTTTGAGAGCTTATTTATAGTTTTAACTAATCTTTTGATGTTATCTCGAACGCCGTGTAATGTACGATAAACATTATTAAATATAACTATTATAACACCAATGTGTTATTTGTTATATGTATTTATTGTTGGCACAGTTGACTGCCTCAGTGGTACTACTGCTATGCTTTGGTTCGATCCCCGGGTCGGGCAATGTGAAATTAAATTTTCTATTCAGTATCAGCCCGGAGTCTGGAAATTGTGCCCGATATGACGATAGGCTCGCCCCCTATCACTTCATGGGACGGAATAGCGGCAAAAAGTGGGTGCAGTTGTTGCGCCTCTGCCTACCTCTTCGGAGATAAAAGGCGCGATTGCATATACCGGTATATAATGTTGGCACAATGGTAGGTCACCATTACCAGTAACATACATAATGGTTACATAAAAGTATTACTAAATGCACCTACTATTTACGCTTCTGATTAAACCTTTTTTATCTGATGGTAATCGGAAAGATCCAGATAATATGCACTGACGAGCGATGATTAGCCCTCATGAGTCGACACCATTATGCCGGTGTCTTTAGGAATAAAGGCATACATACATAACATCACGCCTTTTCCCTTTTCAAGGGTAGGCAGAAGTATATCACACCCACATTTCATCAGATATGTTAGGTCCCATGTAATAAGGGGCGATCACATTTCCAAACTCCGGACTGATACTGAGCACAAACCCCAAAATTTCTGCCCGACTCGGGAATCGAACCCGAGACCTCAGCACTCCAGTCGTACCGTAATACAACTACGCCACCGAGGCAGCAGTAGTGAATACGAATAAATATATTTTAACTCGATAATAATCGTTAACAAACCATTCGATCCGTCCAATTACCGGCATGTTTCCTCAAAGCGTACTAATAATAAACTTAGTAATCAGTACATCTGACAAACAAGCCATTGAACCGGTGCGTATGAACTTCCTTTAAACTTGACGGCAATAATACGATGATACTTCTAGCACCTAGTATGTACTTGATAATGGCGGACATGACGGTCTTCCCCGCTTACGGAGATACATAGCAGTTATGTGTTGTATGAGATACATATTTTTGGTTACCATGTTGAAAGGAAAGGAAATATAATACGCTGTTCTAAAGATACATTATTCATTAGCCTGTATTGTTTATCAATTATCGTTCGCTTTAACGGTGAAGGAAAACAGCGTGAAGAAACCTACATACCTGAGAATTCTCCATAAGAATGTCCAGGGTATGTGAAGTCTGACAACCCGCACTAGGCCAGCATGGTGAACTAAGGCCTAACCCTTCTTAGTAGTAGAGGACATCCGTGCTCAGCAGTGGGCAGTATATAATACAGGGCTGATTGCATTGGATTGCAAAAAAAGTATATTGTATTGAAGTACTTCAATAAAAAATAGATATAGCATATGAAGTTTCCTCCTATACTACCGGTGTTAGGACTCTGATATGTAAGAGTCCGTCTAGGTCGCAATGTCTATTTCTACCGCCAAGCAGCAGTGTGTATACACTGTTGGATTTCGGTTTGAAAGGCATTGTAACCAGTGCAACTACAGGACATAATGAGACTTAACATAGTACTTTGTAACTCAAGGTGCTGGATGGTGTTTCTACTGTTTATGGGTGGTCGTATCGCTTACCATCAAGCGAACGGCATGCTCGTCTCCTCATTCGATGCAATAAGAAAAATGCATTCATTTATTTATATAGATTTTTTTTTATCTTCTTTCATATTTTTTTTTGTATCATACAAGTGTGTAAATGCATATTTAACTTTAAAAATTTTCTTTCAACAAATACTTCAAAACGTTGATGATCTTCCGAGACTAGACTTCCAAAAACATTTTTCCCACAAATATAAAACACTTAACGAGAGTATAAAATTAAGTGACCCTTCTGACTCCGACCCATCCTATTGTATGACCCTTCAAAAGTCGAAAGACACGCGTCCACCGTGGGAATGGAGGGTTCGGTGTGGGGTGGACCCCAATATGTTCATGAAGGGTGGAATAAGTCCTATAATTTCAAGTTTTGTGTATTTGCAAATGTCAACTATGAACTTTTTAATTTCTGTGTGCTTTATTATTCTCTTAGGCGTCACACAGACTCTGTTGCCGTCTACGCAGCGCCTTAATCTGTGCCTTTTTTACTGCTATGTCAATACAAATGTAGAAACACGGTTACAAAACTATCGATAATTAATTGATAAATATGCAGTAATTTTTAGAACACACTAATGATACGGTTATCAGCCTTTGATCTGAAATAAACGAGTTGCTTATGAGTTATGACGATAATGAAAAATAATTGCGCATAACCAGACGTATGTTATAAATTCAGAGTACGTGTGCACGGGCGGTCAAAAAATTGGCTGTTTGAAACCGCCTTAATGTTCGGCAATGTGTAACAACGCCTGTAGGCGGCAATATCCACGCGACAGTTTCTATATAAACATTGAGTGTTACACCGACAGCTGATTAACCGCTCGTGTGCGCTTGGCTTTACGCTAAGCAAAGTAATATGTTGAGACATAGGCGGCACACCCAAAATATGTCACTAGTTGGTTAATTAATTAAACGAACTGGTTGAAACATATTTGAGGTGCATAGGAATAAGCAGAGACGTACTATGCACGTGCAAATGATTTCAGGGAAAATCTTTTTTATTCGCAAAGATTGCTTGTTTTTGCATTTGTTGTGGATTTAAATTTTAAACTTCTTTTTTTTTCTGTAATGGAAAATTGAAATTTGAAATCCTCCTAGCCAGTTTCGGCCACGGCGGCCAATCTCAACGGAGATCAGCCAAGTACGCAGGAGATATTATAGTGCACAAGTGTGTGCGCAATACACAGGTGCACTCGCTATTCCTTCACTCTCATAGTCCGGTGAGACGGCAATCCGACATGACCGGAGAGAGATCAGGCGCAGGACCAACGGCTTTACGTGCTTTCCGAGGCACGGGGGTATCACACCGCCAACTTCCTGACTCCGAGCTGCGACTGAGTAAATTCTAAGATGGAAAAACCCAGTCACAATTTTTTTGGCTCGACCCGGGATTCAAACCCAGGACCTCAGCGCGCAAATCGTAATGCGTACGCAATACCACTACGCCACCGAGGCAGTCTCAGTCAATGGAAAATTATACTATCACTAAAATACTATCTATTAGTGATGTAACGAATGTCTAATTTCCAATATTCGCGAAAGCGAATGCGAATATTCGTTACACCACTACTATCTATAGTTTATTTCCCATTGATCATTTTTCAAATTCAAAGCAGCCACAAGTGGAAGCTATTCCCGAGCTGAAATTAGGGTCATCATAAATTTCATGGAAAACTAAAGTTTTCCTTGATTGCTCGTCGTTGATAAATTTCTCAGTAAATAAAACTTTGTAGAATTTGTGCGTCACTACCTAACCTACGCAGTTATTATGATACAGCATTGTGGTTATGGCCGGGATATACAGGTAAGTCCCGTGAGATGACTTCTTAACATGATCCTTGACCTGAAATGACCTCTTATGGAGATGATAGAGTCGATCTGTTTGTATATGTATTTCTGCCGACAAGCAGCAGTGTGCTTCTGGTGACTTCCGATTTTAAAGGATATTGTAGGCAGTGTTATTACCAGACTTTGGTGGCGTAGTTGTATTACGGTACGACTGCAATGCTAAAGTCTCGGGTTCGATCCCCGGGTCGGGCAAAGTGATATTGGGTTTTTCTATTCAGTATCTGCCCGGAGTCTGCAATTTGTGCCCAATATGTCGACAGGCTCGCCCCCTATCACATCATGGGACGGAATAACGGCGAAAACTGGGTGCACTAGTTGCGCCTCTGCCTACCCCTTCGGGGATAACAGGCGTGAGTGTGTGTGTGTATGTGTGTGTGTGTGTGTATGTGTGTGTGTGTGTGTGTGTGTGTGTGTGTGTGTGTGTGTGTGTGTGTGTGGTCTCAGAACAGCGCAGAGCAACACCAAGCGTGCTTTAGAATTTAAAGTTTTGTATGATGTTACTCTTGATTATACTCGTAACAGACGAGCCACTTGCTTGTTTTGTCATTAATTTGATTTATACCAATGAATGATGAAACTTGCAATCGTCTAGTAAACAAGCCAACAGGCGGCGAGGACAACATATCATCAGACAATCTTTTGCCTACCACTAAAACATGGTTCCCAAGGTTTTATCGTAGATACGGTATTTTAATAAGCAATTCACAATATGGCTGATAATAGACGTTAACTAATCATCTTTGCCTGAACAATGTTACGGAAGGGCGCATGCTGCGGAAAGCATAATTTGCCGACAATGGCCGCGCCGTCGGAGCTGCGCAGGCGCATATACAAAGTGTACAGTATAGCAAGTACAGATATAATAAAATAATTCGGATCTGATTTTTTTTTTGCTATTCAAAATGTCAAGTATTGTTCTTGTAGGAACTTTAGAGCACACGGAAAATAATAGAATCATACACAATAATTATAGTAAATGCGTGTGTTAGTTAATAATTTTATCACCCGCTTTGCCACGGAGTAAAGTGGAAATATATATTTCCAAGTCCTTCCTATTCTATTTGATTAATTTTTGGTGCGGGTTAAGATTAATTAGTGCTCCCAAATACTCGCCGAGCTTCACTTGGTTGCACAATGCGTGCCACTGCCGATCCTGGCTTACAGGAGTTGCAGTGGTGGGGGGAGGGCGGGATAGTCTCGTAGGCGCATGTTGGTTCCACATTAATTGCTCCAGGAAAAAAATATTTTCCTTATTCTCCCCTTTGGTTCACAAACATATTGTTTATGATATTCCTGTAAAAATGTTCTCATACGCTAGAAACAAGGAAAACCTCATACGAAAACTGCATACCTGAAAGTTAATAAGAGAAGTGTGTATGTCTTAGGTCAGGATTTCAAAGGCAAAAACACCACTTAATTAAAATGTACAAGGCGGATTAATTTAATGCGAGATAGGATATAAAATCAATCAGATAAGATCTACTAAAATGCATTCATAAAAAGTTTATCGCAAAAAATAGGTGTTTATTATTTTTCACACTTTAGAACTAAATTCCCGCTATATGTTTTCCAGGAATAAAATTTCCCTAAAACTATCTCGATATCAAATTTCATCGAAATCGGTTCAGCGATTCATCCGTGAAAGCGTAACAGACAGAAAGATGGAGTTGTTTTCGGATTTATAGTCTAAATGTGGATAACCTGTGTCCTTCGACTATTTAACCAATGGACACGATATGGCAATACTGCGCAAAAAACATTTTTCTGCCAATCCTGACGGGGGAGAGCTAGACAAGTATAGCACACATTTAACAAAAAAAAACCACACGTGCAGGGCTGAATATAGGGTCGCTTTTTACACAATAACACGACAAAAATCATAATTACTGTGGAGCACCGCTTAATGTCATTATCGTAGAATGTAATGACAGCGATCGCAAGTCACATAGGTTTTAATAAAAGTTTATGACCAACGAAGGGTTCGCCTGGTCATCCCATCTCCTTTGCATTGCCAACTCAAAGCCTGTGACACCCTATGTAATATAATATATCACTATGAACAGTTATGGTTGTTACAGAATCATTACAGATAGACATATTGTTATGTATGCATTTTAATTACACCAAATAGACATAATGTGTTTACATTTTGAAATCAAGACAGAATCTTATAATTTACTTTTCAATTGAAGTTTTTCCATTCATAGCCGACAGTGTCATAACAGTATGACACTGTCGGCAGTGCGTAAAGACATACGAAAGAACAGTCTTTCGTATGTCTTTACGCACAATTTGCGTACGTACAATGCTTTGATCTCGCCGCTAGCATAACTCTAGATCAGGTGCACGCTTCTGAATACTTTATATGACTCTGCATGGATTCACCTGTCATTGGGAATTATTGGGCGTTTTGTCAGTTCACCGATTTGATGTTATATGCGTATTGCTTAAAAGGTAAAGTAAAAATTTGTTTAAGGTTACTTATTTATTTTTCAATGTCATTTTAGTCTGATTAAATTATTTAATGTCTTATTGGAAACAATACCTTATGTATAAGATTAGGTAGTTAGTGCAATGGTATCCACTACTGTTTAAATGCTGTAATGATGACCTGAATCATTTGTAGACGTTTTCATATTGTTCCGCATTTTTTCTTCAGAAATTGGATTCGAGAAATCAAAAGAGAGAACAATTTATTTATTAATAAAAAATAAAAAAACTTTTTATTATTTTTATATTGCTAAACTCTACTTAAATATTGAATTTCACCCCCCTACGATAATGGTAACCCGTGCCCACCAAATCTCATTTTTTGGAATACATCGCTTTCAGTATATGGGTGGCATGCATATTAGCTAGTGCTATACTAGTGAATACATATTTTATAATTAAAGACTGACGAAATTTAAATTCGGACTGCCTCGGTGGCGTAGTTGTATTACAGTACGACTGCAAAGCTGAGGTCTCGGGTTCGATCCCCGGGTCGGGCAAAGTGATATTGAGTTTTTCTATTCAGTATCAGTCCGGAGTCTGGAATTTGTGCCCGATATGGCGATAGGCTCGCCCCCTATCACATCATGGGACGGAATGTCGGCGAAAAGTGGGTGCACTAGTTGCGCCTCTGCCTACCCCTTCGGGGATAATAGGCGTGAGTGTATATGTATGTATGAAATTTAAATTTAATGATACGTTTATTTATTAATAATGCAAGAAAGTATAAAACACATTTAGTTTATTTTCTTTTTACGATATCCTTTTTGCAGTCTATGTATAATCTTCTGTTTCTGTACACAGCGTAACAAAAACTGATTTTGTTCTTCTTTGGCAGATATCAAGCCATTACCTAATTCCTCCATTAGCTTCATATCTCTCTCTGCTGAATCATACTTTTAGCTTCCTGAAAGGAAATATTTTCGTCCTAGGAAAAAACGTCTCCTTGGAAAAAACTGTTATTATATTGTAAGCCCGATAACAAATTTGTGCTCTTTTTAGTGATGAAATCACTTGAACATTTTCCTAAAACAAAAAGAAAATCAATAATACAATATAATTGTATTATATTTAATCCTAAAATGAATATAAATTGATTCTAGTTACCACACAAAGAGAAATATTTCTTCTCTCGGTGGAACACACCTTTCCAAAATCTTACTTTCTTTTTATAAGTTCGAATCTCTTATAGTTAGTTGACATTTATTTAAAACAGCGCCTAATTTAGGAGAGTTACTATATGTCCTTCGTTTTTCCTCTTCCCTTAGTAATCTCTGGCTTACTCGTTCTCAGAATTTTTTTGTCAACACCCGTTAAGCAGCCTCAACTTCAATATTCCTCTATTATGATTTTTTTAAGACCATCGGCATGTGCGATATCAAATAAATTATCCAGATCGTTTTGGAATCTGTCCTCGCGGTGCTTATAAGCATTCTCTGTTCATTTGCAGCTCTCCTCAGCCTATGTTAAGATCTACAATCTTTTTACACAGAGAGGTACAGATCCGGTAGGTTTCTAGCCTTTTCCCAAAATATAATGCAATTCTGAACAACAGGACTCGCCCTTTCACTAACAGTCAATTTAACTTCGCGAATATCAAAAAACTAAATTTGAAGAACTCGCCGATTAGACGGTAACTTTGCCCCAGTTATTTGTTTCACCAACTAAGATAATACTTGCGTATTTCTTCTCAGGTCTACTGACATCTTAAAAATGTACAAATATGCACTCATTTACTCAAAAAACCGTGAACTAGAGCGAGCACGTTCCGGTAATTCTGCGTAATTTGTATAGGTATGTTTCGCACTCAGTTCGACACGGGACTCTTACATATGAGAGACCACCAAATGGCCACCTGAGCTAAGCTAATACACGAACAAATATACGAATTGGATGTAATTTGGCACACAGTCATATCATATCCTGAATTTACACATACACCTATCTATCTAATCACCTATACGTTTATCCTAGTAATTTGCTCCCGTGGGAAATAAAGGGATATTTTAAATAGATAACACTGGTGTCTTACTGGTGGTGCTGTGAATCGCTACAGTGCAAGGGCAAAGATTTCCACGCGGGCGAAGCCGAGAACAACACCTAGTCCTACTATCCTACTAATCCTACTAATATTATAAAGGCGAAAGTTTGTAAGAATGTATGGATGTTTGGATGTAAGGATGTTTGTTCCTCTTTCACGCAAAAACTACTAAACGGATTTCGATGAAATTTGGCACACGAGTAGGTCATGTCCTGGATTAACACATAGGCTACTTTTTATCCCGGGAAAACATAAAGCGGGAGTTTATCCCGGAAAAACTTTTTAACGCGGGCGGATCCGCGGGCAAAATCTAGTATAATATAAAGTCAATTGGCACCGAAATCGTTACACACTTAGCATTGTGAAAGTAATCTATGCGTACATTATTTCATAATCATTCTAATTGAATAATGATTATTTCCGCGATAGACACCAATCTACTTATAGCTTGTACCAATTACATTTCTTTATATTGTCAAGCTCGTAATTTTATACAGTTCTTTTTAATATCGCATGAGACTAGTCACTCGATGATACGGGGTCCATGAATAAAGATAATTTCATCCACGATGACGCGCGCTATCAATCTTCAAGCGGGGATGTTTCGAGTAAATGGGGCTTTTATTTTCATCGTAGTGTGCGTGTTCACTTATAGGTAATTAGGGCAGTATTCATAAATCAATCTCAAGTTTGAGTAAAATCTCAAGTAGACATTTAATGTATTCAACTATTTAATAAACCAAGCTTAAGCTGTAATTTGAGAGCTTGTTCTCAGCTGAGTAATCGCTGCTACATAAACAAAACTTAGCTGTCCATCACATATTGTAACTTAAGCTGTCATTTTAGCTGATGTTAATATACGTTCATTAAATAGCGACTATCTTAAGATCCTGACCTTAATTTGACAGCGTCTCAGCTGATAGTGCACTTCAGAGCGAAAATGAGTTGCATATATTAATGTGCATTTACAGAACTAAAACACAATTGGTGGTAGGCCTCTCATATGTATGAGTCCGTCTGGGTGGGTACCACCGCAATATCTATTTCTACCGCCAAGCAGCAGTGTGCATGCACTGTAGTGTTTCGCTTTGAAGGACATTGTAGCCAGTGTAACTACAGGACGTAATGAAACTTCACATCTTATGTCTTAGGATGACGAGCGCAGTGGAATGCCACACAGTACTTTGTAACTCAATATGCTGTATGGTGTTTCTACTGTTTATGGGTGGTCATATTTCTTACCATCAGGCGAACGGCATGTTCGTCTCGTCATTCAATGCCTTAAAAAAACTAAAACATAAGCGGAAAGTTGCCCACTTGGACTGTAAGTAATTAAGAAAATTAGTGGGGCGCGTCATCGTGAATGACAATATCTATTGCACAGCTTCGAATTACAAGTCACTAGTAGCGCTGCATTGGGCTCGTCATTCTAAAATCTATTCGAGCTGAATGCCTAGCACTGGCCACAATATTTCACACCGAAGAAGTACTGCTTGGCGGTAGAAATAAACAAAGCGCTAGCAGCCGTTTAGATCAAGCGTTACATTCTGATTTAAGCTTTGTAAATAGTCTAATTGACTCAGACTGCTCAGCAGTAGGCAGTATAATATAACACAGGGCTGATGGCATTGCATTGGATCTTATCGATACGTCTATAGCAAAGATATGCACTTCCATACATTTTTTGCGTAAACGCTTGTAGCGACGATAGCCTAGTTGGGAATGGAACGGTCTGCCGAGACAATGTCCGGAGGTTCAAACCCAAGGCACACACCTCTGACTTTTCAAAGTTACGTGTGTATTGTTTGTTAATTATCGTCCGCTTTTACGGTGAAGGAAAACATCGTGAGGGTATGTGAAGTCTACCAACCCGCACTAGGCCTGCGTGGTGGACTAAGGCCTGAACCCTCTCAGTAGTAGAGGAGGCCCGTGCCCAGCAGTGGGCAATAATACAGCGCTGATTGCATTGCATTGCTTGTAGACATCTTGGCTAAGACTCCAGCATCCCCCTCCGACATCAGGTGGATCGCGTTGCGAAAAAAGCGGTATTCATATTTACAGACCATGTAACTATAGTTAAGGAAGATGCTATATGTTAATAGTTTACAAACAGATCAGGTACAGATACAAACTGACGCCGAGAGAAAGAAATAAACTAATTAATGGAAAGTTATATCGTGTTGTTTGAGCGTCGTTATCGAGTGACCCGATATCACACGCAAAGTTAAACATGTTTGATCATTGCTATTCTTCGGTATATCTGCTTGGTTACTAAAGGATTTCTTGTGATATGAGATATATAAAAGTTCATTATCACGGGGATTGGGGATGGGCAGAGACGCAACTGCCACGTTGTACCTAGTTTATAACAAATTATTCGTCTGCTGATGTGATAGAAAGTGAGTTCAATTTATATCCATACCATGTGATATTAGATGATTCTATAGCCATATCGGGCACAAATTCCCCTGCATTTCAGGTGTGTTTTGGAATTGAAAAAGTCGAACTTTACAACTATCTCCCTATGTTAACATACATACATACATATACACTCACGCCTGTTTTCCCCGAAGGGGTAGGCAGAGGCGCAACTAGTGCACCCACTTTTCGCCATTATTCCGTCCCATGATGTGATAGGGGGCGAGCCTATCGCCATATCGGGCACAAATTCCAGACTCCGAGCTGATACTGAATAGAAAAACTCAATATCACTTTGGCCGAACCGGGGATCGAACCCGAGACCTCAGCTATCTCCCTATTAAATGACCCATTAAGAAGTACAATGTGGTCTTCCACGTTCTGCTATTAACATCAGGTGCGCCTGCGGCAGGAAAAGAACGAACGATAGAAACATAACAGGAATCTTATCACCCGAGGTCTATTGACGCAGCCGGCCAGTTGTTATATACACTGGTTTTCCTCACAATTCTCAAAGTATTTTAATTGTTATTTTAATTATTGAAACTGTAGCTAACTCACTGATAAGAAACAGTATAGACTGAGATCTATGAAGCCTTTTATTTAGTTTAAATAGACCCGCCTGAGGACGGGAAATAAACTCGAAAATTACTGATCAAGAAGTAGTCTGTCAATTTGATCTTGCATGATGATTCGTGTGAAATAAATGAATGAAGTCTTATTTTGTCGACTAGGCTGCGACACACTTCTTCGAGCATGTAACAGAATATTCCTAAGTTTTTACAGCCGTTTAACAGGCATTAGCCACACCGTCTCCAATAGATCTAGTGCCGGGCAAATGAATAACAAAATAGCTTTAATAATGGGCGAAATCTGAGTAAATATACATTTCTTTGAAGATGGTAGCTCCCTGCCCTCATGCTTTTAACATTACATAACTCACAACTCACTCTACACAACGAAAAAAATTGCTCAGATCACATTATCTATCTATACATAATATAATAAAACAGTAGAACCGATGTCTCTGTACATTAAAAGAAATGTGACAAAAAGGAAAGGGTCCCTTCCTTCCTTTTTTGTCACATCTAAAGAAGAGTAATGGAAAAGAAATCAGCGAAACTGCTGAACGGATTTCGATGATATTTGGTATGGAGATAGTTCCAGACCCTAGAAAAGACATAGGCTACTTTTTATCCCGGTAAAATATAAAGCGGGACGGGAGGAAAAGCATTTTCACGCGGGCAAGCGGGACGTTATCCCGGAAAACTATTTTCACGCGGACGGAACTACGAGCAAAAGCTAGTTTAAAAACAAATTCGAATAAAACATTTTGTAATACTGGATTGAACATTTAACAAGTTATCAAAAGCGTTGATAAGTAAGCAATCGGAATACATTGAAGATACGAGTTTAACGAACCCGCGTGCACTTTGATACCATCTTAAAACATAAAAAAATTGTAAATATAATTATCGCTACCTTGAGGTTTTAGAGGTTAAGAATATCAGCCTTGTATTAAATGGTATCCCACGGCTGAGCACTGTCAGTGGATTTAGGTCTTGGTCCACCATGCTGGCCTGATCCGGCTGACTGATTTTACTTACGAAATTCTTTCGAAGAATTATAATTAGTTGTGTTATTAATTTGAGGCCAAGGTTCAAATTGCTTCGTGATAAATAAAACATGTCTTATTCGTTACAGATGAATTCATATCCACAAATACATCAAAATACTTCGTTTCAAATAAATATTTAGTTCAAATCTAGCGCACTGAGTACAATAGAAATTATTAAAAGTGAGTAGATTATTCACATTATATATGTTTTATGTCCTGAATAGATATATATCTATAAATTTCCTTAAGAGCAGCAGTAATGTACAATTTCGGTCTGAGATAAATATTTGTGTAAATCGTCAATATTTTAACAGGACTTTGTCTAACAATTATTCGTTGTTCCTAAAAACCATTGCACAATAATTGTTAGACTAGAGTCTATATGGTTTAGAATCATGAATATTTTACAATTGAGTATCCGCCTAATAGTACAACCGTTCTATAGATACCATTTTATCCGTAACCCGTATTTTAAAAAAATTACGGACTATTCTATAGCAAACCAAATGTCTATAAAGTTTACTATTTTCTGTTCTGAAATTTAGGCATATTAGAACGTGTTTTTTTATTGTTTTTAATTTTAAACTCTTTATCAGTACTCATTTTCAGTCACATCATACACAAAGATTCCTATAGACGGTAAAATATAATGATCAACTTTGAAAAATGCGAATTTTTTATTTCATCCGAAAAAGAAACGGTTTTTATTAGAATAAAAACTCCATAAGCCAAACTAATAATTCCAAAGCTTATCTGTCTGTATAAAATGATATTTCCAATGGTTTTAAGGGTAGTGTTAAACCCACTCGAATAAAGGTAGGCAAGAAGACAGGTTGAAGTCTGAGGTCTAATTAACTTTAAACCAGAATAAACTTTTAGAGTAAAGTCGGAAACAACTGCTAGTGTGTAAATATACGGTACGCATGAAAGAAATACTTTTCAACAGTAGGCATTAAAAAAAAATAACTTTTATTCTGAAATTTAGGCACATTATAATGGTTTATTTTTAATTAATTTTTGTTTTTAATTTTAAACTCTTTATCAGTACTCATTTTCAGTCACATCATACACAAAGTGATTCCTAGAGACAGTAAAATAGGCAGATCAGTCAAAATGCGGATTTTTATAGCTATGTATACAAATATAGCTAACTTAACGATTACCATACTTGTTTTATCGTCTATAGGAACCAATTTTACGGCCTAAAGATTTAATATAATTGCCTTCCTAACATCAACTTGCATTAATTTGCACATGTTAAAAAGATTTATTGTACCTACAGAGTTAAGCTTAGTAGTAGAGAAAAAACGGCTTTAAAGGAGTTTATAAACAAGGGTAATTTAAAAGATACCTATAAATGAATACGTAATTGTTTGATACGTTGATCGTGGTACGTTTCGTATAGAGACGAAGTGCAGAAAAAATTACATTTACGTATTAATATTTAATGTATAAAATTTCTGTCACTGGACGACTAATAAGATTTAATTAAGGTACCTATCTATATTGTAATACTAGTCTTAGCATGCTCAATATTAAAAATACAAACATCAGAAAATAACCAGAGCAAAAGGTGCTCTACTGCGCTCGTCATCCTGAGACATAAGTTGTTAAGTCTCATTATGTCCTGTAGTTAGACTGGCTACAATAAACAATAAACATAAACAAAAATAACAAATATATTTATATCATGTTATTTTTTTTATTATTAATTGTATTTTATGCCTTGAACTGATTTTGAAAAGAGCAACACTAGAGTTGCTTGCCCGTTCTTCTCTAGTGAGAACTGCTTTCCGAACTGGTGGTAGAGTTAATATTGACTGAATGCAAATAATGTATAACATTTTATGGGTTCGAATAAATTTATTTCATTTCATTTTCATTTCATTTCATTACAATGTCCTCCAAACCGAAACCCAACAGTGTATGCACTGCTGCCTGGCGGTAGAAATAGACATACCTGTGGTAGCCACCCAGACGGGCTCTTACATATAGAGACCTAACACCAGGATGATTTATGAACATGGAGTGTTAAAATAAATAAATATCACAGGTATTTCGTTTTGTATAGGTAAAAAAATATGGTATCCGACGGCAAATTTAAATTCAAATAGTAAAACCAGGTATTTAACATTATCCTTATTATGTTGCGTGTTATAATATAAAACAAAGTCCCCTGTCGTATTTGTTTGTCTGAACGCGTTATACTCAAAAACTGTCCATAGGATTTCGATGAAATTTGGTATGGAGATACTTTAAGACCCTGGAAAGAACATCGGCTACTCTTATCTCGGAAAAATTCTTTATTAAAATAATAATTTACTAAACTATGCATATTGTATAGACCATTCGGTTGCCACAGGGTAAGACCTTGCTTCTTGTCAAATTTCATGATTTTAGGTCAACGAGAAGTACTCTATAGGTTTTGATTACCTTGCGATATCGCAAAATATGCTACATAAACGGTCATGTGTTTTGATCGCGTTGACTTGCAAGTTTGATTTTTTTCGCAGCTGAAAAAGACTACACCTTATTTGATATAAATTTCAATTTGATATCTTTACTTGTTCCTGAGAAAAAGGTTCTTGACAGACAGATGGACGGATGGACAACAAAGTGACCCTATAAGTATTCTTTTTTTCCTTTTGAGGTCCGGAGCAGTATGAAAATTATTATTACTCCTAAAAAAATACATTTACTTTTTTGAGAGACGGCTAGTAAATGTACTTTAGATGTTTAGGAATCGTTTTCCGAATTGGAATTTCGGAACTAAACATAATACTTTCAGTTGAATCAATAATGACATTATTGGGTTTAATAATTTATCTCAATTTGCAAGAACATTCAAGTTTGCAAGATTTATATTCGAAATAAGAAGTTGTCTTTTGATAGTCTACACTCTGTCTATATTTTGATATGTCTATATTAAAAGTATACCAAAACAATAATTAATTTTAATATGACGTAAATAAATATTTAAATCAATATTTCATCATGACTACAAATGCTACGTATGAATTTTGGTATGTTAAGTTTTTCAACCTGCACTAGGCCATTGTGGTGGACTAAGGCCTAAAGCCTCCCAGTAGGGGCCTATGTACCCTCATGGGAAGGTACGTAATTTACAGCTGGTATTTTTGTATATCTACACTAATATTATAAAGACTAAATATTTGTAGTTTGTAACGAATAAACTCAAAAACTCCTTTACTAGTTTTAAAAATTCTTCACCAATATAAAGCTATATTTTATCGAGTAACATAAGCTACTTTTTACTCCAGAAAATTATTAAGCGGACTTTTATCCCGGAAAATTCACGTGGGCGGCCGCAAGCAAAAGTCAAGTTATTAATATTTTTTCAACGTTCTAATTTATTGTATGTACTGGTAATCACCTGTCATAGGTCGATAATATGTCAAGTCCCGACTCCGCTTATCACAACTGCATTACCATCACATTGTCGTATCCGTATTAAAAAAAACTATTTTGCTAATGTTTATTACACAACATAATTATTAAGACGTGGTAAATTTAGAAGTAAATATGGCACACGGGCTATTTTAATGACGAAAAGTTCACGATTGCGAAAGGTGTTTATTGATAAATGTCTACACATAGGCGGTACATAGGTACAGGTTTACTATAATTTTTTACATATAAAAGTACTATAGAAATTATTCCACAAATAATATGGTTCAAGTTTTGCGTTTGTTATTTATTTATTTATTTTATTAATAAGCATACCAACTACACTGTAACAATACAAAAACATTTTAGATTACTTAATGTATTTTACAGGAATGCATAACATTGTTTAAAAGTTATCCTTAATGAGAGTGGTTACAGAAATTAAAAACTCAAAAACATTTATAAAATGTTAAAGTACTAAACCGATTAGGATGAAATTTGAATAAAAAATTCATAACTTAATTTCTCACAATGAATAGATTTTTGTTTATAATAAGCGCACTTCACGCGAATTAATTTAATTTTTTTTTTCCATATTTTTTGTTTTCGTTTACGTATCCCGGCTATTTTTATTATTAGGTAATAGTTAGTATCTTAGTTCGCACATTAGTAATAAAGATTATAAGGATGCATGTTTTAGATTACTATCTAGCCCTAAATTGCTTAATCCTAATGTTGTGAAGTGTAATTATTGTAGTTTGCATCTTAAATAAATGATAACTAAGATCAGATATTTCAAATAATTTTAATAGTTAGAATATTTTCAATATTCTTATATAAGAACTGATTCATCATTTGACCGATAAAACTTATCCATCTAATAAATTATAACGTACCTAATGGAGTTTAACTATTCAACTATTTCGTCCATACAACTGCCAATTTTTATTTCTTTGAGTTTTTATTCTATGAATAACCTTCATGCTATTGAAAAATCTGTCCTGATAATGGTCAAATCTTAAGCAAGTTTTAGATTAGAAAGAAATCTTGTGGAGACCAACTTCTGCAAGCAATTTTCTATCTAAACAATCACTGTGAGCACACTTATGATCATTTTGAAGCTTGCTGAACTTGCGGGAACTCACATTTAGAACCGATGAAATATTGCTTCCCGTGTAAATGCATATGGAAGTTCTTACGCAATTATTACCACACAAAAAAATTATTAAATAAAACAAAAAACCCGACTGCGTTAAAATCGGCCAAGTTTATAAAATTTATCAAAGAACTGAAAAGACAGAAACAAGATTTTAATTTGAATATTTTATTTTGGTTTTGAATAATCTTAGTTGACAGTGTTCACATTTGCATTTTTTACCCTCCTTCTTTCGCAGTCGGGTAAAAAATGCAAATCTAAACTTATAATAGCATGTGCCCGTTTGTGACCCAAAATTAAGTGACCTCCACCACCCAGACACCCAGAATACCAGAAGCATCGTGAAATCTCTACCGGTCAAAGAAAAGGAATAAAAATATAGAAGGAATATTTGGGTCTCCACAAACGTCTCGCAGTAAACGCAAGCAGTCACTTCAGGTTGGTCTACTGTACGCGTGTGATGGTGCATGAGTATCAATCAAAACGGACTTGTTAGGGTCTTCAGAAACCTCTCATAGGAAACGGAAGTGCTTCACGTTCGTTCAATTTATGTATGACATGATGTAAGCAACAATCAAAGTGTACGTAATCGTGAGCAGCCGACAAAACTCCTTAAATCAGGATACCTGGCCCTTAGCCCACTGTGATACGCACTAAATATGACATAACAAGATATGATGAACAACAAGAGATGATGTAGACAACAGTGTAACTCCGCTTGCACTGTAGCATTGTTACTGACATGTGGGACTGAACAGAAACTAGGTTAAGGTAGCTTGCATAGAGATATTTTTCATACTTGTGTGAAGATTGTTAACATTTTTTTAATATCAGACGACGAGAGAGCATACCGCTTGCCTGATGGTAAACAACACGACTATAAACACTATCAACACCGTACAGTACTTTTTATTACAAAATACAGGCAGTCTACGGCACTCGTTATTAGACATAAGATCTAGACTTTAGACAGAAGTCTCATAATGTTCAGTAATTATACATAACAACTAAAACTAAATGCAAACTGAGCTGTACTTTCCCAGCCAGCGTAAAGCTTTCCGACGACTTGGATGGCGGTAACAGATTTTATAAGGCGCAATTTTTTTTATCGCTTCTAAATGACGCGACGAGCATGCCGCTCGCCTGATGGTAAGCAATACGACTGTCCATAAACAGTGGTAACACCATACAGAACTCCATTCCACTACGCTCATCACGCTCAGACATAAGATGTCAAGTCTCATAATACTCAGTAATTACGCTGGCTATAATGTCCTTCAAACCGGAGGACAACAGGAAACACAACAGTGCAGGCACACTGCTGCTCGGCGATATACAAATGGACATTGCGGTGGTACCAAACCAGAGGGCCTCTCGCATATGAGAAACCTACCACCAGTAACGCACTTTTGGATACTATATACAGATGTAGCAATGGCATTGAGCTGCCAGTTCAACTTTGCCAATCAGCGGTATCGGTCTAGGTAGACAAGGCGACTCATTCCTGTAGATATGTGTTATATCTACAGTACGACTCTACCACTTCAAAGGCTAACATTTATCGCCTTATATTTTCTATTCTGGAAAACTTGATCGTTTCACGCTTCAATATTGTATCATGATTTCAATGAATTAGCCTATAACAAGTTATTGAACACCGTTTTAAACTCATTTTGTAACTCTCTGTGTTAGGTGAAATAATTTGATAGAGACAAAACAATTATTAAGTTAACAAATGATTAATTTTATAACCTTTATGGCATTATTAAATTGTTGAAATATCCAATAATAGTTTCAGGCGAGAATCTCATAGATGTTCAATGATAATTTCAATTGTTATAAATAATTGTAGAGTACATAACAATTGTCAAATGTTACGATCATTTAGCAATAACAATAAAACATGTTTATCTTAATTAAGACCTTAATTACAACTACATTTTCCTTATATGTCGGTCCCTAGATAAATATACAAACAGAACGTTGCAAATTACAAGATAACAATATAAAAACATTAAGATGTTAACTTATCGCTAATCTATAGCAAACTTGTCAAAAATTACTTGTTTACAACCAAACTCAACATCCGCCGGTGGACCATCTAAAAATGAACCCACTCACGTTTCAATGGTTTAGGGTTGCTCTGCTTCCTTCGCGACATGTCCTAGACGTCACCTGTGCGCACCATGTCACACACACACAATAAACACGTGATACCAAAGTTGTTCGCGAATGTGCCGAGCGGCGGGCAGCGGGCGGCATCCGACGCGCTCGACGTCCGAGACAAGACTGGCGCGCTGGCCTGCCAGTTGGCACGGAGGCGGTGCGGTGCCAGTCGCCGCCGCCGAGGGCCGGCCTGGCAACGCCCCCTCGACGTAGCGCGTAGCCGTAGTAAGAGTTGTCGTAGCTTCTGCTTTATCGTCTTTCAGTATATAAGGTGTTGGACGCTGGTGCTTTTTTTTATTACCTTAATTTCAGTTTTATGAATTTAAAATTCGAATTTATTTAGAATAATGATTTTGGTATGCATATTTTAATTTTTAGCTATTTAATTATAATGTTATATGAAATGATTAACTGAATGGGGCAGGCATTATGAATACATTTATTATACGGCAACGCAATTAGCGAATAATTGAAATCCTTAAATACAATTGCTACTGATTACATATGCAAACATGATTAACTATAAAAGTGTTTATTAAGCTTTATCATCATGTCTCTGTTATTGTTGGGTAACAGCATAATTCTTTAAATTACTAAAATATAGCCTATCTTATTCCAGAACAACTACACCTTCCTACGAGTGGAAGTTATTTGTAAATCGGTTCGATACTTCGGATCTCCCCCGAATTAATTCATAAACACATCTTATTTAGTTATTGTTATATTGTTATGTGTCACATATTTTTGTGTCTGTAAGTACTAGTAACCCACTTTATACAAATACAATAAAAGAAATTTAAAACAGGTTGGGCATAAAATACCAATCATACATATTTTTTTATTTCAATATTTTAAAGGAAACAGACAGCCATTCAGAAAAACAGAACAGCAAATTTTCCCAACCTTCACTCACATAACATGTAAATTAATAATTCTAGGCTTGTATAATACAGTACTATCATACAGCTGGTCACGGGCTACCTGTACTGAGAGAGTCCACAATCAACTATGTTAATAGTATTTTTCTACCTATCTCACTCCAATGGGCGTTCGACACAACAGATTTGTAACTAGCCGAGTTACTTTTAGTGTAAGGATCTACCTGATTTAATGATCGAAGGATCGTTGAATCAAGGAAAAAGATCAAGACGAAGGTCTTTGCCCATCCTCTATAGTGAGACAGTGGCCTCATTGGCTCTCGTCTTTGTGAGTCAAGCGTTTTTGATAGAACAGCACAGATCGCCTACTGCTTTTCTACCGCCAAGCAGCAGTGTGCATGCACTATTGTGTTCCGGTTTGAAGGACATTGCAGTCAGGCATGTACGGGCTAACGCCCTACATTTTATTAAGTCAGCATTTAGTGCACCGCGCGTGTCATTAGCAATTTATGTAATTAGTACGCAATCAATTGTCACCCGCGTCACGTGTACTCAAGCTAGCAATTTATATTGAATTATGAAGTTTTAGTTATCATAATTCATCCTCATCTTTCTTGGATACTAATAAATATATAGTATATAAACAAGCCAATATCTTTTACTAAATTCTACAATGAGACTTAACATCTCAGAGTGAAGAGCGTAATGATGTGCCACGCAGTACTTTGTTATTAAAAGAGGGACAGTTAAATAAATACCTACTGGGTACGTATTTGACAATTAGGTACGCAAATGTAGGGAAAGAATCATAATATTTCAGCACTGATTAGGTTTGACACATCAAAATAGGTTTTAAAGGAGAGCCATGCAAGAAAGTTCGTCTTTTATATGAAAACCACAATGACTGCAATGATTTTAGTCGTGTTGTGACTAAAAACTTCTAAAATCTAAGAATAATCTGCTCGCGCCTTTATCCCGAATGGGTTGACAAAGGCGCAACTAGTAGGTACACCTGCGGCTCTCCAGGCATTTGTTTTATTTAAGACCCTCTTTCTCAAGAACGCGTAGAGATATCAACTTGAAAATATATCGAATGCTTAGGTCTACGGCCTCTTTCAGCTGTGAAAACATCAAAGTTGTAAATCAACGCGATCAAAAGTTTTGGCCTTTTATGTCGCATATTTTGCGATGACTGCCTCGGTGGCGTAGTTGTATTACAGTACGACTGCAAAGCTGAGGTCTCGGGTTCAATCCCCGGGTCGGGCAAAGTGGTATTGAGTTTTTCTATTCAGTATCAGCTCGGAGTCTGGAATTTGTGCTCGATATGGCGATAGGCTCGCCCCCTATCACATCATGGGACGGAATAATGGCGAAAAGTGGGTGCACTAGTTGCGCCTCTGCCTACCCCTTCGGGGATAACAGGCGTGAGTGTATATGTATGTATGTATGTATATTTTGCGATTTTGCAATGGAATCAAAATCTATAGAGTACTTCCTATTGACCTAGAATAATGATTTTTGCAAGGTATTATAGCACATGTTAAGGGAAGAATCTGAAAATCGTTATGTAACAGAAAAAGAGTTTATAAACTTTTTAAATTTGTTTTTTTTTAATTAGTTTGGCGAACTATTGAACTTATACGCTTAGATACCATATCTACAAGTTTGTCGGAACTCTCAGAACGCGAGTCTCACTCGCACTTGTCTGGTTTTTTTATCTAGAATTTTACAGTTGTCACTCAAAGAAAGCTTTTTGTAATATAAAACACACAACTCTCTCGAATAGACAAATACATTGTAGGTTTACCTACTAAGCAATACTTACGTAACTTAAAAGATCTTTTAAAATCTGTTTATGCTTTTGTATACCACCCTAACATATATTTTATCTTAATCTATAAAATAAAAATCAATTGCTACAAGTATAACAGAATTACTTGAGAACTTCTTGACCGATTTATTGTCTTTTCGGAAAATAATTGTCGGGACCAGGTTAACGAAAGAATAATTTTGGAAAATCAGCAAGAAAAGACGGAAAATTTGGATGATATTTTAGTATGAAAAGTTTTTTACGTACTTACACGCTAATCGAAACCGAACCAAAACCACGTAACTGATTTAAATTTAATTTTGTGAGTATTTTTTTATTGCATTGAATAACGAGACGAGGATGCCGTTTGCCTGGTGGTAAGCGATACGACCACCCATAAACAGTAGCAACACCAATCAGTACCTTGAATTAAATCTAGTACTGTGTGGCATTCCACTGCGCTCGTCATCCTCAGACATAAGATGTTAAGTCTCATTATGTCCAGTAGTTCCACTGGCTACAATGTCCTTCAAACTAAAACACAAGAGTGCAAGCACACTGCTGCTTGGCGGTAGAAATAGACATTGCGGTGGTACCTTACATATAAGAGTCCTACCACCAGAAAAAAGTTCCGATATACTTCCACAAAAGTTAAAAGAAACTGGTTGAAAAAGGTATTATTTTTTAATTTCTTGTGACAAGTCAATTCAGAAACCCTAATGTCGCCAGGTAATCCAATTTAATACCCTGATGTAAGAGATTCAGAATAAGACATGGGCTACTTTTATCCCAGAAGAACATAAACCAGGAATTTTAACCTTCTTTTTTTTAAAAAAAAAGGCCATCTTCGGCGCATTAGGGACGGCTGCGGGCTTCCTCCGACTCACGTCTAAGTTGTCGTCCGCAACCGCCCCTGCGCGTACCGCTGTTGCGGTCCTTTTCCTGTTGCGGGGGCTCAGAAGGCAGCGTGAGACACGCTGCCTCGGACATGTCCATCACGGGGGAGGAATTTTAACCTGGATTTTTTTTCTCGCGAGTAGAGCCGTCACAGCTAAGCCACTGAACCGATCGCGATGAAATTTGAAAGGGACATACTTTAATACCCTGGGAAGGACCTAGTCTACTTGTTATTCCGGGAAAAATAAACCGAGACTTTTATCCCGGAAAATATTTTCTTACGAGTGGACTAAAAACAAATAAGTATGGAGATAGTTTGAGACCCAGAGAAGGACACAGGCTGCTGCTTATGTCGGAGAAACATAACCCGGGACTTTAATCCCTGTTTTTATTTCTTGCGAGTGGAGCCTTCACGGCCAAACCACTGAATCAATTTCGATGAAATTTGGTAGGGAGACAGTTTAAGACCGTGGGAAGGACCTAGGAAAAAAAGACCTGAGAAAAATAAACCGTGACTTTTATTCCGGAAAATCTATTTCTGCAAGTGGAACCGCAAGAAAATAAGTGTGGAGATAGTTTGAGATACAGAGGAGGACATAGGCTACTTTTATGGAGGGAAGTGTACAATTAATATTTCCAAGTCCTCCCTATCTTTCTTTGATTAATTTCGTTGCGGGTTACAGACATATAAGTGTTCCCTGAGACTCGCCGAGCTTCACAGCTCGGTGTCATAAAATGCGTGCCACTGCTGATCCTGGCTTATAGGAGTTACAGTGGCGGGTGGGAGGGCGGTAAAGTCTCTAGGCTACTTTTATCTCGGAAGAATACCCGAGGAATACCGAATTTTATCGGAGCCGTCACGGCCAAGCCACTGAACCGATTGCGACTAAATTTGAAGGGGTCATAGTTTAAGACCCTGGGAAAGATGTAATGGCTAATTTTTATATCGGAAAAACATAGCCCGGGACTTTTATCCCGGTATATTTTCTTGCCGGTGGAACTGCGAGAGAATAAGTATGGAGATAGTTTGAGATCCAAGGAAGGACAGGCTATTTTTTATCTTTTTATTTTTAAGTATATGTCCTTACATCATTATATATTATAAAACGAAGACCTCCTATCGTATCTAGTTGTCTGAATGCGATAAACTCAAAAAATACCCAACGGATTTTCATACATCTTTCACCAATAAACGGAGTGATTCAAGGGGAAGGTTCATGCGTACAATTCATACATATTATGTACTACAGAAAATAAATGTTGGCATATAATATTATACTTTGCTACCTGTGCGAAGCCAGGGCGGGCCACGAACATCTAATAAAAATAATTAAATAACCACACCACCACCAACAAAGTTTAAAGGCCATCGCATTTTCACTTTTACCTTGTAGAAATTTTTTTATATCGTGTGGTACTTTTTTTGGATAATGCTTATCACGGTAATGAAATAATATGAGTAAATTCAATTATAGTTCCAGTTAGAAAATTAATGTCCTAGCTTTTGCTCGCGGCGTCGCCTGCGTAAAGGAGTGTTTGTGGGATAAAAAGTAGCCTATGCCCTCCCCAGGGTCTCTATACCCATACCAAGTTTTATAGAAATCCGTTTAGTAGTTTCGGAGATGTACGCTAACAAACAGAAAAACAGAAAGATAGAAAAGAATTTAATAATCCGTGAATTGTTTTCTATTATTCTTCTTTAGTCTTGCCCTTACTTTTTTTTTCTTTAAATGTACACACCGGGTTCTACTGTCTTATTATATTATAGATTTACAATATTTATAGTGTTCGTAAGGCAAACACCCATTGATACTTGATTCACGTGACTAATTGACCAATGCTAGCGACCGGAGTACGTGGCAGGCAAATCCCAGCAACTGCGTTTGCAGAAAATTAATGTCTAGTAACCACATACGGAAAACAATAATATAGGTACCGTGTGTTATTTACAATGTCAGTCAACCGTATCTCAGACCGGGTTTTTTCAGCTGTAGTTATCTTTTTATCATGGTCTTAAGCTGGACGTGCTCGCAGAGCTTCGAGTGCTCCAGCGCAGGGTGAGGCGTCTGGTGTGAGGTGTGAGGCGTTAGGTGTTAGGTGTGAGATGTGAGGTCTGACGTCTGAGGTGCTGCGAGTACGTTCAGCTTAACACCCTTTTTCTTTTCTTTTCTTTTATCGCGGGGAATAAACGCGTTATCGCTACCACCACTGTGACCCCACAGTGGTGGTAGCGATAACGCGTTTATGGAATGGTTATGTTGGTTCCACCGATCTTATATCTGTCTTATGTCGACACTCGGGAGTATAGCATCATCCGAGCGGGCATTGGACCGAGTCCCTAACCCTATGTACACCCTACACCGGGATACCAACAAAAACCCGCGGTGGCCTTCTTCGGCGCATGCGGAACGGCCCCGGGATATCTTGTTGCACTAAGATAGCTGCTCGGAACCGTCCCTGTGCGATGCCGCATTGCGGCCCCTCTCTATACGAGGGGGCTAAGATGCCCCTGAACTCCAATGAACGCCTTTGGCGTCTACGACAGCGGGACCACCCGCATTGTCGTCTCTTATCGTCGTTATCGAAGTCACTTAAATTGGAGTGAGCAGACCCCCATTGCTCACCCCGCGACTTTCTCCATGCCCCATTTAGTCGCCTCTTACTACAGGCAGGGGATACCGTGGTGGAATTCTCTAGATGCCCCGGACCACAGGGCATAGCTTAACAACACCCTGACAAAAAGATAATTATTAACTACAGTTGAAAAAACGGGGCCTTAGAAGTCATTTTGGATACTCAGACAATGATTTCGAAATTTTATTGCGATTTTTTTATATAGATTTCCACACGACGTTTTCCTTCGCCGTTAAAGCGAACGATAATTGATAACACACACACACACACAACACACACGTAACTTCGAAAAGTCAGAGGTGTGTGCCTTGGGTTTTATACCTCCAGACATTGTCTCGGCAGACCGTTCCATTCCCAACTAAGCTATCGTCTACTTATAATACCTAATAATTATACTGGTTACAATGTCCTTAAAACTGGAACACAACAATGCATACACTGCCGTTTGCCTGTAAAAATACACATCGCAGTGGTGTCTACACAGACAAATCCTCGCATACGCAATCACTTCAAATTCAAAAGACAAACACAGATATCGAAAAGTTTATAGAATTCTTTAATACAAGATTTGAAGATGTGCAACGTCGAATAGATGAACTGGAAAGGGAGCGTACGTTTTACAAGAAGGCCCTCGAAAACCTAGAATCCAAACTCCAAGATATGGAACTTCGCTCCCGTACAGCTAGCATTGAAATCAGGAACATACCGTACAAGGAAAAAGAATCTACTGAGGACTTGTCACAAATCATAGTACAAATTGGATCAAAACTGCAAATCGACCTGCAGTCAAATGTTATAAGGGATATATACAGGCTTCCAGGAAAACCAAATACCAACAGGCCAATAATCGCAGAATTTTCATCAGTTCCAGTAAAAACCAGCTTTCTTTCTTCTGTGCGGTCGTACAACAAAAACCGTGTAAAAGCAGAGAAGTTAAACTCCGCTCAACTTGGTCTCAAATGTGAAAACCGACCGATATACATTAGTGAGCATTTACCGCCATCTGTCAAAAAATTGTACTACCTTGCACGCAAATTTGCTAAGCTAAATAACTATAAGTTTTGCTGGTGTATAAATAATAAGATATTTTTGCGCAAGATTGAGGGTGAGAAACAGATTTGTATATTTTCAGAAAACTGTCTAATTCGTCTTAAAAATCAGATATGACTATGCGTTTTATTGTACAAAACTGCCTTCTTCCCGCCAACTTGCAGCCTTTTCGATATTATTTACAGACAACTAACATTAATTATTTATTGTAACTATGGAATTCATTGTATCCCAGTTCACCAAAGTATTAATCACAAAGTAATCCACATACTCAATCAAACACACCCTACTTCACCCACTCTTTCACTCTCAATCAAAGCATCAAACACACCACGTACATATTCCAGCACTAAATTCACAACCCACAAATTACACTACATACATATAAAATTTTTACATATATCACACAAACGATGGAGAAGATATTTCGAATTATCACAAATCCCTAGACTTCTATTCCTAAGGTATCTCTTTAGTGTAAATTATCATATAACTTTATAATATGGCTAATAATACTTTAGATAATTTTGGATTAGACCTAGATGCTTTCCAAGTCTCTAAGTCATATAAAGTCACGTTAAACGAAAGTCTTAAGTTAATAAACAAATGCCAAAAACAATTATCAACCCTACACCTAAATATTCGAAGCATAAACAAAAATTTTGACAACCTAGTGGTATTTTTACAGGAATTAAAACAGAATGTGACATCATAGTACTAACAGAATGTTGGCTACACAAATTACCAGTAATTCCCAAACTCAATGGCTACAATGAGCATTATACAAAAAATAACGATAATCAAAACGATGGTATAGTTATCTATACAAAATCTTCGTTACAGTGCTCCGTTTCAGAACCCATAATATTCGATGCAAGTTCCTTACTATGTAAAGTCGAAGATAATGTCGCTATTTTGGCCATTTACAGATCCCCATCACACAGTCATATTGAAAACTTTAAAAACAGCCTTGATGTCATTCTACGGTCTCTCTCAAAAATAGAACATCTTGCCTTAGTTGGTGATATCAACATTGATATTAAATTAAACAATAAAGACAAACATTCTTACGAATACCTTACATTCACAGCCTCTCATGGGCTACTACCAGCTCACACATATCCTACTAGGTTGAATAACTGTCTCGACCATGTGCTTTTAAGAACTAAACAGTCAGCGACCACCATGGTAATTGACACGCATATTACTGACCATCTACCCGTAATATTTTACTGTAACTTAAATAGCCATAAAACTAAATTAGTAAGTACCACCAAAACTGTTGATATGACTAGTATTCAAAGAGACATCAAAAACACAGATTTTACACCGGTACTTCTAGCAAATGATGCTAATGTTGCAACAAACCTTCTGGTGTCCTTACTCAAAAATATAATAGGCAAACACACTCGTTTCTTAAAAGTTTCAAGAAAAAACCGAAACATAAAGCCATGGATAACCCCAGGTTTGCTGCGATGTATACGTAATAGAGACAGAATGCATCAGAAGTCAAGATCACAAGAAGAAAATTCCATTTTAAAAATAACTTATACTAGGTATCGTAATTTTTGTAATTCTCTATTACGTAAACTTAAAACTAATTATGAAAAATCAGAATTTCTTAAACGGAAAAACGATCCTAAAGCCACCTGGGACTTCATAAAGTCTATAACACATACCAAGCATGTTCCTTCACCACCTGTGGAACTTTTAAACATTGATTCATGCCAATATAAATCGGCCAACTGTGTTAATGACTTTTTTGTACGTGTGGGCAACAAATTAGCTAATAAAATATTGCAACAGAGCATAGCTTTACCAACCTCATCGAGTATAACTTCACTTTGCCATTCCATATGTATTTTAGAAACAGATGAATCTGAAGTAGAGCAAATTACAAAAAATCTAAAAGTAGATGCAGCAGTTGGGATTGACGGTATCTCTACTAAGATTGTGAAATTAGCATCCAAGACATTAGTCCCATTTATCACACACATCTGTAACCTTACCATTTCTACAGGCGTCTTTCCCGATGCATTTAAAATAGCTTTAGTTCATCCCATTCACAAGGCGGGTGGCAGGGACAGTGTCAACAACTACAGGCCAATATCGGTGTTACCATCGATGTCTAAAATTCTAGAAAAGATCTTAAATAAACGTTTACTTAGTTTTATTCGAACGAATAATCTTTTATCTAAAAACCAGTTCGGTTTCAGGACCGGTATTGCTACAGAAGATGCGGTTATTGCTTTGTCCGAGAAAATATCCAGGCTTATGGATAATAAGCAGAAATGTCTTGGAATTTTCTTAGATTTATCTAAAGCCTTTGACACTGTCTCCATCCCCATCCTTTTATCCAAATTGGAACGTATTGGTATACGTGGTATTGCGCTCAACATCTTCACTAGCTATCTAAGGAATATATACCAACATATTAAAATTGGTGAGGTAATAAGTAATAGAGCCAAAATCGAATATGGCGTTCCACAGGGGAGTATCTTGGGACCGACATTATTCCTTCTCTACATAAACGATCTTTGCTGTTTATCTCTTCCAAATTGCTCGGTCTTTACCTACGCCGATGACACAGCTCTCGTAATACATGGTAAAGACTGGAGAGAAACTCAACATTTTGCTCAGGCAGCAATAGATGCCGTGGCAGTGTGGCTAACTAAAAATCTTTTAACATTAAACACAGAAAAGACTAAAATAATTCCATTTTACATAAGTGTCCAATCTCAACCACACATTCCTATTACAATTAAAGTTCACACATGTCCTGATCGCACTCAACATCCCAACTGTTCTTGTACTTCACTATCAATAACATCGCATATAAAATATTTGGGAATACTGATCGATAAACATTTAAATTGGCATGCTCAAATAGACAGCTTGGTGACTAGGCTTCGAAAGCTTATGTACATTTTTTAAAAACTACGTTTTTCAGCTGACTCAGAAACACTTTTATCTATATATTACGCGCTATGCCAATCCCTCTTAGTATATTGTTTGACAGCATGGGGCGGTGCTCACAAGACTTATTTACTCAAAATAGAGAGAGCACAAAGGGCCGTCCTTAAAGTTATGCTATGCAAGCCATACAGTTACTCTACAGCGGAACTATATAAAAACTGTAAAGTGCTATCGGTGAGAAAATTATATGTACTACAGTGTATACTAAGAAAACACAGAGAACCATTAATAACATCCGAAAAGCGTCGCATGAAATTGTTTTCCCTCCTATTATACATCATACCAACTTTATGAAACACCAGTTTTACTATCTTAGTTCTAAGCTATACAATAAGCTAAAAACAAAGTACAGCCATGGCTCATGGAACAAACATATGACGACATAGAAAGCCTCTTCTCCTCTACTTGAAATTCCTAAATTCTAAAACAAACACATTTCAAACACACACACACACACACACACACACACACACACACACACACACACATTCACACGCGCACACATTACCCATAATAAAACAAAAAAATGAGATTTCCATAGCAGATTAAAATGTTACTAATATAGATATAAATCCCAAATCATGTATACTTGCGGAGGAACACTGTCGCCCAAAATACAGGTTTAACCTAGTTTGGGTGCCAGGGGACCAAAACCTTATTATGTGAAATATATTTTTTGGGAATTAAATAAAAAAAAAAAAATACGAGGGACCTACCAGTAGAAAAGCTTAAAATTAACTTTGACTGCCTCAATGACTCTATTGCGGTACGACTGGGCTGAATCTGGGCCCATACAAGTTCACCTTCTATCACATCATGGGAAAAATGGTTACTAGTTACCCTTCTGCTTACCGCTTCTGGGATAAAAAGGGTGTAAGCTTCTATCTTCCGCGGTGGTGTAGTTGAAAGGCGTGCGTGGTACGAACACCGCCCTAAGGTCCCGTCTTACATATACATATATATATACACTCACGCCTGTTATCCCCGAAGGGGTAGGCAGAGGCACAACTAGTGCACCCACTTTTCGCCATTATTCCGTCCCATGATGTGAAAGGGGGCGAGCCTATCGCCATATCGGACACAAATTCCAGACTCCGAGCTGATACTAAATAGAAAAACTCAATATCACTTTCCCCCGTTTCACTTGGTCCCGTCTTGCAATTAGATTTTTATACACAGCATCAGCTCACAGTTTGGAATTTGTGCCCCATATGTCTCCCCCCACACCCGCCTTCTCCTTATCATGAGACGGAATACACAAACCGAAAACATATTGCCCTGTATGCACCTCTGCCTACCCCTTTGGAGATAAAGGATTAATTTAAGAGTATTTCGTATGACGATATAGAGCGACTGAGCGATTACTAATACATTAAAAATGCCAATATTGAATTGATTATGTGAATAATTTCCATATTCTGACTGTTACTTTCCATACTAAAATGCGAAGGTCAGTCTGTCTGTCTGACGCTCACGGTTATACTATTAAACCGATAATGATGACTTTATACGGAGTAAGCTTGAATCTTAAATCCATAGGTAAGCTACTTCCTATTTTTTATGGTATCGAATGACTAGACGAGCAAGTCATTCGCACGATGGTATGCGATACGACCACCCATAAACAGTAGGAACACCATCCATCACCTTGAGTTACAAAGTACTGTGTGGCATTCCACTGCGCTCGTCATCCTGAGACATAAATGTTAAGTCTCATTATGTCCTGTAGTTACACTGGCTACAATGTCCTTCAAACCAAAACACAACAGTGCATGCTCACTGCTGCTTGGCGGTAGAAATAGACATTGCGGTCGTACTCACCCAGACGGACTCTTACATATGAGAGTCCTACCACCAGTGAAATGTTCTTTCCAGGATCTCAAACTATCCATTCCCTACCTATACTAAAGGACATCAAAAAATGGGCATCAAATTCTAACCAAGACAGTTTACATATATTTAGATAGAACCCCTAAAAACTAGCTTGTTACAATAAATTGTTTACTTTTAAAGGCCTCTGATTTTGAGATTTATGTAATTTTATTTTACATAAAAACTACACTTAATATGAACGTTTTTAAGAAAGTTAGTTATGAATGGAGGGGTCTAAAAATATATTTTTAGTGGATCCAAGACCCATATCTTGCCTCTTCAATATCCCTAAAGTTTGAGCCTACACCCATACAAAAAGCGGACATCTCGTTTGATCGAAATCTTTTCAGTAATTCTAGATATTAGCCCCTAATAACCTACAAACAAGCTCACAAACTTTTCCTCTGTATAAAATTACTATAGATTTGCATTTACGCTCATGACTTTTAACCCCAAAGGGGTTGGGAGTAGAGGGCTGCTGCGCCCACGTGCTTTTCGTCCCATTTTATGATAAGGGGCGAACCTAACACGATATCGGCCACAAGTTCCCGTCTCCGGGCTGATGTTGAACAGAAAAATCCTGTATCAATTTGTCCGACCCAGGAATCGAACTCGACACCTTAGAACGATAGTCATACCACCGATCACGCTTGCAAAACTACGGCACCGCGGCATAATGATATAGTGCCCTACATTCAATAATAGCAATAACGTCAATGAGTCACAAGAACTATAATATTAGAAAAGGAAAGATCTCTCCAAGATTTTTCCATGAATCGTCTTGAGGCCTTTACCCATAGAGTTCTAAGATTATATAGAGCGGACATTGGGAAAATTGTCACACAAAATTTTGAGCCTGTTCGTCAGTAACTCGAATGTACCGTGAAATAGTAACACCTATGTAAAATGCATTAGAACATACTTTGACATGATCGTAATGCGCAAATTGGCATATTTCCTTTCAAAATATTGTTTTCGTTACAAAATATAAGCATACCGAGACGTCTTGACAGCACCTTATTACTTTTGAATGAAAAATTTGGTCGTGATGTCCGGTCTATAGCTAACGATACTATTTAATGTCTGTGCCTTTACCCAACATTCATGGCCGCGCCGACTCAAGACAGCGCCTGTGTGCGAAATCTATGAAGCGCCTTTGATTTTTGTCGTCTAAAATTTAAACCACAGGCGTGAGTATTTTCTTGGTAGACTAGTACCCACTTTCTTATTTACTCAACTATAAAGAATGTGTTGTAATATAACATATGTAAGTTCAGTAATTAACGCTGGCATGTCATCCTGATTCCGGCGCCTCTGCGCGCCGCACACTTCGCACAAACATTGGGATATTATAATATGCTAATACAATACAAAAAGGTCTCTCGGGTGCTAGAGCCTGTTTAGTTAGACGTTAGAAACTACCAATGCTTCTTCTATTTCTGCTGCCATGCAACAGTGTGCAATCACTGTTGTGCTTCATTTTAAATGACATTGTAGCCATGACAAAGCTTTCTGGAACTTCATACCTTATTTATTATTAATGCTTCGGTAGCGTAGTTGTATCAAGGTGCGACTGTAAAACTGAGGTCTCGAGTTCGATCCCCGGGTCGGGAAAAGTGATATTTTGGGTTTTTCTATTCAGTATCAGTCTGGAATTTGTACCCGATACGGCGATAGGCTCACCAACTATCACATTATGGGACGGAACACGCACGGCGAAAAGTGGGTGCACTAGTTGCGCCTCTGCCTACCCCTTCGGGGATTAAGGGCGTGAGTGAGCGTGTGTGTATTATATTATGAGTATGCTAAGACTCGATAATACAGTAAGGAATTTTGCTATTATGTTTTTTATTTGTAGACGTCATATTAAATGACTATGCCATTGTATGTAATTTCTACAGCTACGGCAAATGGTACACCTCAATATATTTATTTATATTATGAATCCAAACCGCTTAGTCTATAATGAGTGCCAAAGAGATGTGTATAATACATACTGTCGTAAAACATAATCCTCTGTCTTGCGGAGACGGGTGATACAATTCATCTACGACACTTAGTATTCACTATTATAAAAAAAATACAATGTACATAAATAAATTTGTACTATTAAATTGTTGACTCGAAACTAAAAACGAACCAAAAAAGGTAGACGACCGCTCGTCTCACAGATTATAAATGGCAGAATTATTGGATAAAATAAAGTAATATCGAATAGAGAAATGATTTCAAAATTGCAATCCAATGTTAACATGCAGAGGTCAAATAAAAAATGTTACGAAATAAATTATAATTCTTAATGTAAAAATTATACTTTTATTATTTAATTGATTTACATAAGGTCTAACTAACCTTACTCAACACAAAACTTATGAACCAAATGTCGCGGCCAACGACTACCGCGCCCGCTTTGTTATGTCGATATCGATTTGTTTGTCAATCAAATTATTTGCGGACCGATTATAATTATTAGTTATAGTAGTGCTCGCGGCTTCACCCGCGTTAAAAAAGTTTTTCCGCGGTTTTTCTGCAAATAACATCTGGAGTTGTACCTATACTACATGGACCTTGTGGAGATTAGGCAGAATTTCCGTGCTTTCCGGCGTTTTTACCATACTTACTATTGGAATCAAGTTTAACAGCTCAAGTAGGACCCCTTTATTTTTGTCCGTGGTGCTTTACATCTGGCTTTTCCAGTTGTGAAAGTCTAAATAATTAAGGTTAAAATACCATTTTTAGTTCATTATTTTGTCTCCCGCTTTGCTATGGAGGGAAGTGGAAAATATATTTCTAACTCCTCCCTATTCTTCTGTTTGATTAACTTCGTTGCGGGGTAAGACTAATTAGTGTTCCCTCAGACTCGCCGAGCTTCACCGCTTGATGTCATAAAATGCGTGCCACTGCTGATCCTGGCTTGCACGAGTTGCAGTGGTGGGTGTGAGGGCGGGATAGTCTCGTAGTCTACGATTTTCCCACTCCTCCAAGCGACATCTAGTGAGCTTGAAGTTATTTGTTCCCACTATTTCCCTAAGGAGTGTTTTTTTTTTGTATAAAAATTGGACTTAGTCGATACCGTATCCCATCCTATTTATAAAATCTAAATTTTTGTTTGTTTCTGTTTTATCCTTAGAATAAATGTTATCTTAGGATTGACAAATTAGTCCTTAGAGAAATATTTTTGACAATAAACAGACTAATAATTGATGACAAAATAGTAGACCAAAAAGTAGGTCATGCATATCAAAATTTAATTTCTGGTTTCCTTTAGGCACACCATCCATTCAAATCCTGGATACACAAAATACTCCTACAAATTACAATATACCTGGATTAATGGATGCACAAAAATAAAGACTTCTACCGCCATCTTTTATAAAATTTTTCAACTAAATAAGGTTTTGGCAAACTGTGAAGTTTCCTAAGTTTTAAATAGATGGCATTAGTTGCCCAGTAGAGAGCAATCTATTTACTTGTATCGTTATATATTTGAATTGCTAGATGGCAGTAAAACGTATATGGTGAGATAAAAAAATATTATTTACAAATTAGTAATAGTACTCAGTTTGTCTTATTATATAGTATAGTGCCCACTTATTACCTTTTTAATGATTACAATCGAAGTATTAAACCACTATTTAGAAATCACAGTTGTCATTGGACATTTCCATATAAAATCAACCTCCAATTTTCTTTGTACTAACTTTAATTAAAAAAAATAGCAAATAGTATTAAATGAATAAAAAAATAATAATTAAATGAATAAAATGAATATTTTAACCATCAGCATTCAGCAAAGATTATTCGTGCGATAAAATACAAAATGCGCATAAAAAAATATTGGTTGGACTTCTCTATTCGGCCAGGTTATAATTTATTTACTGAATAATTTATCTCATCGTTAAAATATCACCCGATAATCCATATTATCTACACTAACTATGCATTGTATAATAGTATGAACAAGTACAATGCTATTATTGTTGCCCATTATAAACTAAAAAATCTTCGCATCGAAAATGACAATAATTCGGAAGAAAATTGTGCCTTTAGTGTAGGTACATGGTATATTAGGTAAATATTAAATAATATTATGAGCCACGGGCAGAATTCGGGTAGGATAAACAAAAACCTACAGAGTAAGTACCGAGTAAATTTGATAGATGGCGCTACGTGTATGCCAAGTACTAATAGCGTTTGGTTATATTATAATAATAATTATGTTTTTATTCAAGATAATTATTTAAACGAATACATACGTAACTTGGAAAAGTCAGAGTATGTGCGGAGGCTTCAGGTTTGAAACCTACGGGCCTTCGTTTCGATGTACTGAGTTCCATTCACAAGCAGGACATTGTTACTTACCATAACATACAAGCCCATGGGGTCTGGACAAAATCCCTTTTCTGTTAGCGACTAGCGTTTACGTTTACGGTTAAAGTCAAAATGTATGGAAATGACATACGCCAGTCCTGTAACTTGTCTGGAGCATATGTCATTTCCATACATTTTGACCTTTCCGTAAACGATAACAGAAAAGGGATTTTGTCTAGACCCCCTGATTATACTGCCCACTGCTGAACACAGGCTGCCTCTACAAGTCAGAGAATTTTACGCCTTAGTCAACCACGCTGGCCCAGTGCGGGTTGGCAGACTTCACATTCGAAATTCTTATAGACAACTTCTCGTACATGCAAGTTTCCTCACGATGTTTTCCTTCACCGTTAAAGCGAGCGATAATTCACAAACTATAGACATATCACTTTTTAGAAAAGTCTTGGCAGTCCGTTCCGCTGCCAACAAGGCTATCGCCGCTTTAGTTGCGTTACTTACGTTACTAAAAATATAGTATGCAAATTTTTCCTCTTTGTAATATTAGTAGGTATAAAAGACTGCCTCGGTGGCGTAGTTGTATTACAGTACGACTGCAAAGCTGAGGTCTCGGGTTCGATCCCCGGGTCGGGCAAAGTGATATTGAGTTTTTCTATTCAGTATCAGCCCGGAGTCTGGAATTTGTGCCCGAAATGGCGATAGGCTCGCCCCCTATCACATCATGGGACGGAATGTCGGCGAAAAGTGGGTGCACTAGTTTCGCCTCTGCCTACCCCTTCGGGGATAACAGGCGTGAGTGTATATGTATGTATGTATGTATGTATAGAAGACTTCTGCTCGCGGCTCCGCCAGCGTGAAAAAGTTTTCCGGGATAAAAACTAGCCTATAGCCCTCGGAGTAACGTAGCTTCCTATTAGTGAAAGAATTTCCAAAATCGGTACCATAGTTTTGATTGTATCCATTACAAACAAACAATATAATTTTTCCTCTTTATAATATTAGTACAGGTATACATACGTACTACTAAAGTTTGAAGGGCATTGTAACCAGTGTAACTACAGGACATAATGAGGCTTAACATCTTACGTCTCAGGATGACGAGCGCAGTGGAATGCCATACAGTACTTTGTAACTCAAGGTGCTGGATGGTGTTTCTACTGTTTATGGGTGGTCGTATCGCTTACCATCAGGTGAACGGCAAGCTCGTCTCGTCATTCGATGCCATAAAAAAAAATGCGTTTTATGTACAGTGCTTGGTTGTTTGTTCGTATTTCATTATCCACTTCTAACTTCCAAATCTTTGTTTGTGATAAGTATCAGGACAAAAATATAGTTTGACTTTGTATTATTATTGCAAGTCAGTTAACTTACATTGCTTTCGAAATTTAAAGTATTCTTTTTCATATCCACATATTGGTTTTTTTTTTAAACTGTATATAATTGTGTGGTATAGGTAAATAAACAATATTATTTATCACATCTACTACACTCGCTAAACTATTTTATGACATTGATAATAAACCTTGAATCAGACCCACGATTTGTATTCGACAAGTAAACAACAATATTATGTATATTCTTATTCAACTATAAATAAATAAATGTTCCTACATGCCTTAAATGACATAAGGTGTGCAAAGGAGGAAAGTGACGTCATCCTGCCCTTAGACCCACACCTAATGTTTGTATATATTAATCACTAGCTTTTGCCCACGGCTTCGCCCGCGTTTTTAAGTTTTTCCGGGCTAAAAGTACATAAAAACCTTCCCGTTGAATCACTCTATGACTATGACGTTGATACAACTCTTAACAAATAATGCATTAATTTCGACCAAATTTGATTACCATAAAAACGGTTCTAGTGAGTTAATCTTAAAAGATAGACATATACTGTCGCGGACATTTTTTTAGATCATTTCATCATTCAATAATTCTTTCATACATATATTTTTGGTATCTTGAACCGTTTTCGCAGTGCACGCAATGGAAGCCCTCAAGGATGAATAATTTTCCCCGTTTTCTTTCACATTTTCCATTATTTCTTCGCTCCTAATAGTAGCATCGTGATGTTATATAGCCTATAGCCTTCCTCGATAAATGGGCTATTCAACACAAAACGAATTTTGCAATTCGAACCAGTAGTTCCTGAGATTAGCGCGTTCAAACAAACAAACAAACAAACAAACAAACAAACAAACTCTTCAGCTTTATAATATTAGTATAGATTGGATCCACACTAATGTTATAAATGTGTACGATCAAGTGACGTCACTCAGGAGGCAAGTGACAAAACGAAATCACGGGGAATCCTCAAAACTTAATTTTCTAAACAAATTCTGAAACGAGTTATCAACGAAACTGACTCACGGCGGTGGGCAGCTAATCTTGATGACGTCACCGCGTCAAGGATTTTCGTGATACATGCGTGTTTCCCAAACAACACGCACACATGCGCGGACGCGGGTAGCCACGGTCCAAGCGATAAGATATGTGCTTTTAGTTTTCAATTAAATAACGTTGATATATTTACTAGGTAAAACTGTCTGTAGGCCTGTTTTACTGGATGTTTAGACAGTGACATGACCGCTGAACAAATACAAAGCAATTGTTTTCGTCTAACAAAAAGGCAATTTTGCCTTAGTCTGGTGAAGAAAAAACTTGATAATGATAATTTATGAATTTGACTGAATATACATCTGAAACCATTGTTGTAGGTTATTTGTTTTTTAGTCCACATGCAGTATATTCATGTCATATTAGGAAAATACGTCTGAATGTATTCGTGTTTTTTCACATAGATCATGATACTATATCTCGTTGACTTATCTTACACATAGTTACTAACGTAAATGGGGTTGTTTGGGTTACAGGTTACAAATGGTTGAATAACATAATGCTTATTTTTAGTAAAAATAATATAACGAAGAACAGGTGAGCCGATCAGAGTCATCTTGCAATAAACAATACGATTATTCGTAGAAAACACACCACCTGGAACTAAATTACAAATTTTAAATCACTATAGCCTTTATAAATTATAATGCCCAGTGATTAAGTGCAGTTAGTAAACTACGTTTCTCATACCAGATCACTGGACAGAACTATACTAAACTACATCTCATTGCCTCAAGTGGCATCTAAAGGTAAACAGCTGGCTAAAACACGGATGTGGGCCATCAATAATACGTAGTAAGCAGTGACTCCGCTACCGTTTGTATCCCCGCTATCTCTTATATCTTAGTCCATGATCACGCAGTGACCGCGTGAATCACTTTCACGACGCCCCGCTCGATGCGTCTGCGCACACACACACACATTCTCATACAAGCACACTCATATACACGAAGTCTACTACAGAGTTTTTGCTCGACTCTACCGTTACTTTTATTGTAATGGTCGCTTCGCTCCAGAATGTCGATCAAACAGTCCCAGGGTCGACGTAAGTCGGAAAAATTATTAGATTTTTTAAAATGTGTAAAACGTGTAATAACATTTTTAAGCTAGCAGTAAGTAGTGTTAAGTGCGTTATCCTGCAGATATTTGTCATATTTGTCTTTGCTAGTATCAGGTTTTAGATTCTAGCGATTGTATTCAATGAACTTTCTAGAAGTAAAAAATCACCCTAACCAATATATTGGAGTTTGAGGGTGACGGTGACCACCTACTATCATATGACGGAAAAGTGACACTGGATAGGCATGAATCATAGATGACGATCATTTGAAAGTAGCCTGCTAGATAAAAAATATATTACGGAAGAATCTCCATGGTAATCTTTCTTAACAATCTGCTTGTGAAATTAGACGACCTCATCTATAATTAGATTATGTACTTCTTTAATTAGCATGATCTTTGCGCGCAGTCCGGCGCAATCCGGATTGTTGACTAATGTGTATTGATATCAAGCAATTTCCTGCATATCCGTACCTACTTGGAGCTCGGGTCAATTGGCAGTTATCATGATATTAATATTATGATACATCATCCATGTTGTATGATGCATCAGTTGGGCTTTCTTACAAATTATATGAAATAGAGTCCATATGTACCTACATACAAAAATTTGCGGAACAGCCGTTGAAGATATTCCGCAACCGAACAACAACACAACATGCAACTGGCGCCATGTTGCGCCGTCACTGGTCGCCGCTGAGTGCCGTGGCCCGTGGCCCGTGAGTCAACGACTCGGTGCATTGAGCTACGACTTTCGCCACCACGCGGCCACCGCGCCCACACCGGCCACAGGGTCGACGACCGCCAACTGTCAAAATAGTAAAGCTAGATGCAGACGAATGTCATTGATTGCGGCGCCAGCGGCCGGCGGTGCGGCGCGATGTGCCGCGGTGCAAGCGGCAAGCGACGACCTTGTCGCGTCCGCGCCCGCTCCGCGCCACGTCACGCGGGGGCGCGCCGGTGACGTCACGCGCGCGACCTCGCCAGCGCACAGCCGTGCCGCACGCCGTCACTCGGCTTGCACGTGAAGAGCACGCGGCGGCACGCGCGCGGTGCGTGATCGCTGCACACCCATTGGCCGCCGCGGCCGCGCCGCCCGCTCCCATTGGCGGCACGTCCCGCGCGCGTCCCGCACCCGCCGCGAGCGCCCGTGCCTCATACCTCGAAACACCGCGGAGCGGTTTATTCGTCTGCCGCTCGTAGACCGAACTGCACGGCTCGCGGAACCGGAACAACACGGCAGACGCACGCAAGTTTTGTGAATTAAAAAAGAAAGTTTTATAGCGTTGTATGTTCTCAATCTGATCAGAATGTCCACTCTACTCGAAGTTTGCGGACCCCTCTCGCCGCCGTCAACGCCTCCGTTGATGGAGAACAAAGTGAGTGTTTTGGAAAATTAACAATTTTTCCGAAAGCTTATTGATGCCCATATTTTTTTTCTGAAGTCCTAGAGCCCGTCTGGCCCGATTAAAATTGTTACGGTGCCATTTGTGCAATCGAAAGTATGAGAGAGCCGCGTCGGGCGAGGCACGGCCCCGGCCGGCGCGATCACGCAGCGCGCGCGTGCTCGTAGCTCCGGCGCGCCGCTCAGCCGCTCAGCCAGTTCAGTTCACTAACGTGTGTGTTGTCATTGTCTCGCAGGTGGAGTTACCGTTGAAGAAGGCCGCGGTGAAGCGGGCGAGGGATTCATCGCTGGCACCGCCCATGGCCCCGGTGGCGCTGGTGGCGCCGCTCACGCCACAGCCCAGCGACTCCGAGGGCGAGGAAGAGCTGTGCAAGCGGTCGCGCTGCGAGCTAGCGCGGCTGCTGCTCACAACGCCGCCGCCCGAGCCCTGCTGCCGGCCATCTGTGATCATGCGCGCGCACAAAGACGGCACCTGCAGCCCGGAGCCCTTACCGCCGCCGCCCGCCGACTCCATGAACATTCTCAAGACGCTGAAGTTTAAAATGAACCGAGGGCACAGCTACTCCCAAGTCAAGTACATGGCGAACCAGTCGCTGGCACACACACAGCAGGTGGTGACACCTGTTCTGGCACCTGAGCCCCTCAGCCCACCTCCTAAAGTTGAGGAGGCTCGGGTGCCTTCACCGCATCCTGAGTGTCAACCAAAACCTGACGTCCGGGAAGAGCAGAGGCTACCGCAGTCGTGCACCCCGGCGGCGACACCCGGTTGGGTGCCGCTGGCGCCGCGACCTCCCTCCGCTGTCATAGTCCCCGGCACGCTGCTCCCGACGACGGCTCTATGGCTCGTGGCGCCGGCGCCCGCGGCCCGCCGTCGGCTCTACGAGTGCTCGTACCCAGGCTGCGGCAAGAACTACTTCAAGTCATCACACCTGAAGGCGCACGCGCGCACCCACACTGGAGAGCGTCCATTTAAGTGCGCCTGGCCCGGCTGCGAACGGCGATTCTCGCGCTCGGACGAGCTGTCGCGACACAAGCGCACTCACACCGGCGAGAAGAAGTTTGGGTGCCGCGTGTGTAACCGGCGGTTCATGCGCTCCGACCACCTCGCCAAGCACGTGAAGCGCCACGCGAAGGAGCGCAGCGCACCGCCGCCGGTGCTGCGGCTGCTGCCCTCGCCGCTGCCGCTGCCGCACCAGCCCGTGCACGCCGCTCACTAACTGTGATCCTGATCTCAGATCGTTTAGATGTAAACTCACTCATTGTTAAGACTGTCCTATCAAACTACTTAAGTAGTATAGTTTTAAGACTTATGTTATCGTAACGTTAAGCTTCCACAAAATAAATTTTTTTTACAACACGCTTGTTTCACTGTCACTGTTACTGTCACGTCACTGCACTGTAACTGCCACTGTCACCACCGTAGGGTGAAACGATGAATGATGGAGGAGTGGTGGCTGCTGAGGCGGCGCAGCAGGGTGAGAAGTGGCCGGACAGGGCTGCGAGGCCGGCGGCGGAGGCGAGGCGCGACTGGCTGACCGCGACAGCGAGCCTCCGCGCCGCCGCCCGCACTGATAACGCCCGCCTCGGGTATCGCTGATAGCGAGCCGCACCACCGCTTCGCCAATATATTAAATAACATCTTAGCCAAATTAGACATCTTATCTCAAAGTAAATTCAAACTGAATAACGTACTTACCGAAATAACAGAATAAATTAACGAGAATGTTCTTCACAAAATCAGATCATTTTCCTTGTATGCACGAAATAACATTTAAGTTATGCATTGTGCTGCTGTGCATAGTATATATGCAAATTAATTCTAAATTGGAGAACATGTCATTTTAAATTCTAGCATATTAAATTTAATTTTTTTCTTTAAATCGACAGCGTGGGTTTTATAGCTATTAATATGCACGACAATGACGCCATGCACATTAAAAGATAACCAAATAAAGATGCAATATTGCAAAAAAGTCAAATATGATCGGTGGAAACTCTACTAAACTTTCGTAACTATTAGGAAAGATCTAATTGCCAAAACTATAGGAGATTAATTTTTTCTGAACATCCTTCGTTACACTGTGTCAGTCTATATGAGAACTCTACACTAACTCTACATATTGTATAATATTATATTGAAAAAAAAAATAAACTAAGAAGAAATATTATTTAATAAACATCTACCAAAATCAGTTTTTCTTTTATTGATAATAGAGATACTTGTTAGCCGAAACAAACAATGCACAGTCAAACGAAATCTCGCAAACAAGAGCCATCTGAGCCATACTACTGGCCTCTATTATTTAGATACAATTTATTCATCTTCCATGTTCAAACTGATGTTCTTTACCTGCCAGTTGCAGGTTCTTATCAAAGCTAATTTTTTTTTATTGCTCTTTATTTTTATTTTTTATAACCAGCCAAGATTTTTTTTTTGTATAAGTCTTCTATATTTGAATCCTTGTGCTATCCTGTCACAGTAATCAGATCTGATACAACTTATTTCTATATGACAGCTAACAGCATCCAAAGTCTGTAGTTGCCTCACTCCAGCTCTATCACTTTGTAATAAATCAGTAAAATATGCGACGAAATTAGTTTCTCGTGACTCTACAGTCATGCATTTGGCCGCCACAATTTTGAAAAAGTATACTTTTATGTTAGAATAATGTCTAGACATCAAACTAGTTTCTATGCCCGTAATTTTCTATTTGTAACTGCAACAAGACTCTACTAAGAGACCTTAGTTAGTCTTCCACGGTTCTATGCGAATTGCTGCACATTATGTACCTTCAAACTCCTATGGAGACCTCCTGGGTATACAGTTTTAAAGACGTTTTTCTTCGCCTCTTATAACCATATTAGCCTTAACAAATCACGGACACATAACTTGCAAAAATCAGAGCGTCTCCAAAGGATTTAATTGTTCATGCAATATCTGTTTCTACCATAGGTAAATTAAATAGACTAGATTTTTAAACTGGTTTAGGCAGTTACCTTAACCACTGCAGCTGCAATATGATAGATAATCCGTCCGTTCTATTTGAATCTCATTCGTATCTCGAAGTAATTTTTAACCGACTTCCAAAAAAGGAGGAGGTTCTCATTCATCCGATCGTTCATGAAGTGAATTGGAGAAAAACAAAAAATACCTTACTTTTATTTAAAGCAGAGTATAATCATAACTACATACAACACAAAGCACTGCAGTGCAGATCTCGGGTTCGGTTCCGGGGTCGGGCAAAATGATATTGGGTTTTTCTATTCAGGTTCAGCCGGGAGTCGGCAATTTGTGCCCAATATGGTGATAGGCTTGCCCCTTATCACATCATGGGACGGAATACGCACGGCAAAAAGTGGGTGCACTGGTTGGACCTCTGCCTACCCCTTCGGGGATAAAAGGCGTGAATGTGTGTGTATGTGTACATAAAATTCTTCCATTTTCCGTTAAAACAGAAACACATAATCCTCTTGGTTGGCGCAGTTGGTAAAACAGACATAACCTTCTAGTCAATGCAATTTTAACGTGAAGTTAGTGACGGGCTTTATAAAATCGATCGAATATTTTGTAGCGAAGGTACAGACTACTTTTTGTTTTGAGCACTTATTTCAAGAGATCGTAAAAATTATATTTCTTGCCAGTTAATTTCTTTAAGTTAAATCAAAATACAAATCAGAATCAAACGTAACCCAACGACATAACATTACATAAAACGACCGTCAGACCGAAATACTACAAGCGGGTTGCGAAAACGAAACGTACGCGAATCACATCACTAGCCCACGTGAGCCGCACGGCACGGGCACGCTGCGCAGTCGTGGTTAGTGACGTGACGCAGCCGAATTCGAACATTGATAAACGTTTGGCTGTTACATCAGACTAACGCATTTTACGTATTATTGTAAATTTTCGTCACTCGTTAGGGTCGTGCCTGGTTTTTTTTATCGGCTGATCGACAGTGATACAGGATTGCGATTGTCATCGATCAATAAATAATTAAATAAGATTTAATAGTATAATTATTAGTTACGCTAATAATTTCCTTTGAAACAGAAAAGCTTAAATATGGTTACCTGAACTTTTATGGACAAGCTTTGTCGTATTACGATTATGGTCTATTTTTCTGTCGTGTATTTTCTTGATTAGAAGTCAAGTACAATTCTAAAGAGAAAGTTTAAAAAATAAAAGATTGTCCGAATCGAGATAGAAGGACAAGATCTTATTCAAAGTACGTGCTGCTAATTTCCCCGCACTCTTCAATATTGGTTACTAAATTAATTTGTGAGTTATTTAGTAATTATTCATTATCTTACTAACATTTAATTGGCTAATGAAAAACGTTGTTAATCAGCGTCTAACTATTTTATGAGTAACGCTTTGATATTTTTTAATATGTCAATGGAGTAATGTCAAACAATTTGGATTTCACAAAAACAAAACAATACTGATTACAAAACAAAACAAACAAACACGATTACAAAATGTTATTGTTTACATTGGAGCTTTGTCATATTACGTCACAGTGTTTTAGAACGAAATAATAACTAAATAATAACTGCCATCGTTCATTACTTATAAATTAAATGGACAATTATTTTTACAATCAAGAAAAAAACTCGATCATAAAAACTCATACAAATATAACTAAAATAAAAAACCAATGTAAAAAAAACTCCAATAGAAATGATGTTCAAATTCTGTGGCCTCAGTACCTCGGTTCCAAACACAGCGAAACAAACCATTTGTTCAATGTTTGAACAAACATCGTTGGCAGCTTTGTTCTATTTTATTTAGAAAACGATTTAAATATTAAATATTATTTTGGTATTTACGACTTCTTTTAGCCTAATGCGGCGAACGAGTAGATCGGTCACCTAATATAAAGTTATAACACCAGAAGAATGATAGATGCGGTGCCGGCCCTATCTAGGAAAGAAATAGAGATTAGGCAAAATAGAGTTTCATTTCCCGGAATAATTGAATATCTGATTGGCAAAGCTGCCATTATTGAGATCGGTCGTTAATCGTTCATCGATCAGTGACGCTACACACACGGTCAAGCGACACACCGCGTATTTGGCAGCTGTATATGGAATACACATGTGATGTATTACGCAAGAAATGCGTTTTCGTCTATTGTCTTTATATGGTTGGGTGTCTTTATATGGTTGGGGAACGGCGTCAAGTGACGAGGAATTGAAAGAGATTCCTGGCGCCAACTTTCCTATTTGGATGCAAGTTTTGTCACTCTATTTAAGGTTGCCAATATATGGCCAAGCAGCAGTGTGCATGCACTATTGTGTTTCGGTTTGAAGGACATTGTAGCCAATGTAATTACTGAGTATTATGAGACATAACATGTAATGTCTCAGGGTAACGAGTGCAGTGGAGTGCCACGCAGTACTTTGTTATTCAGAGTTCTGTGTGGCGTTGCTACTGTTTATGGGCAGTCGTATCGCTTAATGTCAGACGAACGGCATGCTCGTCTCGTCATTTCACTGCAAAAAAAATATATAAATTTATTTTTCGATGAAGACCTATTAACACTACCGCCTATTTCCGATGATGACTGGAATGGTTATACAGGGTTCACCGGTCTTACTGGCCATCGTTGGCTCTTTGGGGGTACAGCGTGGTCCGAGCGAGCATCGACTGAATCCTGACTCTAAACCATGTGTCAGCATGGCATACCAAACGAAACTACTCAGTAGCCTACTTTGACGCGTACCAGCTAGCCTGCTGTAATACAGTTGTTGCAGGATGTCGCCTTGCAGAATTAATCCGATTGTACCTTTAAGAACCTTATTTACTGCCTGACACACGTTCAGTATTTTGTCTTAAATCAAGTGACACAACTTTCGAGGATAAAAGAGAAATAGTATGCAACCTTAATGTACTTCACTTGTCGTGAGTCGACACTATATCTGGTCCAGCTCTGCTTACCATCAGCAGTAGTAGATTCACGTTGTCGTGCCAGTAAAAGAAAGATACGAACGTCCCCACGTTACCCGAGAGGAAGGGGGGTTACCTCCCCACACGTGCACTTGACAACACGAGGCCGAGCGGTGGCCAACTCTAATCACGCTGCATAGGTGCCTTTGACCTCTATAACTTACTTTTTATTGCATGTCGTGCTAGTCAGGTGGAGACCACGTGATAAACAGACACACGCGTTACCCCACACTCCAAACACAATCCTACAATACAGTAATCTTGTATTCGGATATAAGAGATTCTTTGACTGACGTTACTGCCTGAATTGTAGCATTCGGGAAATTTAATGGATGTCACTTATAGATTATATTATGTGTGGTCTAAAATATATCATACGGTTCATCTCGTATGCGAGAGTTTGGGAAGTTACATATTTCTATTACATAGCAACACCATGCAACCATTGTTGTGTTCCGCTTTGAAGAATGTTATGGTCAGTGTGATTACTGAATATTTCAAGTTTCACCTGTATATCCCTAGGATAAAAAGTGCAGTACCGCCCACTCCCGGTGGCATGCAATTCAACGTTCCAATATAATTAAATGCAATTAGCACTGTATTATGTACTGCTGAGCACGGGCCTCCTCTACTACTGAGAGCGGTTAGGCCTTAGTCCACCACGCTGGCCTAGTGCGGGTTGGTAGAGTTCAGATACCTTCGAGATGCTTATAGAGAATTCTAGGTATGTAGGTTTTCTCACGATGTTTTCCTTCGCCATTAAAGCGTACTAATAACAATACACACGTAACTTCGAAAACTCAGAGGTGTGTGCCTTGGGTTTTGAACCTCCGGACATTATCTAGGCAGACCGTTTCGTTCCCAACTAGGCTATAGTCGCTTACTATTCTCCTAATAGTTACTATTTATTAGCAATCATGACATTTAGCGTCAGATGAACTTGTATAGTCGCTGGATGAACTGCTTTGTCTCGTCAATAAGGTGGCATAAAAATGATTAATTATGCGTCCGACAATAATTCGTACATACATGACATAAGTCATTTTTTTGAGTGAGGTCTGTTCACACATACTGGCTGGCTGCAATTGTAAAAAAAATAATCAGGCATGACGTGTTGGTTCCTCAAAAGGAAGTCGCAGGTGAACGTGACACTGCGCATGAGTAACGGTGACACAATCGCTTGAGTGTCCCAAGACCTTGGACGTTTAAGTTATTTCTTGTAAACATAGCTTATTTTATAAAAGTCGTTGCCGACAAAAAGGCCCTTTAAATATAACTAGTTGTCACATATTTTATTTGTTAAAGATATTGAAGGTTTTTTGGATATAGTTTTTTCTATTATGTCTCAGGGCGACGAACGCAGTGTAATGTCATACAGGGCTTTGTAATGAAAAGTTCTTGATAGTGTTGGTGTTATTAATTTCTCGTGTCGCTTACGATCTAACAAGCAGTTTGCTCGTCTTTCATTCGTTCATAATTGTCATTGCTAATTTAATCTCCTATGTAATTTTAAGGAAATCTGAACATCTAACCCTACATAAAATAAATCGAAGGTATGTGAATTCATGTGGTAGCGACGATAGCCTAGTTGGGAATGGAACGGTCTACCGAGACATTGTCCGCAGGTTCAAACCCAAGGCACACACTTCTGACTTTTCGGAGTTATGTGTGTATTGTTTATCAATTATCGTTCGCTTTAACGGTGAAGGAAAACATCATGAGGAAACCTACATACTTGAGAATTCTATAAGAATTTCGAGGGTATGTGAAGTCTGCCAACCCGCATTAGGCCAGCATGGTGGACTAAGGCCTGAACCCTCTCAGTAATAGAGGAGGCCCGTGCTCAGCAGTGGGCAATATATAACACAGGGCTGATTGCATTGCATTGCATTGCATGTGAAGTCAATTAACCCACACTAGGCCAGCGTGGTAGACTAAGGCCTAAACCCTCTCTGTGATAATAAAGCTTGTTTCTAACAGTGCAGTAGTGTTACAGGGTAGGTATGTAACTATGCACCCAAATAATACATAGGGTATTTTAAACTTGCAAAGAATAAAAATAACACATTCCCACATGCACGCGCCTTGATCTAGACTGATACACACACACACACACACACACACGCCTGCTATCCCCGAACGAAGGAGTAGGCAGAGGCGCAACTAGTGCACCCACTTTTCGTCGTTATTCCGTCCCATGATGTGATAGGGGGAGAGCCTATCGCCATATCGGGCATAAATTCCAGATTCCGGGAATTAATAAGATTACTGAATAGAAAAACTCAATATCACTTTGCCCGACCCGGGGATCGAACCAGAGACCTCAGCTTTGCAGTCGTATTGTAATACAACTACGCCACTTAGGCAGTCTAGACTGATATAATAGCGCTATAAAGGAATCTCTGTGTAAGTACAATAGCATAGTCATTTCTCTTGTTTCATTTAGAAGACATTGTAGGCAAAATAAAATAAATTTTTCCTAAAATCGGATCGATCTAGATTACTAGTAATTATCCGTTTTATCTAGTAAAACTGCCGTCAGGCGATATACATCGATCCCCACATACAATCTATTTTCAGTTGTTTCCCACAAACAGATGAACTTTGATATCAAAACAAGCACGATTAGTACGGGCCGTTTTAAATATAGGGAGCGCCGATATAGAACGAACACGCGTAGACTTTGGAACAAGTCGTAAAACAAGTAGAACATACACTTGGTGAAAAGTAGGTGTAGTGCATGGACGTACTATAGGTTTCATATGATATAAAAAAATTGTGGCGTGGTTTCTTACCTTGCATGCACCGTATCTAACCTACTTTAAGATCTCACATTTTTAAATAACAGCAATTGTTATAGGTATCCAATAAAGCAAAGAATTAGAGTTTAATACTTGTTCATAATGTTATTTTGTTCCTATAAATATATATTTGGATTTTACATAAAACTTCGCACTCATTTAGATATCCATTCTTTTTGCGGCGAAGCCCACAACCAAGCATAATTTTTGTTTTGAACTTGGCTCTTCTTTTTTACATTAATTTTTTTGGTGGGATGAGATTATAAGGAAACTGTCAAAATTATAAGTCTACAGTTGAATTGTTTGTCGGTTCAGTATCGGAGGGGATTTTGTTTAAAATATTTAAAATGTTGATGACTGCCTCGGTGGCGTAGTTGTATTACGGTATGACTGCAATGCTGAAGTCACGGGTTTGATTCCCGTGTCAGGCATAGTGATATTGGATTTTTCTAAAATTCTGCATCCGCCTGGAGTTTGGAATTTGTGCCCGATATGCCGATAGACTCGCCCACTATCACATCATGGGACGGAATACGCACGGCGAAAAGTGGATGCACTAAGTTGTGCCTCTGCCTACCTCTTCGGGGATAAAAAGGCGTGAGTGTATGTGTATGTATGTAATGTGTATGATGAAAAATGAGTAGGTACCAATCGAAGCGGACATATGGAGCGATATATTCGATAGCATACAAAGCTCATTAAACCAATATTAAAACACGGAACACTGGGTACTCTGCACTGGCAGCATGTTGCCGTTAATCGAGCACATTTCCGAACAGAGGGCCGAGGTATAAATGACCAGAACTCAATGTCGATTCATCGTACCTGAGACATCAATACGGCATTCGTAGCTTGTATAGTATCAGCCTGGAGTCTGGAATTTGTGTCCTATATATGGTTATCTCTTATCATATCACGTGACGACAATACACAAGGTGAAAAATAGGTGCCTTAGTTGCGCCTCTGCCTACCCCTTCGGGGATAAAAGGCGTGAGTGTGTGTGTATATCTCACTGTAAACATAAAAATTAAACTACCCGGCAATCTTGTAACGAAGGACTTCCGCTCTTTGTATATTTACCTACTACTAAATTCTCTGACGTCATAACTGATTGCAGATTGCAGCCCATAATCTCTTTATCAGTTTAATCGCGGGAAAGTTTCAGTTTAATATTGCAGATAAATAACGTCTATTTCGGAAAAACAATGTATTACGACCGCTTTTTTTTATTCATATTGTTGGTATTTTTTCTATCTTCTTATCCCACTTTAATGGTGGTTAACGTGACGCAATTAACCATGTTGGGATGAGATTTGATTTCAGGATATACTGGTATAAATTTTAAGACCGATTTTTAATATATGCAAAATAATCTTTGACGCATTCTACGCCTACGCTTCAAACTATCTTTATTAATTGGTCCATTTTTTCGATCGATTTAATGACGATTGAGGTCATTTAATGAAATCGGTTGCAAGATAATTTAACTTTTATAAAGAGAAATAACTCAACTCTTATCTGTGACTAATAAGCCTGATATGATAAATTGCGTTGCGATAGCTATAATAACGAATACCTAATAAGGAATTCATTAAATATTGTGCAAGTAATTACAATCGGATGGGAAAATCTACAAATCGCGATGATTCCTGGATTACAATTTATGCAAAAAGAATATCACAAACTGTCATAATAACTGGAAAATTATTGAAGTTATAGTTCTTTAGGTGCGTCATAACCTGTGATTTTTTGTGTTACATCATTGTAAATTAGTTTCAATACTATTAACCGACTTCAATAAAGGAGGTTCTTAATATCCTCACTTTATTCTATCAGGAACCTTACCTTAGAGGATAGGGTAGGGCTTCTAGTGTGACGGGTCTACTATACTGTGCACCTGCCGCCCCCACGCCCCCTTGACCGCCCTGACCCCCAAACCAAATTTGACCCCCCAACCGAATTTGACCCCCTTGACTCCCCAACCCATTTTTTTTATATTTGTTCTGATGATGTGAACTATAGTGAAACACGCTTGTCCAGAAGAAACCGATTCACTTGCAACTTGAAGAGTATCAAATTGTATCTGTGCGGAAAAAGATACGACGGTAGCGAATTTTACAATTTGGCTGTCCGCACAATAAAGGTGGAAGCAAAGCGCTTAGCGCGAGCCCTTGGAACTTCGACCATTTAACAATGACACTTCGCCGTATCTCTGCTGGTACTGTGGTGGAATGGGGATGAGGGAAGCAAGTTGTACAATTCCGTAGCACATTCTCCGAAATGTATCCGGTAAAAAGCCGATAGGCTAGCAACTCGAGGCTCTGCAATCGACATTTTGACCCCCCTCGACCCTCACATCCATTTTTGACCCCTGACCCCCTTGATCCCTCACACCCCCACTGGACACCCCTAGTTTAACATAATTAATACTAAATAGTAAATTATTTAATGATGCTAAAGAAGTATAACTTCTCACGCGCGTACATAAGTACACGCACCCTTTTTTTTAATAATTAATTTAAACGACGTGGCGTCGTGCGCAATGAACTAGGAATAAAGGCAACGCTACAAGATCGGTCCTTGGACACAGAAAGTATGTGTGGACCAGAAAAATACTTGGCGTTTGGCAGGTAACGTCATGGGACTTCAGACGAGCTATTTTCTCAACGCTGTCTAATTTATAAAAAAAAACACAATACATGAAACAGTAGGCTTACAATTTTTTTTGGGAAATATTTTAATGATTGTTAGCGCATTAGTCGTAAACCGCTGAGCAGATCTTGATAAATTAGCTCAAAGAATATTTGCTACATTTTACGAAAAAAACAGTTTAATTTTTCTTTTGGGAAAACATTCAATCGCAGAGGTTAATGCAGAGGTATATCTAGAAAAACCGGAGTTGCCTTAGTTGCCCAAATCCACAAGTGACTCAGTATTAGACTCAACAGAGGAAAGAGGAAAATGAGCGCCGCGTCAGAGTGGCGACCACACACCTCCCGCGTGGCGAGTGACGCCACGCCTTGCACTTCAAACAATAAGAATTGTTATGACGTATTCAACAGCAGCTAACGTAACCTAATGATTTCTGAATCGGTTTTAAATTGTGTTAATTAGATTTGTTTTTGTTTATATAGTTATATTGTTTTAAAACTATGAAGACTCAAGCGATAATGGGGCTGCATCGTAGACAATTTGTCTTTCTATTATGGTTAACGCTAATAGAAAACGAAACTAACTATGGAATTGACATGTTATAACGAAAAATCTATCACTGTAGTGCGTTTCAACTTCAAGTTCCTCGTTATATTGGCAGCAAGGTATATGCAGTGCTGCTACATCACACAAAATATGTTACCAACAAATTTTTATTTTATTTTGTAAGGGGAACATGTTTTGTCTAGTAACTAAACACCAATATTTTCAAATCACATTTTAAAATATATGGGTAAGCGTAAAGTCTGAACCCACTTTTTAAATAATTTATTGTTAATACAATTGAATTCTGCCGTAAGTACGTAATAATGAATCAGCTTTGTAATTTTTATAAATACTTCTTTTTTTCTAAGATGTATGGTGCAGGACAACAATTAAGTTATGTCATGAAATTACACTATGGAATGAATCTGCAACTTTCGGAAGTAAATCGAACACCATAAACATAGGTGATGGGTGGTGATGAGCAACTACATCAACTTTAACGAGGGCGTCGCCAAGGGGGACAGGACAGCTCTAGGGGGGGGGGGGGGGGGGGGGGCATAGAGATACTAAAAAAGTTGCAAAGTCCCAATTATTTATAAGTTTAATTTATTGTATAGTCAAGAACTCATCAAGCTTTACACGTCGCGTTGGGACTCTGTAGCATTATTATTATAATCGCTGTAGATGTAAGCTTCATGTGCTCTCGACTTTATCTACAATTCATACTTTTCTCATTCTCCATATTATCAATCTCTTTTTTTCTGATCTCTCTCCGGTCATGTCGGATTGCCATCTCACCGGACTATGAGAGTGAAGGAATAGCGAGTGCACCTGTGTATTGCGCACACACTTGTGCACTATAATATCTCCTGCGTACCTGGCTGATCTCCGTTGAGATTGGCCGCCGTGGCCGAATCTGGCTAGGAGGATTTCATTATCAATTTGCCCACTATTATTAACTACATTTATAAATTTAGGATAATACATTAATAAATAAAACAAGACGAATATTTCTTTATAATGATAAATGAAATACATTAGTTTTTTAATGAGTCATGGAGGTAAGTAATTATTAAAACACAATTATGACAAATCAGCCCAAAAAACACAAAACATATACCGGGTGGAAGGGAAACGCTCTCTATACCGGAACGATAAGAGAGAAGAACCATAACATTAACGAAAAACTATATTCATTTGCAAAGCTAAGCGATAATACATACGATTTCAGTATTTCCGTAATTCATGCGCGCGCAATGTAAAGCGTACAAAAAACTGGGTAGGGTACTAACTACAAAGCAAACGCCGACAAGGCGGCGGCCGCCGCGCTGCGCCAGCCACGCGGTCGTTGACCCGTCAGCTGATGTACGTGTTTCATTACGATTTTTTTGAAATATTGACCTTTTTACTATGTTTTTCAGAATAATAGTTTGGTTTATCTATCCATACGTGAAGCTGTACAAAAATTTGAAAAAATCCTACTAAAATTGTAACAATGCGATCGCGATTTTTTTAGTGCCATCACGTCAGGAATCACCAATACTATCACCTGTATTCGTTTCCGAGAGCGTTTCCCTTCCACCCGGTATAATCTCGCTCCCGTTCTCGCTCTCGTTCTCGCTTCCGCTCTCGTTCACGCTGTCGCTCCCTCTCCCGCTCCTTCTCTCGCTCCGGCTCCCGCTCCCGCTTCCGCTCCCACTCCTATCCCTTCTCCTTTTCCTTCTCCTTCTCCTTCTCCTTTTCCTTCTCCTTCTCCTTCTCCCTCTCCTTCTCCCTCTCCTTCTCCTTCTCCTTCTCTCTCTCCTTCTCCTTCTCCTTCTCCTCCTTCTCCTTCTCTTTCTCCTTCCCCTTGTCCTTCTCCTTCTCCTCCTCGACCTTACTTAGGTACTGAATTTATTAATTTCTATACGATTTGGTAGGTCCCTGGGTAGGATCTCAGCCAATCAGCCAATAAGGTAGATCAGTAGATCTACCTACCTGTGCGTAGCCAGGGCGGGCCACTAGTCAGGTATAAATGTCAAATGAGACTATTTCCTGAAAATCGACCTCACGACCTTGTCAATTTCAATTAAGAGGTACTAAGCCAACACGGCGGTCTCATTGAAAACAATCCCATAATAATAGCACTAGCAAAATATTCACAAATCGTCGTGAGTCACTGCGAAATAAGAATTTTCTGTTTAATCAACATTTACTAACGAGTTTCGATTCATTTATTGCACTAAAGCTTTAAATAAATAGTCATAAACATTATTTAATATAATTTAGATTGTACCGTGGAACAAAGACCATCTAAAAATTAATTCACACAATATTGTAAACAATATTTTATATAAAAACGAATGTCATAATTTTAAAATAAATAAACAAGCCAACAATGCCATAGGATTTGACACCGAAAATAATTTACATGCAATATTTGCAGACCGAAATTTATCCATATTATGATAATCAAATCCATGACCTCTTTTACTTGTGTCTGGGTATTTATGCACTAAAATGGCCAAACAGCCGCATTACTGAATTGTGAAGACATTTCGATCGAAACAAAGCCACGTACAGAAGTTTGTTTATAATTATCACCCAAGGGCGTGGCGCATGCCACACGCTTAAACAAAAATAAAACACCGGCCATGCGGCAGGCCACGTCGAACAGTTGCAACGCCAGGATGTGATAAATTATCATACCAACATGGCAACGTTAGTACAAAGGCTTGCAACCACAACGTAAACAAATGTACGAATCAATCAATTAAATAAATGTTTACAGCTATCTTTGCTCGCTGTTGTGGCTGTATGAAAGAGTTTTCCGGGATAAAAATATCCTTCCTAGGGTCTAAACTCTTTATATCAAACTTCGAAATCTGTTCGGTACTTTTTGAATTTATCGGTTCAGACAAATGCGGCATGGGATCAATTATTGCGGTTTATTTACTTAAAAAATATTCATGAAAGCTTCGGCGTTGTATTGTTCAATTGCTGAGGTCTCAGGTTTGATCCCCGAGTCGGATAAAATGATATTGAGTTTTACGCTACTATTAGCCCACTCTCGAAATTTGTGTCTGATATCGCGATAGACTCATCGCCTATCACAACACACGGCTAAAAGTTTGTACCTTAGTTGCGCTTCTGCCTACCCTTTAAACTTTAAGGGATACAGGCGTAAGAGTTGTGTGTCTATTGAATTGAAATTAATAATAAATAATTTTGCGGATTTTTTTTTATCACAATATGAAATTTGGGTGATTCGGATTAAAACTCGTACGCATGGAATTGTCGCTGAGTGATTAGTATTAAATGTAATCAACATTAATTATTAATGCAAACGTAATTACTTAATCACACCGGAATAATAATAAATTGTTAGCGAGCATAAACAATAGTTTATGACTTCAGCACGTTGTCTATGATTTTTTCCTTATTTTAACCGACGTTATAAAATGAGGTTCTATATTCGAATCTCATGTACAGTCAGCAGTATAAGTAGTTAAACCAATTAAAAACTTCAAATCGCCTCTACACTTTGTGTTCTTACCAATTATTGTTTTCCCTTCGCACAAATAAAAAAAGGGGAAAAACTTTACTTCAAGAATTTTTTTTATAAATAAATTTAACGCGTAGAGGCGATTTTAAATTTTGAAATTATTCAGCTACTTATGTGGCTGACTGTACCTACGTATGTAAGTTTATATGTACACGATTTTCTCAAACAATGACCCGATTTGGATGATGTGTTTATTTAGATCAATTCCATAGATTTATTATCATAAAATGTGATACAAAACAGGCGACAGCTTCATCATAATCAGCCTATTTTTAGTCCACTCCTGGATATAAGCCTCCTCCAATATTTATAGGCGATAGCTTAGCGAAGATTGAAACGTACTACCGAGGTCTATATCGTAAGTTCGATATTTTTATTCGGGTAAAGCAGCAACTCTACTGCACCTGATAGTAAACGGATTTAAGTCCAGATACAGTGACTGACAAGGTAGGATTACCCCTTGAAATACATATATACATATACATATACAGTCACGCCTTCAATCCCCGAAGGGGTAGGCAGATGCGTAATTATTGCACCCACTTCTCGTCGTGCGTATTTCGTCGCATGATATGATAGTGGGCGAGTCTATCAGCATATCGGGCACAAATTCCAGACTCCGCGCTGATACTGATTAGAAAATCCAATATACTTTACCCGACCTGGGGATCGAACCAGAGACATCAGCATTGCAGCCGTACCGTAATACAACTACACCACGGAGACATAGTATAGATTTGTTTATTATAATTGTGAAAACAGCATCAAAGTCCGATCTGCCATTATAATCGACAAAATAAATAAGATATTACATTCTTTGAAAAAAAAAATTCCAATAGATACTCTGAGAATCATGTTTAAACATGAACAAAGCGTCGCGTCATCCCGATTTATCTATACTTAATATTATAAAGCTGAAGAGTTTGTTTGTTTGAACGCGCTAATCTCAGGAACTACGAAACCGATTTTGAAAATTCTTTCACTAATAGGAAGCTACATAACTCCTGAGTGCTATAGGCTCCTTTTTATCCCGGGAAAATATTTTTGTCCCGAAAAAACTTTTTCGCGGAGCCGCGAGCACTACTATAATGGATAAGGCTCCGCATAGACGTTTTCTTGTCCCGCAACTCGTACCACACACACAACACAATATGGCGTCGACGAGCTATCAATATTGCCAAGCAGGTGTACTTGGGTGAGTACCACGGCAATGTCTATTTCTACCGCCAAGCAGCAGTGTGCAAGCACTGTTGTGTTTCGGTTTGGAGGACATTGTAGCCAGAGTAACTACTGGATATAATGAGAATATTTTATGTCTCAGGATGACGAGCACAGTGGAATGCCATACAGTTCATTCTAACTCAAGTTGCTGGGTGGAGTTACTACTAATTATGGGTGGTCGTATCGCTTACCATCAGGCGAACGGCATGTTCGTCTCGTCATTGAAAGGAATGAAAAAACCCTAATTAATTAATTTGATTATTTAGTTGAAGCAACTGTCAAATAACCAGCTGTTGATTAGTTGAACAATTCAATTGAAGCAACTGTCTAGCGCAGCGTCGAACGTCCTCCAAAGTGGACACACAACCTCGTAAGATTCGCAGGAATTCGGATGCAGGCCGCTTCTAATAGGTTGGTTTGTAAACCTTTGGGGAGGCCACTGTTTAGCAGTCGATTCCCAAAGGATGAACAAGAGGAAGGACCGTGAACTAATCAACTGTTTGTTAGTTAAGAAATTAGTTGCATTCACTGTTACAGTCATTTGAAAACGACATATAACAGCTCCTCGCCGCTATTTAATGTTTCGTGCTGTCAGTGTCTGCGCGGCGCTTTATAAACATCGATCCGACTCATCTACTAATATTCTGGATACTAACGTTATGTAAACACGTCGGAGTATTAATACTGGAATGTATGTCATATTTATTTTCGTTTGTACACAAATATCTAGTTATCGATTTTTTTCAGTATCGGAGACGGCTAATCCGTGACTGGTCGTCAACGTTGGATTTACGAGCGATTAATAAATCAACAACGTCTAAGATAAGGGTCATGTGGATCAGGTTGATAGTTTTTAGTCTAACTTAGAATTAAAAATATTGATCGCAGACTAGCTCTTCATTGACTTCTCTTCTTGCAATCTGTGATACGTCCAATAATATAAGTAAAAATATTAGCAGCCCTGAATTTTATCTTTTCCCACAGCTGGGTACGGGTCTCTGCTACTGCTGAGAGGGTTTAGGTCTTAATCCATTATAGTGACGCAGTGCGGATTGGCAGACTTCATGTACCTTCGTAATTCTAGTATGGAATTCATAGGTATTTAAGTTTCCGCACTATATTTTTCTTCACAGTTAAGCTGTGATTCCACAGTGTCATTTGCCGTCGTGTGCGGAATCGGTCTCATACAATTTAATAGTGCACAGTAGTGCCGTCTACCGTTGCAGCACATGCTGTTGCCGTCTGCCGCGTTCTGCTGAATAACAGCTTTAAAGTAATCGATGATTGATAAACTGACCAGGTAACTCAGACGTACAATAGGATTTTAAAAAGAAGACAGAAACCGTTTTCAGACATGGAAATCGAGCTCAGAGCCTCCCACTTCACACCAAACACTTGACCAAAGCGGGCAACGAAATCCACTCCTGATCTGGAGTTGCGTCACCGGGCGGGTAACGCCCTCTTCAAAAAAAGCGTTAAATCAATCCTTCTGTAAATTGTTACAGCAATGACGCCAATTATTAGGTGCAAATGAATGCACGTGGACTGGTGCTCTATGCATTCTCTACGCTAATGGCATAGTACTACGTAGCTTGGTCTGTTCATTTAGTATGCCTTTCGTATGGGTAGATCACAATGGCTTTTTCCGCCAGTAAGAAACTTTGTGCCAATAATGTCCTATTCTGGTCTGATGGAATACAGTTACAAGAATTACTGCGCTGTGTGACTTAACATTTAAGGACTATCAAAATTGTAGGATAAGTCTAGCAAACTAATTATCCAGAACGTTCATTTTGGAAGTACAGCAAAGCTTTCCTCGGGTATATTTAAGTATTACATACATACATAACCGCAAACCCACTTTTCGCCGTGCGTATTCCATCCCATGATGTGATAGGGGGTGAGTCTATCGCCATATCTGGAATTTCAGATTCTGGTTCTGTATCAACTGAACATAGAAATCGAATATCACTTTGCCCGACCCAGGCATCGAACCCACGACTATCAGCATTGCAGTCGTACCGTAAGCTGTGAACTGCCTGCCACTAAGGCAGTCAGAGCCACATAATAAAAAATAAACGAAAAATAACTCTATGAGCGATACTGGCCATTCTGAGAATGAATTCCGTGCATCATTGCGACATTGTTTCAAAACATGCAGATTTTTGCAAGGGCAAAATGATGTTATCGGTATATTTAAATTAATGCTCATTTGTACCATCATACCACTATCATAATATGTTGGCAAATATGTTGTCATTTCATGAGTAATATTCAGTTTATTGTTCTTACAACATCAACGGACAAAGTAAAAAAAAAATATTAAATGCTCAACTCACATATACTAATTATCGTTATTGTAACTGTTTATTTTTTATGTCTATGTTTTTGTTTTCTGCAGTATAGTTTATTTTATGTTAAAGGCATAATTAGGTCACCCAATGGAAAACTATCTTTACTACCTATAAGCACACACGATACCAAAAGAACATAACGCACCTTTAGGACGAAAACGACACAATTCAAAAAATAGAAAATTAAGTTGTCGTCTTTAAATGACTAAAAATTAGTCCCTTATTTATAAAAATCGAATAAAAAAGGGACTGATATAACAGTTTTGTCCTTTTCTTGCTTGAATATGACTGTGTTTGAACTATTGTTGTATTGAGTACTTCGTTTTAAGTAATTTTATGACGATAACCCAATTTTCTATCTTTTTGAATTGTGTCGTTTTCATCCTAAAGGTGCGATAAGTGCGCTCCCACTTATACATACACCCACCGTTTATCCTCGAGGGGGTAAGCAGAGGTGCAACTAGGGCACTTTTCGCCGTACATATTCCGACTCAAAACGTTATAGGAAGCGTACCTATTGCCACATCGGAAACAAATTCCAGATTTCGGGCTGATACTGAATGGGAAAACCCAATATCACTTTGTCGGACCCGAGTATCGAACCCGAGACGTCAGCACTACAGTCGAACCGAAATACAACTACACCACCGAAGCTTTTCTTTAGAACAAATAAATAGGAATAAGGCTTGCCTTTGAAATACATTGAAATTTCAATCATCGGATAGCTAAGTTAAACTATGCAAGAAGCTCTAACTGTTCTATTCCGAGTTGCTCTCCTATTTTAATGACTATTTCAAGTACAGCGATTGCAAACGTATAATGAGGTCAGTTTATTTTATTCAGTGGGCAGGGGATGATACTTGTTTAAACGTGCACTCTCTGTTACACGCGCAAACGTTAGTGAGTCATGCCTGAATCATTTTCCTGCCGCGTGGGATAGAAAAGCACGTTTTATCGAGACTTTGCGAGGATTCGCGTAGTATTTACGTTTTTCTTTAATGGGGCCGTTCAAGTAGTACGTTACCACTAAAGAGGGGTGCGATGGTCCATTTTTTGCTTGTTTTGGATAACATAGGGGACGGAAGGTCTCAACTGTGATTACGTCAGCGATATTTTTATATAATTTTATAATAACAATGAATGAAGTTCAATTGATTTTGGAAATATTATACCTATGCTTACGTAAAAATAGAAGGGGGTAAGAACTTTGCTTACTTTTGCTGACCTCAGGGACGCGGGGGTTAAAAAATACTAAAATTCTGCTTATTTAATACTTTTAATCTTACGTTGGGTAACTTGTTATATGTCTTTGACACACTTCACTCATTTTTAACGCCAAATTAACGCCCTACGCATTCTGCACCAGTCAACCTGAGAAGGTCCAGAAATATAAGCATAATATAGCCCACGTGGAAGTTCTTTGGAATACGAGAGTTCATCTAGGTATGTCTTACCTACCACTAGCTAGTCCAAAACCTATCGCTTTATAAATTATCCTATCCATTTAAAGATCGTTTCTGTCTTAGTGCGGGTATCGAGCCCAAGAACTCACTTTCTACAAAAAGTAATCGAGCTTAAACATATTTTTATGTGGCTTCAAGAGCCAAATATTTTGGTAAAGAATTTCCTTGATTGATTGTCAAGGATCGCATTAAATTGTTGGTGTAATAGTTATAATTTTTTCTGCAATTGTAATAATGACATAAACTCTTTGAGATAAAGTAAATGACATTTTGGCCACAAAGGAAGACATGGCATCGCCACGTGTCTCCGGGAATATTGCCAATGGACGAGGGATGCCTAGAATTTGCAATTAATTTTATCTCGACGGTCCCACAGAACAAAGTCGTATATGCAAAATGTTAGTTTTTCAGTAGAGCGCTTTGAAAGTCATAAGTTTGTATTCATGTGCGAATTAGTGCTATTTTCACACATTAGGTTCAAAGTTGTTACTGAACCCTTTAGATAATGTTTACTTTATGTATAACTTGTGATTTTCACAATTAACTTAGACTTTCAAAGCGCTATACTGAAAAACTAACATTTTGCATATACGACTTTGTTCTATGGGACCGTCGATCTGCACTTGATTTTGGAACGATTTCTCTGGATACTCAAACTAAGTCTATCTTTTTTTTACAACCGGCCATTCGGTTGTTGTGTTAAATCCAAGCCGGGGCAATTGCCAACATTCAGATAATTTGACATGGGAATCCAACTAGCCCAAGTCCAAACACGCTACGATTAGACCAAGCCTGTGTAGGGTTTTGTGGAGACTTAAAAGAATATTAAAAAGTTTTTGGGGCTAAAAACCATTTGCGCATTTAGAGCGGGGTTGGGTGGTTTAGGCCCTTTTCAAAATTGTGTGGTGCCCACAGGATGTCGAGGCAGCCTACTACGTTTTAAAAACCATCAAAACGATCAAATCTGCCAGTATATTGAAGTATTTTTTTCGTATATGACACAGCACCTCTGCCCCCCCCCCCCCCCCTAAAAATGACTACGCCTATGCTCAAAACCATATCTAGTTACTTAATAGGCCAGCCAGAGTGCGGCCGATGATTCACCATGTTGTTTAGTTGTGTTCTGAGCTGCATTAACAAGTTTGCAACTGGTACAACCACGCTTACAGTGTTTTATTTACAATGTAAATGAGTGTGCCATTTATTTTCGAGTTTACCCAAGGTGATTAATGCCTTCCAAGCTTCCGCTCTCAGGACATCTGTACTTAAGGACTCTATGTTTTAAAAATGTAAATATCTAATATATAAAACTTTTATCTCGATTAAAATCTAAAAAGGTAATATATACAAATATAATTATGTACTTACAGTTGTGATTAACGTTAAAGTACCTGGAGTTTCTATAAATCATAAAAAATGTGTTTGTGAGTTTAGCACAAACACTTTTTTTATGATCACTCTCTTTTTTTTTTTTTTTTTTTTTCCTATCTGGCTCTGTCCTTTAGGACAATTTTGCCAATCTCAAGTGAGATCACTCTCTTTACCAAGACACACCACAGTCTACCATTAGTTTTATACGTGGGTATCATTTTATTTAATTCATGAAATCACCAACCACACAAACATAATAAGCATTTTCTGCCGCTCCTTTGTTTTATTAATAATAAAGGTAACACCCGAGATGAAAACTTTAAACTTGAATCTAACACCGCAACGTTTTCACAGAGACTAGCTGCGAACAATGTTCTTTGTGGTCCACGGTTATGTAATTTTCTTTTTTTTGTACATCTTTTGATTTAAAACTAAATCAAACCATTATTAAATTACACAGGTCACACAATAGAGTAGAGTTGGACCTGGGCTCAGCCTAGAAGTTGAGATACCTTTATAATTTTTATATTCATGCAAGTCTCACAACGTTAAAACTTGTGATAATGATAAAAGTTCCAATAATAAAGCTGACAACACTGATCTAGAAACTGCGATCCGCCTTAATTATTATTAGAAACACAGTTGGCAACCCGTTTGTCGGCGGCCAGTGTCGGCGGTCGGTGGGTGTGAAGCCGCCACGCGGTCGGCGCGTGCTGTCTGTCGTCATCGCCGCGCCCGCCGACACACATGATGTTGAACAGACGCCGGGAAATGCGGATGCTCCGATGGTAGAGGCAATTATGAGCGACGGCTTTCAATGGAATGGGCCGAGATGGATTTTGTTGCTGAATTCCTATGATTTTCTACTTTGTTGAGAGAATTTTATAACTACTATCAATAATTATGGAGTAGTTGATATAAAAACTTAAGTTGGTTAATATAATCAACGCTAATCACACAGTGATCTCTGCTTCGATCCAACTATTCGGCAGATATGGAATTTTAACTACTTAGTGCGAAAAATTTAGCAAATATTTGTTTGGTAACAAAAATAACAAAAATTTCGCTGTATAAAACCGCCTCTATGACTTATATCAACCAAAACCTAAAGAAGTTCTTTCACGTTGGGTGGAGTGCTAGCGAATTTTCCATAACGCCACACCCGTACACGCGTGTAGTCGTTCATTTTGCGGTAGGTCGACGGCCTTGTTTCAAAAGTGTTCGCAATATAATCCGGATCTAAAGGCAATTGTATTGTTAATGTGCAGGACGCATATTCTCGAAGAGAGAACAACGTAAAGTGCATACCGCGCATGCGCGATTTCGTAATAGAACTCGGACCTCTTAGTGACGTCATAGACTTTAGTCAGTGATCTTAGTGAAAAAATCGTGTCATCGTTAGGGTCATTGAACGCTTATAACTCACCCGGTATGAACTGTGTAGTGTTTCATTCGGTGTCATAGTGTAGGTTAGAACTTTGCCTACCCCGCTGCGGTAGCGGGATGAACGTATGTATAAAGTTTAAATAGTTATTTTTAGAAATGTTGCTTGTGTGCATCGTTTGTGCTAAACTTAGAGTAAGTAAATCACGATAACTTTCTTTGTAATGCACATAAGGTTGTTTTATGATGTTTAGTATATAGAGCCACTTAGTGTCTATGTACCAAGACACTTATAGTTTAGGCATATAGATTTAACTTAGGCGCGAATTGAAAATAAGTGTAATCTTGAAAGTGAAAAAGAGGTCCTAGAAAGAGGGAAGGCCCTCTTAGTGCTCCGTACGGTATAGCCGCGGAGTACTTAAGCTAATTTGTTTTTTTGTATTTTTGAGTTAAAACGTGTTAGGAGTTTTTTGTTTAATAGAAATAGTTCGGGACATCAAGAAAACAGCAAGTAGTCAGCAAGAAAGAAGAAGTCTGCAAGTTTGAAGAGGAAACAGGCGCTTATGCAGAGTGGACCATCCTTCCTCATCAGCTGTGGCACGGTGCTACGAGGACGACTTCCAGCTACGTCGCATAGCTACGGCGTAGCAACGAGAGACTACGCGCCGAATATTAACGCCGGGAGAATTTGGCTACCGTTGTGGCTGAATTTTGTAACTTTCGATTCAGTGTGTGAAATAAACGCTATTTCCCGATTTTACGCCTTTGTTACTTTGTCACTGGTATCGCCATATTCCCACTCACGCAATCCAGCACACACACAACACATTGCGGGGTGTTGGCCCAGTCCGAGCCCCGCACATTTTCTGGTCCTTCGCGAGCCGGATCTACGTGAGTGTGGAAAATGCCAGTGACAAGGTCAATCGGGAAACGAACGGCGTCGGCCACGGAAGCGTCAACGACGGTCACGTCATGCACCGCGACGTCCGCAACGGGGACGTCCGCGACCGCGACGTCTGCTACAGCAACGTCTGCGACTGAGGCCACCGAGACCACCATCGCCGACACCGTTCAAACGTGTTTCACCACCGATAGGGATACCGCTGCCGGCACCGCTGCGGAGGAGCTTCAAGCCGCCGCACCGGAAGAGAGGAAGCCACAGCGGCCCCGAAGTCGACCAGCCACTTCTTCAAGGCGTTCAACGAAAGCACGTCGCCTGGCACAGGCCAGGGCCGAACTCACAAAACTCAAGATAGAGCTAGCGACCGCAAAGCTAGCAGAGATCGAAGCGGAAGATAGCGAGGATGACCTTAACTCCGTCATCACCGAGGTCGAGCAGGATCAACGCGTTCACAGCTGGTTACATACCAGTCAGCTGCTCGCGATTGATAACCGACCTCACGAAGTGCAAGATGCGCAATCCCGTGTGCAGCCGCCACCCGAACCCATAGACCCAGTGATCACCGCCGCATCCTGGGACATCCCGGCGTCTGCACCGGCGGGAGCCAGTGCCGTGCCCCCGCCAACGTGTCACCCAGTGGCAAATGATGCATCAAATAATCCGCTCGATTTCATAACATTTTCAGGTAACCCTGCGGCATCGAACCCGAATGTGCAGCCGCTGCCTGCGAAGCAACCGCCGCCTGTAGTAGCAGCCTGGTTAAGAGAAAATGAAGCTTCGCAACAGCCGCCGCCGCCGCAGCCCCCGCCTACCCCGCGTCAAGTGCGGGGCGGGGAATTGGTCGCAGCGCGACCGAACTCCGATTATAGTGAACTTGCGTGTGCCATAACGCAAGCTGTGCAAGCTGCACAACATAGACAGCCGTTGAAGTATACGGAGTTGCCCATTTTCAACGGTGCGCATCAAGACTGGCTAACTTATAGAGCCGCTTATAATGAATCCGCAAGTTATTTTACAGCGTTGGAGAATATGTCCCGACTGCGCCGCAGCTTACGGGGCACAGCAAAGGGAGCAGTACAAGGGCTGCTCATCACCAACGCCGAACCGAACGCTGTGCTGAGGACTCTCGAGACGCGGTTTGGGCGTCCGGACTCGATCGCATTGGCCGAGATCGAGCGACTCCGGGCGCTACCCCGCCTCACTGATTCGCCGCGAGATATTTGCACTTTCAGTACGAAAATAGAAAATGTCGTAGGAACCCTGCAAGCGCTCGATTGTGCCTTCTACCTGTATAATCCGGAGGTTACGAAGGCGGTGATGGAAAAATTGACTCCGACGCTGAGAAGGCAATGGTATGAGTTCGCCGCCGCACAACATAGAGGTGAGCCCGACTTATTAAAATTTAGCCGATTCATTGCCAGGGAAGCGGAGATATGCAGTCCGTTCGCCGTGCCAGAGATCATCGCGGACAAGGCCCCGGTGAAGGCTAGCGGCGGCGAACAACCACGCCGGCAACGAATACATACCGTCGCCGACAAACAGAAGCCCGCATGCTGTGTATGCAACCAGGAGGTACATTCGATGGGCGAATGTGCACGATTTCGGGATGCCGCGGTTGACGCGCGGTGGGACTTAGCAAAAAAACATAGGCTATGTTTCAGGTGCCTGAAATTTCGATCGAAGCAACACACATGCAAGCCTCGAAAATGCGACACGGACGGGTGTGAACGACATCACCATAGGATGCTGCACTCGGACCGGAGGAGTAAGAGTACCGACGAGGCCACCAATGAAGAGGTGGTAAATTCGGCATGGACGTCGCAAATGTCATTTTTGAAAATAGCTCCGGTATGCATTTCAGGACCGGCGGGAGAGGCTCACACTTTCGCGCTACTTGATGACGGGTCGACGGTCAGTTTGATCGACCATCAGCTGGCCAAGGACATCGGCGCGGAGGGACCGGATGAACCGCTCCACATAATCACGTACGATGGAGAGAAAACTACACGGAATAATTCATGTCGTGTTAAGTTTCAGATAAGGGGAAGTCGGGGACGGCAGCAGATAGAAGCCCGCACCGTCGACAACTTGAGATTGGCGGCGCAGCGTATTCCTGAAGAGGCGCTGCGAGACTGTACCCATTTGAAGGGCCTCCTGCCTGCATCACAAACGCAAGAAGCGAAACCCCGACTTCTTATAGGCCAGGATAATTGGCATTTGCTTATATCTAGCAAGACACGGTCCGGGAGGAGGAACCAACCGGTCGCCTCGCTCACACCACTAGGATGGGTGGTACACGGGAGCCGGACCAGAGCCCTAGGACACAGGGTGAATTTCGTCGGCCAGACAGCAACCGACGACCTAACTGAGGAGCTCGTAAAAGAATTTATTTTGCTCGATAATCTGTTTGTAGATCCCCGCAGGCCGAAGAGCGACCCCGGAGAAAAGGCGCTGAGAATCCTGGAGGACAACACCACGAGAGAACCCTGCGGAAGATATACCACGTCTCTCCTGTGGAAAAAAGAAAATGTCGAGCTCCCGAACAATTACGAGAACACTTTGAAAAGGCTGCACAACATAGAAAACAAGCTGGATAGGAACCCCGAACTCAAGGTCAGATATAACCAACAGATGGAGGCGCTGATCGAGAACGATTACGCCGAGCCAGCCCCCGCGACCTCCCATGCAACAAGGACATGGTATTTGCCGCACTTCGCAGTTTTTAATGCTTTGAAACCGGACAAGCTGCGAGTTGTGCACGACGCGGCGGCCAAGACAAAGGGTACCACTTTGAATGATAACTTATTAACAGGTCCAGACTTGTTGCAGCCTCTTCCCGCCGTCCTGATGCGATTTCGGGAACATCCCATTGCAGTCACCGCGGATATCACGGAGATGTTTATGCAGGTGAGATTGCGCGAGGAAGATCGCGACGCCCTCAGATATCTCTGGCGAGCGGATCGCCGAGATAACGAACCGCCGGAAATATACAGGATGAAGGTACTCATTTTCGGTGCATCTAGCTCTCCCGCGACGGCGATTTATGTCATGAATCGCAACGCGGACAGATTTCGATCGACGCATCCGGAAGCTGTCGACGCGATAAGGAGAAAACATTATATGGACGATTACCTTGACAGCTATCCGGACATAGAAAGCGCGACAACGATTGCGCGGCAAGTGCGCGACATTCACGGTGAGGCGCATTTTATATTGAAAAAATGGACGAGTAATTCGCCTGAGGTACTTGAAGCACTCGGCGAATCGGCAAGTCCCCACCGCGAAGAGGTGGACTTAGAAAAGGCGGAGAGAGTCTTGGGCCTCATTTGGAGACCAACGGAAGACAGACTCGCCTTCAATTTGGATTTGGCGCGCATACCGCCAAACTTGTTAATCAGAGAAGCGCCCACGAAACGAGAAGCGCTTAAAATAGTAATGTCCCTGTTTGATCCTCTAGGTCTTGCATCCCCAGTGACGGTAAGGGCCAAGCAGCTGTTGCAGGAGGTCTGGAGACGCGGCACTGCATGGGACGATCCGCTTGACGGCGACATATCCGCCGGATGGGCGGATTGGGTCACACAGCTGAGAAGATTGGGTCACGTGTCCGTGCCACGCTGCTACCTAGGCTATACTCGAGCTAGAAGATTGCAGCTGCACGTGTTCACCGATGCCAGCGAGTCCGCCTACGCGACCGCACTATACTGGCGAGCCGAAGATGAAGACGGACGGGTCACGGTTTCGCTTATAACAGCGAAAGCGAAAGTTGCGCCGCTGAAACTAACGTCCATTCCCCGTCTAGAATTACAGGCAGCAGTACTCGGCACACGGATGGCAGCCGCGGTGAAGCGCGAACACGGAAGACAACCCGAGTCAACGACCTACTGGACAGACAGTCGGACAACGCTGAGCTGGATCAGAACAGGATCCAGATCATACAAACCATACGTCGCTCATCGCGTCGCGGCAATAGAGGAACATTCACAAACGAGCGAATGGAGATGGGTGCCGACGCGCCACAATGCCGCTGACGATGCCACACGCGACGTGCCGGACAACTTCGATGAGCGACATCGATGGTTCAATGGGCCGGAATTTCTCCGAAATCCACCCGACTTATGGCCCACGGAAGAAAGGGGCATCATCACCACGACCGGTGAAGAAAGAGTAGGCGCCGTCACCTCAGGACATCGAGAGCCACAGCTCTCAGAGGCCCTACCCGACGTGAATCGGTTCTCGAGTTGGACCCGATACTTGAGAGCTACAGCTCGCACTCTGCAGGCAGTGCGCATGTTCCGGCGACGGTGTGATTACGTTAATCACAAGCGAACAAAGGCCGCTTCGCAAAAGGACCCGGATTGGAAACGCGCTCAAACGTCGAAAAAACCGTTGAAGAGGAGCGCGCGAAAATCGGAGGACATAACATTCATGACCCTCCCAGCTGAGCTGTTAGAACGGGCGGAATACCTCATTATAAAAATGAGTCAAGAAAAAGTGTTTGCCGAAGAAATACGTGCACTCGCACAAGGAAAACCCGTATCACGGGATAGCCGCCTGTATCCTTTGAGTATTGTACTAATTAATAATTTGATATGTTTAAATAGTCGGATTTCAGCTACCACGGGAATCACAGAAAAAATGAAGCACCCTCCGGTCGTCGACGGCGAGCATCGGGCAACACGGCTGTGGATCGAGCACGTCCACGCAGAGCTGCATCACGCCAGCGTCGAGAGCGTGGTCAACTGCTGCCGCCAACAGAGATGGATCCTGAGACTACGCCCGACGGTCAAGACTACACTGAGGAGCTGCTTGAAGTGCCGCCAGAGGGCGGCGACCCCGCCGCAGCCGGTGACGGGCGACTTACCTGCCTGTCGGCTGGCTCATCATCACAGACCATTTACCTATACCGGTCTTGATTACTTCGGTCCGCTCACCGTAACCGTGGGCCGCAGCAATCAAAAGCGCTATGTAGCTCTCTTTACATGTTTGACAGTTCGAGCGGTGCATCTAGAGGTGGTGCACTCATTAAGTGCGCAGGGTGCAATCATGGCACTCAGGCGCATGACAGCGCGTCGTGGGAGCCCCGTCGAGCTGTGGTCCGACAATGCGACCAACTTCCACGGCGCGGAACGAGAGCTGCGCAACACCCTCCTCGCGGGCGCCGAAGAAGAGGCGTCGCGGAGGGCGATCCGATGGCGCTTCATTCCCCCGGGCGCGCCATTCATGGGCGGCGCCTGGGAGAGACTGGTGCGGACTGTGAAAACCGCACTAAAAACGGTGCTCCACGAGAGGAGCCCTCGAGAAGAGACGTTGGCAACGTTACTCGCCGAGGTCGAACTAACAGTCAATAGCCGACCATTGACCCACGTGTCGGTGAACCCTGAGGATCCGGAAGCCCTGACGCCTAACCACTTTTTGTTGGGCGGTCGGGGCCCGTGGTCGGTGCCGAACTTCCCGGCCGACCACGACTTCGGCGCGCACGCCGACCTCAAAGCCACACAGCAGCTCGCCGACGCATTCTGGACGCGTTGGCTCCGGGAGTACCTCCCCGAGCTAAGAAACCGGCGGGAGGCCCACAGCCGGGGCCCCGAACTGCAAATAGGTGATGTCGTCCGCATCATAGACGGCACGCTCCCGCGCAACACATGGCCGCGGGGGCGCATTTGCGCCATGTATCCCGGCCCAGATGGAGTGGTGCGCACAGTGGACATCACCACCCGCGGAGGTGTCCTGCGACGACCCGTGAAGAGGATCGTCGTCATACACCAAGCTGACGACACAAGGACCGAGAGCGCCACGCCGCAGCCAGCGGCGGATGCATCCTGCCCGACAGCGTGACTGCATCACCCCCTGGACGCTGGGTGATGCACGGCGGGAGAATGTGCAGGACGCATATTCTCGAAGAGAGAACAACGTAAAGTGCATACCGCGCACGCGCGATTTCGTAATAGAACTCGGACCTCTTAGTGACGTCATAGACTTTAGTCAGTGATCTTAGTGAAAAAATCGTGTTATCGTTAGGGTCATTGAACGCTTATAACTCACCCGGTATGAACTGTGTAGTGTTTCATTCGGTGTCATAGTGTAGGTTAGAACTTTGCCTACCCCGCTGCGGTAGCGGGATGAACGTATGTATAAAGTTTAAATAGTTATTTTTAGAAATGTTGCTTGTGTGCATCGTTTGTGCTAAACTTAGAGTAAGTAAATCACGATAACTTTCTTTGTAATGCACATAAGGTTGTTTTATGATGTTTAGTATATAGAGCCACTTAGTGTCTATGTACCAAGACACTTATAGTTTAGGCATATAGATTTAACTTAGGCGCGAATTGAAAATAAGTGTAATCTTGAAAGTGAAAAAGAGGTCCTAGAAAGAGGGAAGGCCCTCTTAGTGCTCCGTACGGTATAGCCGCGGAGTACTTAAGCTAATTTGTTTTTTTGTATTTTTGAGTTAAAACGTGTTAGGAGTTTTTTGTTTAATAGAAATAGTTCGGGACATCAAGAAAACAGCAAGTAGTCAGCAAGAAAGAAGAAGTCTGCAAGTTTGAAGAGGAAACAGGCGCTTATGCAGAGTGGACCATCCTTCCTCATCAGCTGTGGCACGGTGCTACGAGGACGACTTCCAGCTACGTCGCATAGCTACGGCGTAGCAACGAGAGACTACGCGCCGAATATTAACGCCGGGAGAATTTGGCTACCGTTGTGGCTGAACTTTGTAACTTTCGATTCAGTGTGTGAAATAAACGCTATTTCCCGATTTTACGCCTTTGTTACTTTGTCACTGGTATCGCCATATTCCCACTCACGCAATCCAGCACACACACAACACATTGCGGGGTGTTGGCCCAGTCCGAGCCCCGCACAGTTAAGCTTTAAACCATAAGTTATTCTAATAGAACTTTCTAGATTTTATACAAAATGCTGGCTACTAAACATCATCTCATTTTTTTTTTATTACATTGAATGACAACATGAGCATGCCGTCCACCTGTCGGTAGGCGATACAAACACCCATAAACAGTACCAACACCATCGAGCACTTTGAGTTACAAAGTACTCTGTGGCATTCCACTGCGGTCATCATCGTGAGACATAAGATGTTAAGTCTTATATCCAGTAGTTACACTGGCTACATTACCCTCCAAAACGAAACATAAACAGTTGCATCATTCCTTTTTTCTTGTATTATTTCATAGCTACAAATCACGTTCTGAAACACTGGCTGTTTTGATAACCAGAGAATTTAAATTAAGAACACTTTAATCACCTTGTCAAGCCGACGGCCTGGCAACCCACTATAGGTACTAATGTAGCAGCCCTAACCACAGTCGCCACGCGGTCGATGCGTGCGCAGCTGTTGTCAGCTGTGCGCGCGCGCATACACTACGCACTCATTATTATGAGATATTCTTGTTTACTGGCTAGTTTACAGCATTTGAATAAAGGCATGAACTGCACCTGATGGCAATTATATTTAATTGAGTTGCGGAGATGTTTACCAGCATGATGCATTTCGACTCTACATAATGCGTAGAACCAGTCAGCAAAGTCCCCATATATACAATTTTTTGATGACTGTTTTTGCTCGTATTTGTTTCATGAAGAAGTAAACGAGCTAGTATGCTACCTGATAGTAATCGGGCACTGCCACCTACAAATAATGTCTGAGTCCAAGAAATCGTAGACGCCCGTCAATTTAGCAAGGTGTTACTTTGCAAATTTAATATCTCATACCGCATACTATATTTGAATTATTGTTAAGTACTTATTGTTAACCAATTTGGGTGCTGTTTTCAAGGAAATTGTGAGTTTTTCGTGTTCTGGTGTCACGAGTAATATGCAAAACTGAACAGGAAAGTGCTCTGTTAATTCTCACAACGGCTTTTCGAATTTAATTGTGTTCAAACTATCATTAAAAGTGTTAAAATCCCTTTATTATTACTCCAACTCCTTGGCGTACTTGAAGACAGCCAATGGAGTAAGTCTACGGAAAAATCTTTCGCTAACAGTGTATAAGCTTTATAACATATGTTTAGGCAGGCGGAACTACGAGCAAAAGTATATCAGAGATGATTTAACGATCAAAGTACAACGTAATGTAAAGCTGGATTCAGAAGCCAGGTTTAACATAATCCAATTTTTATTATCTATGTGTCAGTTGGGCGACATTTGCAAGATATACCGATAACTGATAACAATGTGTTTGAGGATAAACACCACTTCGATCCGGTTACATTTGCTAAGATATTCGGTTTATCTATAAATTTATTCGCCATACATTATTTCAAACTGCCTCTGTGACGGGTAAAGTGATAGTAAGTTTTTTTAATCAATATTAGCCTGGAGTCTGGATTGTATGTCCGATGTGGTGATAGGCTCGCTCCCTGTCACATCATGGGACGGAATACGCACGGCGAAAAGTGCACTAGTTGCGCCTCTGCCCACCCTTCATGGATAAAGGGTGTGAGTACGTATGTATGTAGTATGTACATTATTTTATAAACATATTCACTGTTAAGCCTGGTTTAGACTGCACTTTATATAGTAACCATAAGTGTACGTGTGTCTATGTTTTAATACGGGTGTTTCTAAATGTCACAATAAGAAATTTTAACATTGACACTCGGTGTGCATGTACCAGTATAATATGTTTATGTGAAATTATGTGAAGTAGAAACTCCTTTAAAACTACTATTTTGTTTACATAAGTAGGCAAACGAGAAAGTGGGTCGCCTTATGTTACTTAATCACCACAATAAGCGCCAAAAAAATAATAAAGGTGTGGATCCGCTGAAGATTAGCGAAATAATTATATTTTGGGCATCCAGATATCTCTCTCTTATACTCTACACCTTGGTCAAAATATGGGGCTTGGGCGTTTCGGTACCGTCACATGGGCTTAAGATGAACTACTTATTCACTATTTTGTTATACAATAGTTCTTGTAGTAACAAACGGCACATCGCGGTAGTCCGTGCACCCAGATTTCCAGCGGGATTGTACGACTATAAGAATTTTTGTTTGCATTTAACACATACTTCTTACACGACTTCACACGTACTTCTATGACTGCCTCGGTGGCGTAGTTGTATGTTGGTACCACTGCAATGCTGAGGTCTCGGATTCGATCCCCGGGTCGGGCAAAGTTATATTGAGTTTTTCTATTCAATATCAGCTCGGAGTCTGAAATTTGTGCCCGATATGGCGATAGGCTCGCCCCCTATCACATATTGGGACGGAATAACAGCGAAAAGTGGGTGCGCTAGTTGCGCCTCTGCCTACGCCTTCGGGGATAAAAGGCGCGTGTGTGTGTGTGTGTTCTTACACGATTTGATTGAGTAATAAGAATGGGCTACCATAAGTACTACAATGTGCAGCAATCGTTTTTTTAACCCCATGTGACCCCACGACTCCGTATGGTAAGTGGGAGCAGATAGAAGATCGACGAGAGATGGTTATCCCTCGCCAGTCTACAATAGGGTAGTTGACTACTTTTTTAAATACAATTATGAAAAATGTATGCTATCCAAAATCTAATGGAAAAGGAATTTTCAAAATTGGCGCAATAGTAATGTCTAGCAGCAGCTAGCAGTGTGCATGCTCTGTTGTGTTTTGGTTTGAAGGACATTGTAGCCAGTGTAATTACTGTACATAATGAGACTTAACATCAGCTTATGTCTCAGGATGACGAGCGCAGTGAAATGCCGCACAGCACTTTGTAACTCAAGGTGCTGGATGGTATTGCTACTGTCTATAGGCGGCCGTATCGCTTACCATCAGGCGTACGGCATGCTCGTCTCGTCATTCAGTGCAATTAAAAAAATAACAGCAACACTAGGCTGTGACGTCACCAAGCGCCGTCGGCCATAGCGCTGCGTGCGTGCGAAAGCGATAGCGCGATATCCCCGCCACGCTCCCACTTTGGCTCACAAGAATATTTCAAAATTGATGCTTTATTTTTCAATTAATTTTGATGCTGATTTCACAAAAAAAAATCTTTTTCGTATTATTTTCTGCCACATACATGTATAATCATTTACAAAATCAAGCATAGGAAACTACCCTATTATGCCTTGTTCAACCAGATCTAGCTGATCCCGGAACGCGACACATTGACATGGGTGACTATGGCGGGTTCTAATACCTTATACGGTGGTTGGTACCCGGACGGATGCAAGGTATATTATACCACCAGCTTTCCTGGCAAATCTTTATCCCGGCTTATAATCAGATAAACGCTATATAAAAAGTAAGTAAGCGACACGTGAGTTGAAGCATCAAAAGTATAAACCGGTTGGTGCACTCACGCGTCGCTGCGCAGCCGCCGTAATGAGCTAGTTATAATACCATTACGTGAATGTCTTTCTCTTGAATATGAAATACATCATATAAGGCTTGAAGACGAGGTATCATACAAACATTAGCAGATCAAGATTTGCTTTTCTGACCAAGAATACGTTAGTGGAACCGTTTTGTTATCGAGTAATGATCAAGATTTGCTTTGGTAAAGGCTTAATTTTGATGGGTCAATGTTAGAAATAATCGTACACTTTTGAACCCCGTCTGAAATTGCACAATAACAAGGCAATTCTCTCCTCGTTGCCGTACATAGTGTTTGGCTCTATATGTTCAATAACAAATATTGCTAGCAAACATTGAACACGATTGTTGAAAGCAATGATTTCTACGTCTAAATGTCGCTTTAAGACCTATTTCATGTTCAAATAAATGCTATCTGCCAGTTAACATAAAAGGCAATTCATGAATACACTTTTTTTTGGTATTTAATTGGGAGCTTGACTTTTGTATTTTGTCGCACTATGTCATATTCTACCATTAGCGTTTACTTATATATCGTTAAAGACAAGTCTCATATCCTAGGTTTCAAGAACACGAACCGTGATTATGCAATGCTTAATCCAATATTCGTGAATCAATATACAGTTCTGATTTGTGTGGTCTCTTAGAGGGTAGCTTATATAGTTCTCCACGGAAGATACTACTAGAAAAGAAATGAAAAACGCCCTCATGATTTCGAAATGCAAAAATACTGCCTATATGCTAGTTGGTACGTCTTAGCGTCGAGGTGCACATGTATTCTTCGTACCGACAAAATGTTTGGCTCAGTTCTAGATTTTGTGGAGCCTACAACACCTTTACCTGATATCAAGGCCACGAGAATATCTTAATATGACGTCAGGGCTATGTATGGAAATGTTGGGTTTTTATACTTCAACCGAATTTTGTTGATCATAATCTGAGTTTTAAATTAAATTCTTCGGATAGTCAGTAGAGAAATTATCAAAATAACTATTGACGTGTGTAGTATCATAAACTGGATATTACAATGCTGACTGCCTCGGTTGCGTAGTTGTATTAGGGTATGACTGCAATGCTGAGGTCTCGGGTTCGATTCCCGGGTCGGGCAACGTGATATTGGGTTTAAAATTCAGTATCAGACTGGAGCCTGGAATTTATGCCCGAAAAGTGGTTGCACTAGTTGCGCCCCTGCCTACCCCTTCGGGTATAAAGGGCGTGAGCGTGTGTGTACATTTTTGTGTTACAATGCTGTTTTACTTAGTACATACATGATTAATTTATAATAAAAATACCAGCCCTGTTTATAATATACTGCCGACTGTTGGACACGGGCCTATGTTTACTAATGAGAGACTTTCGGCCTTAGTCCACCACGCTGGCCTAGTGAGGGTCGCCAGACCTTCCGTACCTTCGAAATTCTTATGGAGAAACCTCAGGCATATAGATTTCCTCATGAAATTTTCCTTAACCGTTAATAACATTATTACCCGATTCATTGTGATAAATATTTGTTTTTATTCAACAAAAATGCTTATGTGCATATAGCAGTAATATATTAATTACTTTCTACCGTTAATAATAAATATTTATAGAAAATCACCATATAAAGCTACGTGATTACTGATTAGGCTAATTACCTTTATGAATATTAATTTTGTAACGATGGCGTGGCTTTATATTTTATGTTTGTCGTTTATTAACCCGTTTGCAACGGCTTTTATTACAATCTATTTTTTGTAGCAGTAGATAGACCACGAAACTAACGTGTCTGTAATAAGTATTATGCGATGCTATGTATGAACTACATAGCAACCCATACACCGACTGCCTCGGTGGCGTAGTTGTATTATGGTACGACTGCAATGCTGAGGTCTCGGGTTCGATCCCCGGGTCGGGCAAAGTGATATTGAGTTTTTCTATTCAGTATCAGCTCGGAGTCTGGAATTTGTGCCCGATTTGGTGATAGGCTCGCCCCCCATCACATCATGGGACGGAATAATGGCGAAAAAGTGGATGCACTAGTTGCGTGCCTAGTAGTCTGCCTACTCCTTCGGGGTTAAAAGGCGCGAGTGTATATATATGTATGTATGAACTAGTGCATCTAACAAGAAGAAATACCTAGGTATTCAAAAGTAGTTTTTAGGCTTGTGGCTAATACCTAAACCACGGGAAACGTAATAGCAGATCTGTCGCATCATGCCGGTTTTCGGGTGTACTCAGAGGCAGCTCTGGCCGCCCCTACGGAGCCAGTTCATACTATGTCTAGAAAATTATCTACAGCTTATGAGCTTATAAGGCCGTAAGATCTTAATGTCAATATTTATTTATTTATTTATTTTTATTTACATCAGACTGTTCATGTCCATATCATTATATTATTACATATTATTTTTGTTAGTGAGTTCATAAAACTATGTTAGTAACATTAACTTAAAGAGAAAGTGCTTATAAAAGACAATCCCACATCAAGCCATGATGGTCTTTGCATGCAAAGCCAACCAGTGACTCATCAGCAGGGAGTCCCACTTATCTGCCCACACGTTAATGATGGTGTTAGGGCTGCAGCGCACACGCGACATTAGCGAGGCACAGCGTTTTCTTATAATAGCGTGGAACCCGTCAACGCGCGCCTCCGCAAACATATTGGACGCGCTACAATGGCGCGGCAGCCCCATCAACACCCGGAACGCGTTATTGTACTGGATGCGGATATTATAATATCGACTTATTTTTTATCGATGGCTCAGCACAATGACTTCACTGTACCTTATGGAAAGTGGAGTGAAACCCAAAAAATGTTGACCGGCAAGAGCTAAGTATCCCAAGCCGGCCGGCACAATTATCCCGGCCTGCATAATTGCTTCTTAACGCTCCATTTGAAGGATCTGAAGTTTTAAGAAGAAGGGAATGCGTATGCTGGCACACTGTCCCATGGCCCCTTTGAGACCTTAAGATCTTACGTCCTTTCTTATACGAGCATTGAAAAGGGACCCTAGTGCTCTTAATGGTAAGCAGAGAGAGGTCCAGATAGGGTGTTGGCTGAAGAGCGATGATTATAAATCGACGGTCGACAATAATATACCATCCTATTTGAATCTGACAAATTCTAAGTCTAGGGTAGGTCTTAGGCAGGGGCGGTTGCGGACGACAACTTAGACGTGAGTCGGAGGAAGCCCGCAGCCGTCCCTAATGCGCCGAAGATGGCCACCGCGGAGTTTTGGTTGGTATGCCGTGCAGTGTACATAGGTTAGGGACTCGGCCCGGCGGTCGCCCGACATTTTCCATCTCTCCGGGCGGCTCAACGTCGGGTCGTAAGGCACGGTGACCCCAACATAACCGCTCAGTCGTTCCCCTTGAACACTGGGCGGTAGTAATAAGTCACTTTCTCCGCGTAAACAAAATAAAAAGGGTAGGTCTCGGAACGGCGGATTTTAAGGCCTTATGTACAAGATATGTCCTACCACCACCAAAATTCAACGGTCACCAGATATATTCTGGTGCTTATGTTTCCCTTGGGTTCCCGTGTTATGAAGTTTTGGACAACCATCTGCTCTAGCTTCTAGTATTAGTTGATGTTTTCAAATGTTCTTTCGTTGTTAATTCTCAAATTGCACTCTCAATAAGGTGCATTCACATTAATAGGTGTTAATTTTCTTTGGACACCTTTGCGAGCTATTTTGTTACCTAAGTATTTGCCGTGCAACCTCAAATGTGTGTAATAATGATAAAGAATAATCAAATAATTACTTCTAACAGGTTGGTCTGGAAATATTTGAGGGAGGCCTATGTTCAGTAGTAGGCTTCAAAAGGCTGAGGAAAAAGATAGATATGGTCTTGAGATTACAGAGATGGTTCGGCCAAATTGTTATTCAACTTTGTTCTCTACTATTCAATATAAAGGATTCAAAATGTCTAAAACTTCCATCACGTTCAAATAGGTCTTTATTAACTGTTCACAGGTTATCATCACACAAATCATTTTATACACAACTGATGAACTAACGTAGTATTGCGTAATACACAAACAACTTGAAACATTGTTTTTACCTATATTGGTAAAAACAATCTTAATTAGGTAGGTGATAAGGCTGCACTTTGCACCGAAGTAGATCACAACTAGAAGGCATGGCAAATGCATCAGTATCTATGTACTAAATGTTTATAAGTGCAATACACTCTGTACTCGTCTCGTCTTCAAATCTATACTAGCTAATATTATAAAGCTGAAGAGTTTGTTGGGTATAACGCTCTAATTTCAGGAACTACTGCACCGATTTTCATTTTTTTACACTAATGTAGCTTATATTACTCCTGAGTGCTGTAGGCGATTGTTTATCCAGGGAAAATATTTTTGTCCGGAAAAACCTAAACGGAAAGACTGCCTCGGTGGCGTAGTTGTATTACGGTTCGACTGTAATGCTGAGATCTCGGGTTCCATCCCCGTGTGATATATGATTTTTCTAATCAGTATCAGTCCTGAGACTGGAATTTGTGCCTGATATGGTGATAGGCTCGCCCTCTATCACATCATGGAACGGAATACGCACAACGAAAAGTGGGTGCACTAGTTGCGCCTCTGCCTACCCCTTCGGGGATAAAAGGCGTGAGTATTCGTTGCGGAAAAACTTTCTCAATAATACATTTTTAGCAATACTAGTTTAGTAAAATCAATAATTCCTTACTATACTTTAGTGCATAGTAGATACAGGTGCTTTTTCTCTGGCAGTAGTAATGCAATGGGACGTAGGCCTCTATTATTTCGGTTTAAAGGACATTGTAAATGTAATTGCTGGACATTATAAGACTGCATCTGTGATAATTACTTTACAAATTCAGGTGATGTTGCTACTGTTTATGGGCATTCGTGTCTTATACCATCAAATCAAATCAAATCATTTATTTGTAAATGTAGGTACATATTTGTAATAGATCGTAGGCGTATCGCAGGACGAGAGGTTTACTCATCTCGTCTGTTGCATAAATAAACATATCCTTGATCTATGCTCAGTTTACATTGGTCTTTTGTAATACAATATTCTAGTCTAGCGTGGTGGACTATGGCCTAACCCCTCTAAATAGTAGAGGAGGCCCGTGCTCAGCTGTGGGCAGTATATAATAAAGATAGGGTTGCCAGGTTGTCAATCCTAATAGCCGGACAGACCAGCCATTAGCCGGATATTAGGGTAAAAAAGCCGGACACTGTAAATTAGTCTTAGTATTAATACGATTTTTCGGGCCCCATTTTCCCGGCAACCTTTCTTTCAGCTCCCTAGTGTATATCCATGGCACGTTTAATTTTACGCATATTGCCGTCCACCTAAGTCATTGGTGAAAAAGCTGGACACTGTTTATTTGGCCGGACACGCATTCAAAAAGCTTAACTATGTCCGGCTTTATCCGGACGCCTGGCAACCCTGAATACAGGGCTAATTGCATTGCAATACAATGAATGTTACTTCTTCAACTGACCTTGCCTAATTTTTTTTTATATGCGAGCACGGCCAAGTAACCCTACTGCATCTGATAGTAAACAGAGAGGTCCCGATAGAGTATAGACTGACGAGAGATGGTTAATTAACCAGTCCACACAATTATGCCGGCCTTTTTGTTTCATGTCCAACAAATATATCAACAGCATTGCTCTTTCACTTCGAAAATAGATTTATTAGACCTCTTAGCAACAAATCAGGTATAACAAGCTTTTACAGGAAGTATAGTACGTTTGCCCTTGAAGTAAGGTCCAACTGCTCTTGTTATACCAAAGACATCAACGCGTCATCAACACGTTTTAGTGATAGGTCAATGACATTTAAAACTATCTTTTTCGGCTGATGACCTGCTTAGAATGCAAAATCAAAGAAAAGACTTACTGGCTGGATTATTAAGCTCGAAACCTGTCTTAGGCTGTTTGTCCATCACAGAAGTCGCGTCGCCATGATTTTTTAACAGATCCTACTAATATTATAAACGCGAAAGTTTGTAAGTATATATCGACGGCTCCCAAGAACAAAGTCGTATATGCAAAATCTTAGGTTTTCAGTAGAGCACTTTGAAAGTCGTTAGTTTGTATTCATGTGCGAATTAGTGCTATTTTCACACATTAAGTTTAAAGTTGTTACTGAACCCTATAGAATATAATGTTTTGTTCACTATAACTTGTGATTTTCACAATTAACTTAGTCTTTCAAAGCGCTCTACTGAAAAGCTTCATTTTGCATATACGACTTTGTTCTTGGGAGCCGTCGATATGGATGTATAGATGTTTGTTACTCTTTCACGCAAAAGCTACTGAACGGATTTCAATGAAATTTGGCACACGGTAAATCATGTCCTGGAATAACACATAGGCTACATTTTATCCTGGGAAAATAAAAAGCGGGACTTTTATCCCGGAAAAACTTTTCAACGCGGGCGGAGCCGCGGGCAAAATCTAGTAGAAAATAAAAGCAGCTCTTATCGGTTTTAATACCACCACCATACCAGCCCTACAGTATGGTGGTGGTACATTATATACTGTGTGTGTGGTAATACATTGTATACTGCCCACTGCTGAGCACAGGCCTCGTCTATAACTGAGAGGGTCTAGGCTTTAGTCCACCACGCTGGCCTAGTGCGGGTTGGCAGACTTCACATACCTTCGAGATTCTTATAGAGAACTGCTCAGGTATGCAGGTTTCCTCACGATGTTTTCCTTCACCGTTAAAGCGAGCGATAATTAAAAAAAGACGTGTGGCACTCGGAGACTGCCGCGGTAAAGCTATTGCATAAAGTTTAATATTTATAACCTCTTTGAACAGATATAAAATAAAAGTCATTAATAGTTCTGCTATTCATCGATAGATGGCAAAACTAAAAAAAAATATGAAAGACGGGCTCAATGGACTAGTATCCAGAGCCGTAATATTAAAATAAAAACCTCTTTGAACAGATATAAAATAAAAACTTTTTAATAATTCAAACTTATAATCACGCCATCCCGGCGCGTTTAACAATTCGATACGTTTCACTGACTGGAACAATTTTTAAATACACGGTCATTTCGACCTTTTATCGTTTATCATTCAGCTCATTTTCTCTTACATATTGTATTCTTACAAGACTGCGATATTAAATTTACTTATGGAATTTTACACTCTACACGGTTGTGATAGAGTTGAAAATAAAGTATCACCGCTGTGCCGGTCGGAGTGAGGGGTGACGGGTTTTTTCGTTACGGAATTTCTGGATTCGGTCTCCACGCTCAAGGCCCGCGATAGAAGCTATGCAATAGCTTAAAAAGAATACACACATAACTTTTTAATTCAGTTATTTTTATATATTGACGAGTAAATTATTGACGCGGAAGAAGACAAGGTATGAAACTAACGTTGAATCGTGACACGAAAATCGAACTCGAGACCTTCGAGTCAAGGCGAGCTAAGCATTTTACATGCTATAGAAACATTGTTCGGTGATTAACATCTGATGTATTTTATGCTATTAATATTGCAATTAATTTGAAAGTTCACAGACTTCCTCCGTGGCGTAGTTGTGCGTGCGCGGTAGGACACGGCTCTGAGATCTCGGATTCGAGTCCCGATATCAGTTATATTTGGTTTTCACGCTCAGTATAAGGCCCGGAGTCGGTAATTTAAGCCTGATATGTCGATATGGTTGCCCGTTATCACATTATGGGACGGAAATACCCTTTCGGAGATAAATGCGAGATTTTTGTTTTTTCTTAATACGTTAAAATTATCTTCATGGATATTAATTATACCTGCAATAAGTGTATTCCATCTTGTCCAGGATAACGACGCAAAAAACAATATAAGCCATACAAACATGTTTTATTAATTTCGACGTGCAAAGAATTTTAACATCGATTCAAGACGGAGTTACCAACTACGTCTTACTTAGCTAATCAATATTCAATTAGCTAATTGTGTTTACTACAAGGACTTGACCCGTTGAATAATTTTGGTTTTATTGAAAAATGTACGTGGAGATAACTTTAAAAGCGATTGAAGAGGATTGTATTTTTTGTTTTTATTTATTAATTTGAACTGATCTTCAGCGAGGCGGACTCTGCAATTAGGCGATAGGGTGGTCCTCTGACCTCTAACATTGTAGAGAGTATGAGAACAGGAATATGAGGTTGTTTATAACAGAAGAGGTTGATTTTAGACAGCCGGTAAATCATAAACTTTGTTGTTTTTCACATTTTCCAGATTATATAAATCTGACTATAGGGTTTTCATAGTAGCTTCGACCTTCGCTTTATCTACATTAAACTTCTAGACTGTCCTGACATTATAGTAATAGACCATTTCACGTAAATGATGAATCAACTTCGAAGCATTCACAAACAACGATAAGGGTTCCGTAGACGGTAGTTTTATTTGCTTTCTTATCGTTCACTAAAGGGATGCGTTGCGCACGCGCCTCGCGTTGGACGTCAGTCATTACCATCACAAAACAATAACAATTAAATAATTTACATAAGTACATCCCTGACCTACATAGAAAGCACGGCCTTTCGTATCTATTGTTTGTCACAAGAAATCTAGACAATCAGACAACACATACATCAAATAGCGCAAAGGTAATTCGTCTAACTTGCTAACGTTGCAATCAAACGATCGATCATCGATTAGGGCTAGCCCGTAATTAAATTACCATGTGATTCACGGCTGAGTCAGTTTTATCTACTATAGAGTTGTCATTCAAGTCATGCTAATTGGTAGTTTTCCGAGGTGACATGTTGTGTGTGTGCCCGCGCGGTCCGCACTGGGCGTGGATCGATCGTGCACACCGACTTTATACCCTCCGCTCTACAAGATAGCGCGCACTGTTTACATTATGATAATAATAGAACGACGTTTACACATGAGTTTTTGTTCCTGTATAAACAATGCCTTATTTACGCGTGGGATTACTCATCACTCATCAGCTTTGCACGTTTCGCAAAAGTGATTCTAAACTTTTTCACGTGACGTAACAGTACTCGCTTGCTGGCCGAAAACACGGTCCTAAACGTTTCTCGCATTACGCAAAGTAAACGGAAAACTACAGTGTGAGCTACCGTGCGCGTGCGTTTGTATGTAAACGCTATGTTTTCGAGTTAGAGTTGATTTTTGGTTAGTGGTAGGTTTGTTGTTGACGGGCGCGGTGTGCGCGGTGACGCGCGCCGACGTCACGCGCACGCGTCGGCTGCGTGATCGTGGTATGGCGGCGCGCCCACCGAGCGAGCCCGCTCGCGTGCCCACTGCTCGCGGCACCGTCCATGCCCGTGGCGACAAATTGATGCAATAGCGTTTTTAGTTTTGCAACTACAGCCTTGACTGTACTTTTAAGAAATCAACTGGCGAATTTCGCGCCACATTGGCGCATCCGTATTGTTTAATCACTCGATGTGATTTGCAATTGTTTATTGGCCACAAATATTTGTGCAATTAATCATATACGGTTTGATAAGTCAATATTTTAGCGTAAATATTATAACATTAACAAAAAATTATCGTAACTAACCTCGTTTATCGTCTCAAAATAAGGTCACACGTGACCCTAATATCTGTATACAAGGATTTTTTTTGTTGTTTTTTGAATGAATATGTGGGTTCCCAACTTCGTGGAACAAATGGTAATCAAAATTAACATGAATCGAATATTTTCCTCTTTACACTGAATTAGTACACAGAATTATCAGAATCTAGTTTCCAGATTATCTAGACAAAAACAATGAAGGTGTAGTCGATTTTCCTCTTTACTATTGTCAATATGAACTATGAAACTCTACAAAAGCTTTAATCTGTGAAAAATATGTATTTGTGTAAAATATTCCCATCGTTTCTGTTTTTATGTGACACAAAAAGTCAATGGCTTTAATATTTTAAACAACACCCACTCATATTATTAAATCGGATATAAAAAGTCTTAGTTTGACCTAAAAAACGCATGTAGGATGCAGGCTAATGATAACTCTTACTAAAATCGATAAAAAAGTTGATTTACACACACACACACACATACACACACACACACACACACACACACACACACACACACACACACAAACACACACACACACACACACACACACACACACACACACACACACACACACACACACACACACACACAAACACACACACACCTTTTATCCCCAAAGACGTAGGCAGAGACGCAACTAGTGCACCCACTTTTTGCCGTTATTCCGTCATATGATGTGATAGAGGACGAGCCTGTCGCCATATCGGGCACAAATACCAGACTCCGGGCTGATCTGAATAGAAAAACTCAATATCACTTTGCCCGACCCGGGGATCGAACCCGAGACCTCAGCTTTACAGTGGTACTGTCATACAACTGCGCCACCGAGACAGTCAAAGTTGATTTAGAAGAGTATATTATTTTGTGAGATAACCGGTAATCTAACTAAAAAGTAATTCCAGTAAAGCGAATTCCGGTTTTGTCTATAAACATTTATCAATCCACCTCATTTGTCTGTCACTCTACCTACCATTTCTAACTTCCAACTCCTCGAGTGGTAACCGTCCTACTTATAAACTGCGTAGTTTAAATAAAAACTAAACAATCGTGATTCACTAGACCGTTGTTATGTACTACGTCATTTGTAGCTAAATAAAGCTTTCCAGCTACCAGATACTCCTTTTTTATACGGGTAGGCAAAATTACCCACTGCACGGGTGGTAAGTGGAGTGGGTCCCAAATAGAATGTTGTTGACGAGAGGTAGTCCTCGGCAGACATAATCATGTCAGCCTATGTGAAGCTAGATAAACGCAGGTTGATACCAGAACGCGACACACTGACGTGGACCATGATGTTTAGTTGCGCGAAATAGAGACGTCCCCGTTCAGTCCTGACTGACCCAGATGATGCCTTCACTCTGGCCATCCAAAGAAAGCACGAGTCATTGAAACTCTTACACTCCTTAAGACCGCTGTACCGTCCTCGCCGTCGAGGACCTCGCTGAGTCCCCAGGTGTCACCCTGTTAGAAGTTTCGGCCCGCGTGCCGTTGAAAGCAATGGATAGATTGGTGTATTACACCGCTAAGATCCCCTAATCGCTGATATCTCAATCATCTTCCAACGACCGCCCTGAGCCGAGACTCGTACCCCACTTAGGGGGTGCCTCAGCGTGCTCGTTTAAATATAAAGGGTTGGAGCGCCTTAAGAACAGAAAAGCCGACTCGCGTCAGGCTACTGAACGTAAAGTCATGGCAAAAAAAGAAAAAGATGTTTAGTTTTCAAACAGGAGCGTCACCTACTTGCTCCTACACACACACTATTCCAACAGAATCGTTGATACCAACCAGAAAGAAAAGCAATAGGAATTAGGGAAGTGTAGACGTTATATGACCTTCTGGATATCTCACTATACTATACGACGCAAATCCAAGCTGATACTTCAAGTTGGGTTTATGCGGGATAATCATACTCCAGTAGAATCGGCCCACATAGATTGTAGATAAAATTGTATAATACAACATGGCTTTACCTTTTAATAGCATTATGTACTGTCATTTAGCTCGTCGTTACTCCAAAAACCGACTTTCCTGTATTTTAAGTTTCTTTTTATATTGACAAGACCACTTCACCTGAAGCGTCCGAATAAAGTATTATTGCTGAGATGCTTATGAATTTGATTCAATTTAAGCCAGCATACCGTGTAACCATTACCAAACCGATAATTATATGATGTAAATTATGATAATTTTACCTGGTATTGAATGAAGAGAGAACCAGTCTCCTCCGGTTTGTGTTTGCAGATTAATTTGCAGGATAAATATCGTGATTCATTTTACTCGATCATGTTAACTTACCCAAGGCTATACTAATGTACTTTTTGGAGTAAATGAGATTTTTTTAATGTCTGATAAGCAACATCAATAACTTAGAATAACTTTTGCAACGTCATTACTGTGGAAGTTAAGTCATAGTGCTCAATAATTTCAGTGTAAACTTCAATCCTGAACTGTGTGCAGTGTTTGCTGTTTGCAAATTTCTGAGCTTATGTCACTAGCGCCCTTTAGGTAAAGATGGATCTGAACTCTGGCCTACAAGTCTTAACTTAGATTCTTATATATAATAACATTCCTGAATCTGTATCTAAATAAGATTTCTGACGAGTATAAATTTTAAAGACAAATTATTTTAATTTTAATAAATGTCCATATCCGTCTACAGTCAATATAACTACGTCGTAATCTGACCTCGAACTTGCTAAAGATTAGTCGCAATAAGTTGTACCACCTTCATATTTTAAGCGGAAAATATTCGCATTTCGCAAAACTTGCATTAGCATGGAGTGCAATTATACCATGATTTCTGGCCAACTCTAAAACCAAAACTAAAACTTTGACGTCTAGTGACGTAATATTACTCGAATAATTTGTATCGTTTTGACCTATGTTGCTAAGAGAGATTTCGCGCCATTTCTTCACAACGTAGACACGTTCTGAACCGGTGATACGTAAGATTAAAAGCTAAAGATAACTGCTTTGTTACGATTTTAGGCTACCGTGAACTTCCATTGCTACTGGCATCGACCCAGTATCATTCCAGAAAAGCAGTCTTTCGTATTTTATTTATGAATAATAAGGTGTGCTATCCTCTTTCTCGGAAAAAACTCTTTATTACTTGCATTGAAACAATGTACTATGCCATAATACTTGGATATTTTTTTTGTACTAAACAATGTAAAAGCGGATTTAAGGCCAAGGCCATTTTCTACAGTCTACATAGGAGACACAAAAATATAAGCAGTAGGGGCGCGGAACTAATTTTAATTTGTTAAATTAAAGTTATATTCCCTTAAAATAGGTACACTGAAAATAAGGTAGTGTGACCGAGGATAGCACAGTTCCTATCATAGCCCATCCATGATTTCGATATTTAATTGTGCAAAATACTAGTTTTATTTTTGTTTGTTCTTTTATTATTAATAATTTTTATAACATTTAGCGTTTTGTACCCTGTGAAAAACTTTTTCCGGGACGAAACTCTTTTCCCGGCATAAACATTCGCCTATAGCACTCAGGAATAATGTAGCTTCCTATTAGTGAAATAATTTTCAAAATCGATTCAGTAATTCCTGAATCCTGATATAGCTCGTTCAACCAAAGAAACTCTTCAGCTTTATAATATTAGTATAGATTTCTTCAAGAAATGATTTTATGAAGATTTGAAATTTAAGTGGGCCGTCAATGGTTCCATTACCGTAGATTGATGGATTATGGTAGATCCATGACGATCCAAAAGATCTTGTTATCAATTTGAATAAAGAAATTTTGAATTGAGTTGGAAGAGTGACAGCAGAATATGATGATATCAAACTTTTTAAACTGTAATCCAGTATGTCCACCAAGCGATAAACCAATTCAAAAAAGTATATATTCAAATAAATTTAAAAGAATAATAAAAACGATTTTTTATACAATTCCTACAAACCTTATTGATCTATCACATTCTTTAATTGTAAAATACAAATCAAATCACCTACGCAAAGTCAGAATAAAGACTGCTTAGTCCTTATTCTATGTACGCAAACACAACGAATTTGATTTATGCCACGCCCACACCGGAAAGATGTTTATTTACGAAAGAAAACATCACTAAATCGTTAATGTTTTGTTCATGTCTGTACTCTGCTTGATGTGATCTCTGTATCATGAATAGAATTTATAACAACAACTGACAAAATTGTGAAGGGACATGGTACACAATACGCATTAATCACAAATTTTACTGGTGGTAGAACTCATATTTATGTAAGAGTCCGCCTGGGTGGTTAACACCGCAATGTCTATTTCTACCGCCAAGCTGTTTCAGTTTGAAGGACATTGTAGCCAGTAACTACAGACTACAGGACATAACGATACTTAACATCTTATGTCTCAGGATGACGAGCGCAGTGGAATGCCACACAGTACTTCATCACTCAAAGTGCTGGATGGTGTTTCTACTGTTTATGGGTGTTCGTATCACTCACCATCAGGCGTACGGCATGCTCGTCTCGTCTTTCAATGCTAAAAAAATCGAAGTTTTATCGAACTACAGCAAAACTTTAAGACGAATTAATTACTGCATGGTACGCTCCGAAGTACTTAAATGGTTGTTGTTTCGAAAAAAACATTAACAGAAACTGATTTTAATACAGAATATTGGTAATTTGTTGATGTTTTATTAATCTCCGCAACAGTATCAAATTTTATACATGCGTTAATGACTAACTCATTTATTTTAATTCTACAAACTTTTTACTGCGCAGTAAAATTATGCTTGTTTAGAGAGAACAATATACAACCCAAAGAAAATATTTAACCTTCCGGATACAGACGAGTTAACCTATGTCAATGTCATACATACTATCTCTATGGTATAACAGAAGTAAAAAAAAAACAATAATTTTAATTCACACTGGCTGAATGAAATATATAATGGAGAAAAAAATCACAATTCAACCTTAAAAACATTGCCAAGAATTTTGAATTCGGAACGCAAGACGCATCGGACACATCACCAGGGCGTGGTACTCCTTCAACGGAGGCGAGGCGCTAAAGAACTTTAAATCGACCAATATACATTAGAACTCTGGTTTTTAGCACGAGATCGTCTTAACTACCTACAAAGTAAGTAGCGAGAAGGACGCAGTAGTTCATCTTGTAGTGGTTGTTCATTTCAGCGCGAGTGCTATATTTAAAATGGAGTCGTGCGACCGCCACGCGCTCACAGCGTGGCTTTGTTTTGCTCAGATAACGGCCATGTTGAATTACAATGTTCCCACATATTTACGTCGTGTTCATTTTATTGTTTTCTGTTATGAAGCAGTTATCAGTATTGTAACTATGTGTATACTGCGATGTGAGCGCTTTCCGTTTTTATCACTAAGTAGTAAACGTTAATTAGAGTAGAGTGTGATAAAGCACCGAAAATAAACTTTTTCGGCATCGAAATTTCGTGTTATAGCAATTTCCCGCAAAACTGATGCATAGTAAGAATGGAATGCAGTTTATTTAGTAATGGCGTCTTGGTCACGGTTTGGATGAATTTGTTTTATCGCCATTTACGGTTAATGAACTAAGATTATAATAACCAAGGTAATAATATGAAAGATTCAATAGTTGCATGATTTAAAGTAAACAGGAGGGAAATAATGATAAATGGTAAAAATATGTAGAAGTTTCTGGAAGTAATAATGAAGTTTTTCAATGTTATACAAAGTCTGATAAATATGCGTATACATTTCGCCAGTGGAGCACTACAATTATAATCTGCACAGTCATACGTAGAAGATAGACATACTTATAGCTTTTTTGTTCTTAGCTTCACTTTTATAGGAAAGTGTGACATCATAGAAAACTTAAGGGCGCTATAAACATGGACCAGTCCCGGGAAAGTTCTAGAATAATTCTGCGATTGTTGTCTCTAGTTTAAGTGGCACTTGAGAGTTGAGACAAAAACAATTTATCTGTGTAAAACTATTCCAGACATTGGAAGTTTTTTTCTCTACTACTTGCAAACAAAACAATAATGGAGAAAGGCCTCCCTAATCTTCGCATTATTTAGAATTGGACCACAACCAGCTACGCGTCATGTTGATCAAGAGTGTACCACTTGCAAATGGGGAGCTAGCTTGGTTTCCAGTGATATTGGTATGCATTTACTACACAAATGGGTGCATGTTCACAAAATGATATTTAAATTACACACTATCCCAGTCATGTAGAGCTGCTTGGTTGTTTCAAAAGGCTAGGAATTTTCTTTACCATATTCTACATTTCAATATACGCAAATTTGCACAGGTTCAATATCCAACCCGACATAGTCTCTTAGAAATTGAAGCGGAACCCATCTATGACACATTTTAAGAAAATTGACTTGGTTGGGTACCGTTAACCGTATCTCTATGCGATGTCTCGATCTAGACGCCTTTATAACAGATGACAGATCGTATGAATCTTTAAACTGTATATATTTCGCTGTTGATCTAAACGCAAATAATTAACAGAGATTGCCGTTTGGTTTTTTTTTATTATTGTTTTAAATGACGAGACGAGAATGCCGTTCGCCTGATGGTAAGCGTTACGACCGTCCATAAACAGTAGCAACACCATATAGCACCTTGAGTTACAAAGTACTGTGTGGCATTCCTCTGCGCTCGTCATCCTGAGACATAAGATGTTAAGTCTCATTATGTCCAGTAGTTACACTGGCTACAATACCCTTCAAACCGAAACATAACAGTGCATGCACACTGCTACTTGGCGGTAGAAATAGACATATGAAAGACGTACCACCAGTAAAAATCGAGATCTTGCGGGCACTTGTTTACGAAATGAACCGCGTAATGTCTGGCAAGATTTGTAACAATTTATTTGCAAAACATTTGTAGTATGATTAAGTCCGAATGACCGCATGAATGAATGTTTATTTGTAACCCCTCCCACTTTTACTAGGTGAGAGGGATTAACCGAATGAGTGATATTTACTACTACCGAAACAGGAACTAAAGGAATTTTTGTTCTGTTGTAGTAGGTACTATGAATTTACTCTACCAAAACAAATACCTATTACAAATATAGTTTTCATATTTTAATTTTGTTTAAAATGTTAAAATCCTCCCTAGAGAGGTCCGTAGTCGACGACGATCCGCCGTCGACTGATCGCAGGGGAACCGCTGAGCCCCCACGTTACCTATTTCACTGATAACGTCTACCAATCACGAGTGATCTCGTCTTGTACACTTTGTCCGTAAACGTAGAGTTCATTTAACAGCGGTCATTGATAACGCGCTTACGCAAATGCCGCCCGGTGTAAGACGGCAAGTGTCAACATAGATAACACGTCTGCGCCTGCGCCGGGGTCACGGAGCCATATTTGTATATGTATATTGTTATCACTTACCTCACTCGATCGGTACAAATCGTGCAATCTTATGAAATATTATCAGTTTTATTCACATTTTATGTGTAGGAAACGCAGACTTTAGGCGTGGGAAATAGTCACATTAGGATTTGTAAAGTTTGTTTTAAGAATATAGTATATACCTTATACTAGTACTTATGACGTCATTTTTTGTAAATCTTCCTGAAATATATGAAATCAAGATTCATATACTCTCCGTGCCAAGTTACAAAAAATTTTCAATTGCGGAAGCTCTAGTTTCTGCTCTTGAATAACATGTGTGTGTTCACAAAACTGAATGAGGTCTTTAACTAGTCAAATAATATGTCACTTTGATGTTAGATGTAATCCAAAGACTTTAACAGTCTCGCGATTGCTATAATAGAATAACTAACATAATGTTAAAGGAAATATATAGACGCAGGTTTGGTTATAAATTTTGCGGCTCTGTGTATAATGTAGGATCTTGCTGTATGAATAACTTATTTTTAACATTATACGTACGTTCTTCTTTTTGCACTTTCATTCATAATGTTACTAACATAGTTTTACGAAGTTACTGATAAATATAATAATTTGATATGGACAAGAACAGTCTGATATAAATGAAAACAAATAAATAATAAGAACGTACCATAGTCAGGGAGGAAAATAAAGAGTAATTGAAATAAATATTTGGTCATTCCCAATAAGCATAGTTTGATTAAACATCCTTATTTTCATTTTATATTATTTTATTTAAATAATGCGTAATTTCCACAAACATCTATTTCGATTTTTCTGGTACATAACTGCCGATAACTTTTATTTATTTACGTTCACACTCCCGGACACAGTTTGACATAAACAAAAATAAAGACTACCTACTGCGTGTAAAAGACGTGTAAGTTAATCAACGTTACGTCAGTACTTTGCTATATCACCATATAGCTGGTTCTACGGCTTTTTGATTATATTTAAAAAGGCATAACAAAATATAATTGAATACAAATATTACATAGACTTTTTACTATATTATCTAGATTGACTTCTATATTATAGCATATAGAGACTGCCTCGGTGGCGTAGTTGTATTATGTGTACGACTGCAATCCTGAGGTCTCGGGTTCGATCCCGGGTCAGGCAAAGTGATATTGAGTTTTAGTTGATAGTGAGTTTTTCTATTCAGTATCAGCTCGGACTCTGAAATTTGTGCCCGATATGGCGATAGGCTCGCCCCCTATCACATCATGGGACGGAATAATGGTGAAAAGTGGGTGCACTAGTTGCGCCTATGCCTACCCCTTCGGGGATAAAAGGCGTAAGTGTATATGTATGTTTATAGAGATTACTGGAGAAAATAACAAAACAATCTATGGACAATTATGAAGTTTCAAATAAGTTAATATTTGCTTTATGAGAACTGGAAAAATTGTTTATCGAAAACTGTTAGAACTTCTAAATACAATATAATTTTTATTATATTTTGTTACAAGAGGTATTAATTTTTAAGTTTTTATTTTTCATACAAAAGCTTGACTTAAAAACAATACAGAGTCATGTTTGACTGCCTCGGTGGCGTAGTTGTATTGCGTACGCGTTACGAGTACGATTTGCGCGCTGAGGCCCTGGGTTCGAATCCCTGGTCAATCCAAAAACATTGTGGTTTAGTCTTTCCATTTTAAAAATTACTCAGTCGCAGCTCGGAGTCAGGAAGATGGCGATGTGATACCCCCGTGCCTCGGAAAACACGTAAATGCACGCACGCTCAGGCGGTGATCTCTCTCCGGTCATGTCAGATTGCCGTCTCACCGGACTATGAGAGTGAATTAACAAAAAAAGCAGGAGGACAAAAAAGCACTGTCCAGGCACTATATGGCCCTTAACATGTATAAAAATCATAATATATGATTAAGAAAAAAGTTTGGTACATATATCGTTTCAATGAATTTACGAGTGCAAAGTAGTAACGCTGAGTTTGGTAATTGTAATAATTGCTAAACAGATATCACTAGGCATCTCCTTTAAAGAGATAAACAGGGAACTTGAAATTGAATGGCCCAAAGTAGGTCGAAATAGCTCAGTTGGGAGAACACTGGCACGGTACGCCGGAGGTCACGGGTTCAAGTCCTGCTTTCGACTGTTCCTTTCAATGTTTCCATAAAAATAAAAACATTGAACTGGTAACTCATTTCTTATACAGAACACCATCATAATACCGTCATGAGTAACGCCAACCTCAAAAAAAACTTAATAGAAAATAACACCCCCTCTTTTCGTCAGGGGTTAAAAACCGAACCTTCTTCAACCTTTCCACTAACAAAGTTATACCAGCATTAGCCCAGTCGCCTATAAATAATACACAGCAGTATTACCCCAGTCATACTGACTACAGATATATTCTACACGCGACATTCACCTCATGTGAACAAGATAAGCCAACCCTAAACATTGGTGACGTATATTCGAATTAATCCCATATCTGATAACCTATCACGCTCGTACCTCGTTGTCGACGCGTGATCATGTAGCTATAACATGTATTTTTGTTTTATAAAGGTATTTGACAGCAGAGGTTTATGTACTGCGGTCATTATCCTTTTTTTTATCGCGTGGAAAAACGCGTTATCGCCACCACCACTGGGGGGTGAGTGGAACGGTTATGTTGGTTTCACACAGTCTTACGGCCCAATGTCGACACTCGGGAGTATAGCTTCATCCGAGCGAGCATTGGACCAAGTCCCTAACACTATGTACACCCTACACCGGCATACCAACCAAAATCCGCAGTGGCCTTCTTCGGTGTCTACGGGACGACCCCGGGGTATCTTGTTGCACGAAGATAGCTGCACGGACCGCCCCTGCGCGAAGTCGCATTGCGGCCCCTCCCTAATTGAGGAGGCTGAGAAGCCTCCGAACTTTCAAGCACGCTTTTTGCGTCTACAATTGTAGGAGACCCCCCACCCGCACTTTTGAATAGTTGAGCGAGCAGACCCCCACTGCACACCCCGCGACTCTCGCCAACCCCATTTAGTCGCCTAGTACAACAAGCAGGGGATGCCGTGTCGTAATTCTTTAGATGCCCACGGACCACAGGCCACGCTGTCAAATTATCCTGGCGTTGGATATGATTTTTTATTTTTAGTAGTCTGTGAAGGCCCGCGACGGACACTGGTGTCCATGTACATAGGGTTTTCTCATACATCTATATATATAAGCGGGCCTTGAAGGGTTAATTATACTCTAATATCGGTATATCGGATGTTGCGGTAGAAATTGACAAAGCCATAAACCAATTTTTACTCTATGAAAAGTTTTTAGATTTAATTCTCAAAAACTAAACTTAGCTTCTATACGAGAATAATTAACTCACTGCTGTATGTATAGGTAGATTATGAAGTGGCTTAAAAAGGTTTACTAAAAAAATAAGTAAGGGGAATGTCCCCTTTGTCAACATTATTGAAACTGCCATATCCAATAGACCAAGTTTAGTATGCTTAGATCAACTGATTCAACAGAAGCAGCTTCTTTAATTTGTCTTCACGCAGTTAAAAATGTGATTAAATAATAAAACTTCTCTTTAACTTTTTTCTTAGAAATTTTATGAGAAATAATTATTAAATTAAGCACTATGTCGAATGTGGTATAAAAACATTTCATTGAATACTATACATCTCATCGATGGAGCTATGAAGGTCGTTAACTCATCGATAGAATTTGGTTGACAAACAAAAGAGCGAAAGGTACTGAACTATTTTCTGTATACCTGTTAATAAAATAAGAATCCCTTTAACCAAAAATAAAAACTATTAATATCAAAGACGAAAACAGCAAAAGGAATGGGTCTGGTTATGTCGGTCGGGCTGATGCCGCGCGTCCGATCCCGGCCGCTATCCCACTACAGCCCGATACGGGGACTTTTGGCTGCTGGGTCTCCCCCCTAGCCCGGTGTGCCCCTCCTCAGTGAACCTGCACCCCTCGGACTCCTCCGCGGGGTCCATGGAAATACCAGACTTAGTGCAGACGTCCAGTCAACACGGACTACGCAGCACGAGAAGGCCCCGCACTCAACCATCCTCCGAGCCCGACCTCCGAGCAGCCGGATTACAGGAGACACCACGCTCCCGGTCGAGACACGACTAAATTATCGTACGGGTTGAGCGACGGAACCAACAGGGTTCAAACGAATTTAGAAAAAAATGCAGCTATAAAGCAATTGATGAAATAATTGAGCTTAAAATTAAAAACATTTTTTCAATTTAGCTGCATTTACCTGACACCAGCCCTTGTGTTATTTCATAGTTTTATTTATTACGAATGCTGTATACGTGACATTTTCCACGCGCTACCTACCTACTTATCGTATAAAATGTACGGAGATACCTACAATTTGTTATGACTAAGAATGCATATCAATGAAATTTCCTGTGAATCTATACTCTTTACTTACCATTATAGTTTATTGGAAGTCTGTGTTTATATTAAAAATAAAAACAATATAATTAAAAGGAGCTAGTCACCAATTTCACAAAGTTAGCCATCGGCCCATTAGCTCAGTTGGTTAGAGCGTCGTGCTAATAACGCGAAGGTCGCGGGTTCGATCCCCTCATGGGCCAACACACTCTTTTTATTTCTTCTATTTTGATTAGAAATGCATCAATACGATTATTACATTTTTTTACAACTATAACTTGAACCTTTTCGAGAAAAATACTGAAAGCTATGACGAACGATAACACTACCTTATTTAAAGTAATAGCTACAGGCAAACCCAGCAACTATGACCAATTTTATATGACGGATTTTTTTTATCAAAACATGACGTCACAGGATACATTTAATCTTAATTACGGTAATTCTGATTTTTTATGGTAAAAGGTATGATTTCATCAATGGCCGAATAAAAAAAAACAAATAATTTAAACCGCAAAGCAATAGAATCGTAAATCGCACCTCTAGCAAAATACACCACACCCATACGCAAACGCATTTAGAGACTAGATCAGGCTAGTCTGATATCTGAGTTCACGCCCCCACGCCCCCCGTGACCACGCTAACGTAACTGATCTAAAATATTGCCCCAAGGGACATCAAAGGCGAGTCTTAAGATGTCCGATTACTGACGCGACTATCCAACCGTCGCACCAGCCCCTGCCAGAATTGACAACAGCATGAATTTATAAACGTAAGCCAAAGCTGACAGTGCCAAGCTTTGAATGACAGCGGTGAAGCTTGGCGAATTTTTAGTAGCATTACTTATCTTTAACCCTAATGAATTTAATCTAAAGAAAGATAGGCAAGTGTTGTAAATTAATTCATATTAATACTCCACTTAACGTTTTTAATGTATAAAATCCTAAGCATAATACATTTTTTTATTTATGGCGTCGAATGACGAGACGAGCATGCCGTCCGCCTGATGGTAAGCGATACGACCACCCATAAACAGTAGTAACACCATCCAGCTGCTTGAGTTACAAAGTTCTGTGTGGCATTCCACTGCACTCGTCATCCTGAGACATAAAATATTAAGTCTCATTATGTCCTGTGGTTACACTGGCTACAATGTCCTTCAAAGCGAAACACAACAGTGCATGCACACTGCTGCTTGTCGGTAGAAATAGGCATTGCAGTGGTACCCACCCAGACGGACTCTTACATATGAGAGTTCTACCACCAGTAAACGAAAATAATTGTTAGATTGACGAAACACATGCTTTTAATAAAGTTGCAGAAATGATTTTGCTTACTTTTTAAGATCAAGCACCTGATAGAGGTCAACCACACGCAATATTCCTCAAATCTGATTAAAAAATCTTACACCAAGACAGTGCAAGTATTTCCCAGGTGGGAATCGAAATTAACATCACCCAGATAGCCCGTAACTGCTACTAAAACGAAGGAAAATAATTAAAAACTAAAAAAAATGTGGTCGTTTTTTTTTATTTTCGAGTATCTCCATACTTTACGCCAAAAGCGTACTCAAATATTATAGCATGTTTAGAACACATTGTCACTTGTATATTTACATTGATGTATTAAAAACCCAATACATCAATGTATATTTATCAATTATTTCTCATGCTGATAAGATAGAAAAGTTATGGACAAAAGATACTTACCTATAAATGCGAGATAAGAGATATATTACAATGTTACCTCGTATGTTGCTCATACGGCAATGATGTAACAAAACTTTTTTCGGAGCATTCATATATTCCATGGATTGCAAGACTAGTCAATTCATCCCTGGCCCCAGGACCCAAGGACCTGCATACTTCAAAATTGTCCATAAAAAATCTGCACACACACGCGCACGCACACAAATACACACACACACGCAACCACTTTAATACTGAATTTAAAAAACCCAATATCAATTTGCCCGACCCGGGAATCGAACCCTGGATCTTAGCATTGCAGTTATACCGTAATACAACTACGCCATTGAGACAGTCTAAGGCATGTGAAAACTCACTGCTGGACACTATCGTCCTGTACTATTGAGAGGTTTTCTTACAATGATTGTCCATACTAACAAATATTAAAAAAATTAAAAATAAGTTCTTTTTCTTAATCTTTCGGAACATGCATATTTTGTATTCGCAATGCGTAGTAGTTTTTTCCGTATGATGCGATTATTAAAAAACAAACAATATTTATACCGTCTGGTATCAGGGGTCGTGGCCCGAGACCCGAGACCCCACTAACCCAATGTGAACGGACAAGATAATTTTAAATATGAACTTCACTTCCGATAGCGCTTATTATTTTTTGAAGAACAATTATTGTGTTTTATTTACATATATTTTAAAGCCCATCTGAAGGTAAAAAAAAATGATCACCGTCGCCTACAAGTGTTGCTAACGTTTAAAGGGGACTTGTTAGATGTCAGGAGTACTAGAGAACACCACCGTGGGAAAGTTCAATCCATAGTGTGATAGAAAGACTTTTGGAATCATACAGTAGGTACTCATTTCATATCTTCCATATTAATTTTCACTTAAATACGGTAAAATAAATGAATAATCGCATTTAAGGTCCCGCTCATAATGTATGATCGGCGATAGTCTCGTTGCGGGGAGGTCTGCCGAGACAAAGGCCCATAGGTTCAAACCCAAGGGTTTGCGCCTCTAACTAAATTGCGTGTGTATTGTTTATCAGCTAGTCTCTACAATAATTTTGATGGTATGTGAAGTCTACTAACCCGTACTAGGCTACCGTGATGGACTAAGGCTTAAACTCTCTCAGTAGTAGAGGAGGACCGAGGCCAGTAATGGGAAATCATATAAAACAGGGCTGGTATTACTATCACAATATATGCCAATGGAAACTTAATACCTACTATTGGCGCCGATTATCCGGTCTTTAAAGGACTTGATTTTTCAGCTGTAACCGGTACTTATCGATAAATTAATATAATTAAATATTACAGTTATTATTAGGTAACTTTAATTTATTATCTAGTATATGTTAACTTTATTTGTTAGCTACAGTAAAAGTAATTTTTTGTTCAAATATTTACACATTTTATTATTTATGTTCATTATTGAAAAATAAATTGATAAATAATAACATTTTGTTATTACGTCGGGCATACAGAATTCTTGTAGCGCGAATTAGCGACGTACTCAGCTAAATTTTAAGCATTCTAATGAAATAAAAGCATTTTGCGCTCCATATTCTTGTTAGCATAACGTGAGAGCGATTGAGTGTCTGTTTATCATAATTCTGATATGTTATTGCAGTATCCTTATGTAATGAGCTCAAGGAGACATTTGAGTGGTTGAAATAGCCACTTTATGTATCGAATTATGGAATTCGCTAGTTCACCCACTTATCCGTGAATAAGATTTCTACTTGTTGCCTTATACTTATTATTTGGCCACCACAAGGAAGTTGCGCATCAAATGATAAGTGATGAAAAGAGCGTAAACATTCAAAATATAAAATCAATACAGTGATGTGCATCATCATCATCGAAGTGTTGCCAGTCTTCTAGTTATAGCGTTTGGGGTAAAAGGTTCTTAAATATTTTTTTTAAATTAGGTATAAAAATCTGTTTCTAAAAACGTTTCACGTGGAAGAAAATTTCTTGCAAATAAATTCAAAATAACTTCCATTACCCCAAATACAAGGGGTCATCAACAACGTAATATTCAATATCCCACTGAATCTAGTACAGGAGTATCTAAATAAAGCCACAAAGGATATAAATGGCAACATCAGACGTATTGAGGTCGGGGGTCGCGCCGAAACCCAAAGGGCAACAACCACGCCTACGTCATTCATGAATGACATGGAAAATAAGAAAATGCTACGTTTTATATTCCCATAACTGGTATTAGTAGCTTGCTTAGAGGTAAACGTGTCAACTTCTCTGAAAGAGTAGCAACATCAACTAGGAAATTAGAGTAATTGTGCTTTCTATGTAGCGCCCATCTTAAGACATCATTACCTAGATACCTAATAATTTCCCATAAAAATGTCTCAAAGTCTGGGGTTAACCATCTCAGCAGTATAGGTACGTTTATTTACTCATGTGGTAGAGGCCTCAGAGACAGTGGACTGTCTCGCTGGCGTAGTTGTATTACGGTGCGACTGTAATGCTGAGGTCTTGGGTTCGATCCCCGGATCGGGCAAAGTGATATTGAATTTTTCTAGTTAGTGTCAGCCCGGAGTTTGGAATTTGTGCCCGATATGGCGATAGGCCCGCCCCCTATCACATCATGGGACGGAATAACGGCGAAAAGTGGGTGCACTAGTTGCGCCTCTGCCTACCCCTTCGGGGATAAAAGGCGTGAGTGTGTGTGTGTGTGTGTGTGTGTGTGTGTGGTAAAGGCCCATGCCCAACAGTGGGAGAATATAAACAGAGCTCGTATTATGTAATTAAAAATACATAATATCTATTATAATGGTCAACTGGTATTATTGTGAATCATGATATTCTCAAACATGACCGTTTTGCATAACGTCGTTATCAAACCAATATCTGTTATGAGAACTTTTTGAGATTTCAACGTTTTGACTATTATGACTAGTTTGCCACCCAAACGTTGATATATAAAAGCCGCTATTTGATTCTAATCATTACACGACGAACTACGAGCGCTAGGAAAAATATGCTATGTGCAAATTTTGTCTCAAAATTTTAGATGGCAATATTTTTACTCCTTATCTCAAAGTTTAACTTTTTGCACATATCAGATATTAGTTTAACAATGACGATAAGTAAATTAAGTTCTAAAATATATCAAAATGAGTAACACACTCACACCATGACGTTCGTGACGATACACTAGTACTGCGTTTCTTTGTTTTTCTTTAGTTGTAAATGATTTTTTTTATGTACTGGGTGTTTGTCTAGATTTAATTTTTAATGTTACTTTTTTTATTAATTTTTTTTGTTTATTTAATTTGTATGTTTGTAATTTGTTTGTGTCATGGTGTTGTGCGAATAAATGTTTTGTATTTGTATTTGTATAACAGTCGTAATATCCCACAACTCTTACCACCGTGGGTGTTCATGGAACAATCAATATACGCACTTTCTGATGTTACCAAGATTTGTCTAAAATACAGTCACTACTTAGCCTTGATATTAGACAAATCACATCAAATTGCTTTAATTTTACGCGAGTACTATCGAAATAGATTACAAAACTACAATCCAAGATCACTATAATGAAATCAGTAAAGTTCCTTTTATAAACAAAGAGTGCTAAATGCTAAACCATTGTGAAATAATGACTAATACTGGACAATCTAGAGGTTCATTCCTATTGTGTATTGAAGGCCGGCCGATAGATAATGCACACTGGAAAACGTATTTTATACTTACAAATCATGCTTTAATGTTTCATACTACAATTATTCGCAGGAACACACTGGTTGCAAGCTGCTTTTGAAAGGTCCGTCTGGAAATCTTTAGGGGAGGCCTATGTTCAGCAGTGGAAGTCATGGGACTGATATTGGCCATGACATATGTAGCTTTATGCAATTTTCCCTAGTGGTATAAAATTTTTCTTGTCAGTATCAGCCCGGAGTCTGGAATTTGTACCCGATATCGCGATAGGCTCGCCCCCTATCACATCATGGCACGGAATATGCATGGAGAAAAGTGGGTGCAGTAGTTGTGCCTCTGCCTACCACTTCGGAGATAAAAGGCGTTATGCGTAATTTCAAACACCAGATTGATATTGTTAGACTTTTTGTAAATAAAAAATGTGTATTTTTTATACTTAGATCACATGTATTATGACAGATAGTACATCATAATTGGGTATAAAAACAGCAAAAATTTACTATGATTAATAATTACACTGCATGCAGTAGCAGCCTTAGGAGGAAGGGGGTGAACTGGGTAACCGCCTGGGGTTCGCGCTTAGTGGGGCTCGCACTGACCGTGGTAGAATAAGGCTTAATCCATCTCAGAAGTCGAGGTGGCCCGTGATCTGCAATAGTTAGATGCAAAGCAGGGCTGAGAACTTATATTATTATAACATCTAATGTTACACGGTGATGAGCGCAGTTAAAAAAAAAATGTCGTCTCCCGATCGCAGTAGGATCAGGGCATGAGCCCTGAACTCAAAATCACGAGCGACAATTTGGACATTTAAGGTCATTAGCGGCATTGAGTCATTTATAAACTGTGTCCCACTTTGATATTGATAACGTACTAAATTTAAACGCTATTTTTCTGTGTTCTTCGGAGATAAACATATTTTTAAATGCTATTAAAGAATTCCATTTGCTTGTTATTAAATTTAACGATCGTTTAACGCATTCAGTATGATAATAGAGTCGTCAGCAGACTCGGTTAAAAATAGATCTCATCAAAAACATAAATGTGAAATATGGAAGCCAAGTCTAATAATAAGAATATGGGTGCTTGTCGACTTCACCGACAAAAGAATTAAAATCTAAATGGTTGCCAAGCCGATAAGTTAGTATAAATTTAAGCTCAAGATTTGACTTGGCTAGTCTTCACATAATTTTTTTCTTATATTTGGCTGATAAACTTATCTTCTTTATGTTGCTGTTTTTATATTGTAAAGTCAACATATCCTACTCTTCGAAAAATGATATTTTCTGATAAAACTAGCCAAGACAAATCTTGAGCTTAAATTTATACTAAGTTATCGGCTTGGCAACCATTTAGATTTTAATTCTTTTGTCGGTGAAGTCGACAAGCACCCATATTCTTATTATTAGACTTGGCTTCCATATTTCACATTTATGTTTTTGATAAGATATCATTACTTTTTGTAAAGATATTGTTTAGTTAAGTAATTAAAACAATTGCGTAAGAAGTTACCTTTGATCAATATTAATGAAATTAGTTATTTTAGAAAGAAAATAAATAATGTATTAAAAGTCGTAAACCGCTTAATCGTTCTGCTATGTGCACGCGATGAAGTCCTCTTGGTATAAAGCCTCTATGTTAATAATTACCTAAACTCTATGATTCTATACTTTAAGTATAATAGAACGTCCAATGTCATCTCATCTGTCAAAATAATAAACGTCGTTAGATGTAAATAAACATTGTAGAAATCAGAAATTTATAATTTGAGCTCGAAACAGAAGTAATTATATAATATTAAAGACTGAAGAGTGGGCACGAGTTGCTGATGCCTATAACGTATCTATAGGAACCTACCGCCGTATCCCACAACAGCTCTGTCTGAAGTCGGAAAATTTATAAAAAAATTCAAGAATAAATAGTGCCCTAATACGGAGGAAATGTATTTAATGAGTCAAGGTAAATAGTATTTAAAATAAATAAAGCATCAATGGACGTATACACGCCTAAACGTTCCTTATTCTAAAGATAATTTATAGATAGTAAGCAGATTTTCCGATTGCTTAGAAAATGCTTCAAATCTTAAAAATGTACTGTTTTCAGATTTTTTCCTTTGTATACATACAATTACCTACCTGGACACCAAATTTCAACTTTCTAGGTCATCTGGAAGTGGGTTAGGTTTTTGATCTATATGTCAGTCAGTGATAAAAATGCCGATTTTTAGATGTTAGTATCTCAATGACCGTTTGAGCTATATTTATGAAATTTTGGATTCTAGTTCACTTAGGGGGCTTTGATACATAAACCAAATCTCATATATTTACGCTAAATAGATTTTGAGTTATAGAGGCGTCAAAAGTCGCTCGAAATGGTTCGGGTGAAACTACACTAGGCAGCTTCGACTTTTTTTTTTTTTTGCTTGGCTTGACACGCTGCCGCGTGTCTCGATAGCGACTAGAGGTAGACATTACGCTACTGCTCGCCCATTTGAATCATACTGAAAGGCCAGTGTAATCCGTAGGGTAGGAGGGTACGAGTAACAAGTCTTAGGCATCGTGGAAATACAATCAAATTCTTGCTGAGAAACACTACATAACTATAAAATGAATTTCAAAGATGACCGCACCAGAATAGCATAAAGAGGACGATGGTTACAAGGAAGGACCAATCCCGCGAGAACGTGACATAAAACACGACACGAACCTGCGTGTCGCTTTTGTTATGCCACATTCTAGGGGAGGCGTACAGTCACAGATAATGCTATGTTAATGACGAACATGGCATAAAATGATAGAGAGACGAAGGAGACGTCGCGTCGCTCGCTTTATTCTAAATGAAGTGAATTTCATTCACACTCATGAATAATTCGACACTATACTGCGTTCGAAAAGTTATATGTTTTGATATACACTGGCTACTATGTTCTTTGAACTTGAACATATTGAACCAAGAACACCGCAGCTTGAAGGAAAAACTACGAAACGAAAGTACCTCCCTATAATCTTAGTTAATTAAAATATTGGCACTGTTTACTACTTTCGTTTTTAAGATATTCAAGGGTTATGTTTTTCTTGTAACTATCTCAATGTGCTCAATATTATATGACACGCCAGTATTTTATCGCAACTGTGTTGCTCGAATCACGAAAGAAATGCATGCTTCTAATCAGATGGCATTTAAATTATACACAAATCTAGACACGCGGCAGCGTGTCAACCCAAGTTCAAGCAAAGGAAGTGGCTAGCCAGCGCCGAGTGTAATATTACACGAACCACTTGGTGCCACTTTTCACCCTTCTATAACTCAAAACCTATTTAACGTAAAGACATAAAACTACGTGTGTTTAATTATATCCATAAAGACATCTAGAAGCCCAAATTTCATGAAGCTAGCTCAAACGGTTATAAAGATATGAAGGTCAAAAAGTCGTAAATTTTAGTACTGACTGACTTATAGTACCTAAACCTAACCTACTTCCAGATGACCTAGAAGGATGGAATTTGGAATTCAGCTCGTTAATTGTGTGTAAGCATGTAAGCGTATAAAAAAATCTAAAAATAAAAAAAGTTGAAAAATAGGGGGTCCCCATACAAAAAAAAATGTTTTTAATGGTAGCGTTGAAACCGTTATAAGCAAATATTTGAAACTATCCCAATATATGTATTATTATATGTGCTTTATAGCAGAAATATAAAAATAAAGTTAAGCCAAAAAATTTGTGGTGTCCCCATACAAAAAACTTGTAATACGTGCTAAACAACCGGCCAACGGTGTGTCGTCTGCGGCGCGCGGCAATACATTACTCAATACCTGCATAGTTTTATTTACAAAAAGTAATGATATCCCACCAAAAACATAAATATAAAAAAGGAGAGCCAAGTTCAATACAAAAATTATGCTTGGCTGTGGGCTTCCCCGCAAAAATAATGGAGATCTAAATGAGTGCCAAGTTTTATACAAAATCCAAATATGTATTTATAGGAACAAAATAACATTATGAAACAATATTAAACTCTATTTCTTTGCTTTATTGGATACCTATAACAGTTACTGTTATTTAAAAAAAGTGAGATCATAAAGTAGGTTAGATTTGACTTGGCCAGTTTTCATTACATCAGTAATTTTATGAAGTTATTCAACATATATATATTTAATTCTGATAAAAGCTGCCCAAGTCAAATCTAATCTAGTTTAATATCTCACATTTTTAAATAACATCAACTGTTATATGTTCTACATCAATAAAAAAAAAATTCAAATCTCCAATTTTCCCAACGAGTTACAAAGTACCCACTGTGTGGCATTTCACTGGGCTCGTCGTCCTGAGACATAAGATGTTAAGTCTCATTATGTCCTGTATAAAATCCCTCCTAGCCAGTTTCGGCCACGGCGGCCAATCTCAACGGAGATCAGCTAGGTACGCAGGAGATATTATAGTGCACAAGTGTGTGCGCAATACACAGGTGCACTCGCTATTCCTTCACTCTCATAGTCCGGTGAGACGGCAATCCGACATGACCGGAGAGAGATCAGGCGCAGGACCAACGGCTTTACGTGCTTTCCGAGGCACGGGGGTATCACACCGCCAACTTCCTGACTCCGAGCTGCGACTGAGTAAATTTTAAGATGGAAAAACCCAGTCACAATTTTTTTGGCTCGACCCGGGATTCGAACCCAGGACCTCAGTGCGCAAATCGTACTCGTAATGCGTACGCAATACCACTACGCCACCGAGGCAGTCATGTCCTATAGTTACACTGGCTAAAACCTTTCTACTTAAAATCGAAACACAACACAGGCATGAACACTGCTGCTTGGCGGTAGAAATAGACTTTACGGTGGTACCCACCCCGACAGAATCTTACATATGAGAGACCTTCCACCAGTAAAATGTAGTCTTTCTAAGATACAATTTGATAAAAATATAGCTTCACAGAACTCAGTGAGTAGTTGGATTTAATAACAAAGTTTTATGATGACGTCATGTCATTATAATCCCAAAATCATTGCTTCGAATATTCTAGAACAACAATTAATGGCTCTAGATAAAAACCACTGACTTTAAAGCAAATATTGGAGCACACCACGCCCTGTTCGCGTGATAACTTCATATTCGGCGTGACGTAACAGCGGATTATGCCGCATGATGATTAATCAATACGATATGGTTTTTGTTATTCTCGAGCCCTGGTTCATATTTATTTGAGGTCGATTTCGATCAAACTTCTCGTTCCTTTTCGTCTTTTTTTAATCCAGGGGTAGCAGTTATAATTAGTGCACCCACTTTTCGTACGTTTTCCGTTCCGTTATAGGGGGCGAGCTGTCCCGGGAAGCGAACCCGTGTCCTCGGAACGGCAGTTGGCCCACAATACAACTACACAATGGATGTACAGTCACCAGCAAAAGCAGCTGAACAAATTCAAAATTTCAAATTGCTTACATACTTTTGTGTGCTTACTAATTTTTTTTTCTCTTCACAAATCCTACTAATATTATAAACGTGAAAGTTTGTAAGAACGTCTGGATGTATGGATGTTTGTTCCTCTTTCACGCAAAAACTACTGAACGGATTTCGATGAAATTTGGCACACAGGTAGATCATGTCCTGGATTAACACATAGGCTACTTTATTATCCCGGGAAAATGTAAAGCGGGACTTTTATCCCGAAAATCTTTTTATCGCGGGCGGAGCCGCGGCCAACAGCCATTGTGCAACAGCAATTTTAGTGATAGGTATTTGTAACTGAAAACTGGCTAATCGATAATTATTAAAATATGTTTAAATTCATTCACTTTATTCCAAAGATTGAAAACTTACAAAAACTTCTTTATAATGATTTTTCTAAGACAAATTTCATTATAAACACAAACTAAAAAAACATAATCTAGCAACTGATGAGCCAGTGAACATTTTTACATATTTGTTTTTTATTTCAGTTTTACATCAGTCATAATTACGAAGAGAAAACCCCGCTTAAGGCTTATTTAACGTTTTGTGTTAGGTTACGTTTCTACGTAACCTAACACAAAATCCCGATAGTAAATAACGATAAATTGCACAACTGATAATATTAACTGTGGGAGTGCCTTTGTGATAAGGGATCATACAATTTTGTTATGATATCATGTTTGTAATTCTGCCCTTGGGGTCAAAGCAGCGACTACTTAGCCCCAAAGGGTACTGAAATAAATTTCAACTAATTTTTGCAATGTGTTTTCTTTTTTTCTTGCCTTTATAGTTAATAATAAGGTATGTCATGTTAATGAGGATAATTATACCAGAATACTGCCTCGGTGGCGTAGTGGTATTGCGTACGCATTACGAGTACGATTTGCGCGCTGAGGTCCTGGGTTCGAATCCCGGGTCGAGCCAAAAACATTGTGACTGGGTTTTTCCATCTTAAAATTTACTCAGTCGGAGCTCGGAGTCAGGAAGTTGGCGGTGTGATACCCCCGTGCCTCGGAAAGCACGTAAAGCCGTTGGTCCTGCGCCTGATCTCTCTCCGGTCATGTCGGATTGCCGTCTCACCGGACTATGAGAGTGAAGGAATAGCGAGTGCACCTGTGTATTGCGCACACACTTGTGCATTATAATATCTCCTGCGTACCTGGCTGATCTCCGTTGAGATTGGCCGCCGTGGCCGAAACTGGCTAGGAGGATTTTCATATACCAGAATATAACATTCTGCAGGCCGAGGTTGTTTTGGGGGGTCATGGGCGGGCAGTAGGGGGCTGTCTGCCGTTACTTATACCTACTTACTATCTTTTAGTAAACTGTGGCGACCACCGAGATGAACGCCAGCGTGACTGGTAGGCTTCATCCCGCCGTTGACGCCGAGTGCTTCCTTCGGTGCGCGGGGGCTTCTGAACCCAACATGAGGAAACGGGCTGCATTAGGCGGCGTCGCGCAGGGGCGGTTGCAGACGAAAACAAGTCAGAGGAAGCCCACAGCTTTCCCTAATGATATTATCGTGCATAGGATGAACCCAACATACCCGTCCAGCCGCCCCCCATGAAGACCGGGCGATAGTGGTAGATAACACTCTCTGCAAAATAAAAGAAAAGAAGCCCGAGGTTGTTTTTTGTGCTATGGTTACGTAGTATGGGTCAGCGTCGAAGGGTTGCTTTACGGCATTTTTCTTTGTAATTTTTAATTTTCCTTCAAATTCTACTACGTCTTTTGCACAGAATTCGTTGGAAACTTGTTAAATAGAGCCTATAATACAATAATAGAAACAAAGACAGAAATAGATATTTTAGTGTTTGAAGATGTTCAAATTGTGCTACAGCTTTGATTATGTACGTATATTTGTAGCACGAGAGAAAACCCAGATTCCAAGGAACTATCACTATTTTTCCCATACAAGTAACCTGATAGTTACTTCAGATTAATTAATACATTAATTAACAGGTAATAAGTTGACAATGGTTTTAATCTTTTTAATTTCTATCATACAATATTTTTATCAACTACAAAGAAATTAATCCGTGATTAAAAAAAATAAGCACTGTATTCAAAATGGCTTTTAAATACAGTGACTAACTGCCATCCACAATGCATTAGACGGGTGTTAAATGAACTAGAACTCCCACAAACAAGCGGCCGAAGCGGCCAATGCCCTATAAAAACACTGCGGCGCCGACACCCTAAAGAATAAATTATTTTTCAATAGTCCTGTTGTCACGGCGTCAATAGCCACGTCAGTGACAACGACAGTCACGCGCCTCTGTCGTTCACAGTGTGACGCGGCGACATGGCGTCATTGACTTCTGGCGTAAGTTTGACGGGATTATGTAGCCTACCTTAAAAGGTAATCCTTTTTGTAATTATCGACAGTACTAATATGTAACAACATCATAATTGTAACAGCGCGAGGCCCCGGGCTAGAGCAAAAACAAAGACACCGATTTCAACAATTTCATGGATAAGATGCTGTAAATAGAATAATGATCAGAGCTTTTGGTAATTCAAAGTTCCACTGGTATTATTATATTTTATGGGCATAACGTTTAGCATCAGGCGATCATGGTAGTTGCATCATTCAGCTATATAAAAAAACCGGACAAGTCCGACTTGAACTCGCGTACCGAGGGTTCCGTACAAACTTGTAAGCAAGGTATCTAAGTATGTAAGTTCAAGAGTTTCCCAAAATTAATTAAATTTAAAACTTTAGGAAATCGTATTTAGCACATATTTACGGTTTTTTCATTTACATGTCCTATACCTTGCTTTTTACCAAATTTCACCCTAATTAATTATACCCTATAGGTTTTGATTCCCTTGCGAAATTGCAAAATATGCGACATAAACGGTCACAAGTTTTATTTTTTCACAGCTGGGAGACCGTGGCCCCAAGTATTTGATATAAATTTCAACTTGATATATCTACGCGTTCCTAAGAAAACGTGTCTTGACAGACAGACAGACGGACAACAAAGCGATCCTAAAAGCGTTCCTTTTTTCCTTTTTAAGTACGGAACCCTAAAAACACACATTACGCCTTTATCATTGAAGGGTTACGCAGATGTCGCGAACCAGGGTATTCTTTTTCGTCATGTGTGTCCGGTCCCGAGCCATGATCCGATAGGAGGCGAGCCTATCGCCATATGGGGCACAAATTTCAGACTCTGGGCTGATATTGAGAAGGAAAGGCCAATGTCACTTTATCCGACCCGGGAACTCAGAGTGATGGTCGTATGCGCACGTAGACAACTACGCCACCGTGGCAATCTAGAAAGCAATGAGAACCTCCTCCTTTTGTGGATGTCGGTTAAAAACGTATAGGTATAAAAAAAACTATATTACCCTTAAATTGAACACACACACACACACACGCTCACGCCTGTTATCCCCGAAGGGGTAGGCAGAGGCGCAACTAGTGCACCCACTTTTCGCCGTTATTCCGTCCCATTATGTGATAGGGGGCGAGCCTATCGCCATATCGGGCACAAATTCCAGACTTCGGGCTGATACTGTGTAGAAAACTCAATATCATATAACTTAAATTGAAATAAAACAATTTTTCTTTTTCATCGGACGTTTCGTAAGCTTTGCAGCACAGAGGTCACTAGGCGGACAACGAAGTGTAAGCAAAATAGTTTTATAACAATGGCTGTCATTCGCGTAAACACCTATATATATATAGAAATGAATCCCTATTTTCCTTGGTCACGGCATCACGCGTGAACGGCTGGACTAATTTCGTTATTTCTTTTTTTGATGTGTTTGGTATTGTCAGGAGAAAGTTCTTATGAAAGAAAAAAATAAGAAAATTGCGCGGAAAATTATAAAACTGAAGAATACTTAACCACCATATTAAACGTGCACAAGGGCGGATCCAGGGGGGGGGTCATGGGGGTCATGACCCCCCCCCTGGGCTGAGTCCAGAACCTAGGTGGACCACTAATTAAAATTATTAAACATTATGTTTTTATATATTTTTTGTCACAATATAGATTTTATTTAAGTACTTTAATTAATTAATCTATTCATATAAAAGTCTTAGTCCTGACTGACGGATCAACGCACAGCCTAAGCCGCTGAACGTAGAGACCTGAAACTTGGAGGGTGTGTTCCTTGTATGACGTAGGCTTCTGATGAGAAAGGATTTTCCGAAATTCTACCCCTAAGGGGATGAAAAAGGGGGCAAAGTTTGTATGGGGCAACGCGATTCCTTGGTCCAATCTAATTCAAATTTAGCATAAACTTTTTTAATACAATTGATGGGGTTGATGCCTAATGGGGTTAAAAAGGCGTAGAAAGTTATTTTGGCATTGATTTGCTTCGAAGTATCAGTAAGATATCAATACTCCTTATAGGTCGGATAGTGTGTAGGGAAGAGAACAAAAAATCGGTTGCACCAAATAACCGATTTTTGAATGCAATTGATTTTATATTCAAGGATTTTGTTATCGTATGTAAATAGAGTTAGATTATTATCAAATCTTACACATTACAATCAAGAGGATTTTTTATTATAATAGTTTTTGTTAGTCGTTCATTTTGATTTACCGATAGAATTTCACGATTATCCTTTCATAACATTTAAATTGGTTATTGAACATTACAAAGAAATAATGTGTGTACTGAAACACAAATCACAAATTGAGTGGTACAGTTTAAATTATTTACTTTGGAGATCTTCATTTTCTGTCTTATATATCTAAATTTAAATATCTAACTCATTGTTCAAATATGTTTGTAAAACATAATTTTTAAATATACAGCTGTTGGTCCGTGGGCCAGTGACCAGATTTCGATGACCAATTTCCTCTCAAACGATAATTGGTGAGACGCATCAGAGACGTGTATCATAAAGCCTCGTGAACGTCAGCTTCGGCTCCGTTGGGGCCATGAGCGGTGGTAGCCTCCCAAACATGTAGAAAAAAAAATTATATTCAGTCATTTCCTCCCAACTAAGAATCATTTTAAATTGTAGCTAACCCGATACCTTGAAGAAAAAAAATAATCAGCTGACTGTAACTTGGGGCATTATGCGTCAGCTGGTCAATCAAATATGTAAAAAATATATACAATTTCAGTGATTTCCTCTCAACTACAAATTTACCTGATGATAGCTTATACGCAACTATGAATAAATATGTATGTCAGCTGGCTGTATGCCGGGGCAAAAACCGTCAGCTGATGCCTTGAAAGTTATAACGCAGGTATTAGGCGAGAGCTTCTATTACATAATTACATGCATCAGCTGACAATGTTTCCCTTGAATTGATGATTCTCTTTATTAATTACAGCATTGTATTATCAATCTATACATGTAAAATGCTTTGTCCTGAATGACTGACTGACGGTTAAACGCACAGCCCAAACCTCTGACCGTAGAGACCTGAAACTTGCAGGGTGTGTTCTTTGTATGACGCGATGTAGGCATGCAACACGTTTCTAACCCTTAGATTAGAAACGTGTTGCAAAGGTGGTACCTGCAGTAGGTTGTGTTAATCTGAAAAGTCTTCTGCTGACCACTTTATCGTACTCCGGAGAGTACAATAAACTATAAATTCATAATCACTTTTCTTAATATTTCTTCAGTTATTTAATTATATACGTATTAGTCGTAAAGTATTTATACATTTCATCGGAAAACTCATATCTGAGCGTACAGTCAAACATTTAAGATACATTACCGGGTGGAAGGGGAACGCTCTCTATACCGGAACGGTAAGAGAGAAGAACCATAACATTAACGAAAAACTATATTCATTTGCAAAGCTAAGCGATAATACTTACGATTTTAGTATTTCCGTAATTCATGCGCGCGCAATGTAAAGCGTACAAAAAACTGGGCGGCCGCCACGCTGCGCCGGCACCGGCCCGCGGTCGTTAATCCGTCAGCTGATGTATGTGTTTCATTACGATTTTTTTGAAATATTTACCTTTTTTACTATGTTTTTCAGAATAATAGTTTGATTTATCTATCCATACGTGAAGCTGTACAGAAATTTGAGAAAATCCTACTAAAATTGTAACAATGCGATCGCTATTTTTTTAGTGCCATCACGTCAGGAATCACCAATACTATCACCTGTATTCGTTTCCGAGAGCGTTTCCCTTCCACCTGGTATATCTTCCCAGATGAAAATTTATAAGCTGACTAGCTTTTGCCCGCAGTTTCGGTCGTACGAAAGAGTTTTTTTTGGATAAAGGTCCCACTTATACATTTTCACGGGATAAGAAGTAGACTAAAACTTTCCAGTTTCCCAGATGCTCGAATTATCTCCATACCAAATTTAATCAAAATCCGTTTGATACTTTTTGAGTTTATCGCGTACAATCTTTTTACCCCATTAGGGGTTGAATTTCGCAAAATCCCGTCTTAGTGAGCTCCAACATCCTAAAAGGAACCCCCACAAAATTTGAGACTCCTAGCACATGTAGTTTCTCAGATTTCGTGATGAGTGAGTTAATGACCTTTCGTTTTTATACATATTATATATTACGGGATGAATTTCAATAAAACATGAAACACGTCTTCTATCAGTTCTGTTAAAATTAAGTTTAAGCAATATTTGAAGTAGGTTGAGCCAAGGAATCACGTTGTCCCATACAAACTTTGCCCCCGTTTTTCACCCTCTTAGGGGTAGACTTACGGAAAATTCAATCTCACGCATACAAAGAACACACCCAGCAAGTTTCAGGTCTCTACGGTTAGAGGTTTAGGCTGTGCGTTTAACCGTCAGTCAGTCATTCAGGACAAAGCATTTTACATGTATAGATTGATAATACAATGATGTAATTAATAAAGAGAATCTACTATCATTAATTCGAGGGAAACATTGTCAGCTGATGCATGTAATTATGTAATAGAAGCTCTCGCCTAATACCTGCGTTATAACTTTCAAGGCATCAGCTGACGGTTTTTGCCCCGCAATACAGCCAGCTGACATATATATTTATTCATAGTTGCGTATAAGCTATCATCACGTAAATTTGTAGTTCAGAGGAAATCACAGAAATGATATTTTTTTTTACATATTTGATTGACCAGCTGACGCATAATGCCCCAAGTTACAGTCAGCTGATTATTTTTTTTCTTCAAGGTATCGGGTTAGCTACAATTTAAAATGATTCTTAGTTGGGAGGAAATGACTGAATATAAATTTTTTTTCTACATGTTTGGGAGGCTACCACCGCTCATGACCCCCACGGAGCCGAAGCTGACGTTCACGAGGCTTTATGATACACGTCTCTGATACGTCTCACCAATTATCGTTCGGGAGGAAATGGCTGACGAAATTTTGAACTGGCCCACGGTCTAGTAGTTCCTGAGATTTGCGCGTTCAAACAAACAAACAAACAAACTCTTCAGCTTTATAATATTAAGTATAGATAGTATAGATAGAATACCTACTTTTTACTTTTCAAAATTAAATTATAACTTCTTGTGACTTGACCACGACTATGTGACCCCCCCCTGGCACCAAAGCTGGATCCGCCCTTGAACGTGCATGTCACTGAACTCCTAAACGGGTGGACCGATTTTAATGTAATTTTTTGTGTGTCTTCAGGTGGATTCCAGAATGGTTTAGATTACAATTCTGTCCGGTAGGTAGCGCTGTACTCGGGCTCTAGGGTATTATTTCCTTTTTAGGGCAGGACAACGTCTGTCGGGGCCGCTAGTAAGAAATAAATATTTCATTATTTTACCGCCAAGCAGCAGTATGCATGCACTGTTGTAGTTCGATTTGAAGGACATTGTAGCCAGTGTAAATACTGGACATAAGGAGACTTAATATCTTATGTCTATGCTGGTCATCCAACCAGCGCAGTGGAATGCCACACAGTACTCTGTAACTCTAGGTGCTGGATGGTGTTGCTACTGATTATGGGTGGTCGTATCGTTTACCATCAGGCGAACGGCATGCTGGTCTCGTCATTCAATGCAATAAAAAAAATGTATATTCGATATTAATAACGAACCATATTGCGTCAGTACTCGTTACAATTGTTAACTAATACCATGAGTACTTCTCAGTCATTAGCTAATGAAGGGCTGTCGTGTCAGGATATCGGTGCGTGCTACGTGACGCGGCGGCCGTGCGCATGCGCCGCTGCACATTATCTTGGTTATTTTCCTTCGGCAGCCTTCGATAAACGATCCAAATTACTTTGTACATACATATTGACTTGTCATAGTTCATTGTGTAATTGTTTGAAATGCGTTGTATTTTTTCATAGACCTGCAAATTTCTGCTGCTTATAAAAATCGTCAATTTTAAAATATCAGATTTTGTTATTTAGCGAAAGGCCTAATCCCACTTATTAGTAATAAAAGCCCGTTCCCAGCTGTGCAGCAGTTTATAACACAGAGCTGGAATCATTAAAACATGCATCATTTCATAACTCCTTCGAAACAACACGATTATTTAAACAAAACACGAGTATATTGTTGTTCTAAAATAACAATATCTTATCTCATAAGATATTTGAGTCGAAGGAAAAGCAATAAAAATGCCTAGATATTTGTATGTAATCTACGCTTGGAACTTTCCATAGACAAACAAAGGCAACACTTCAGTTTTTTAACACAGGTAGGTACCGCGTCTCAGTTAGTTTCAATCATTTTAGGAGTTGACTTTCTAGATGTCATTATCAAATTCTCATCTACATTGTAAAGAAGTTTGTTTTCATTTTACTTGATCCTCTACAGCAAGTACTTTTAACTGTGTTGTCTATTAGTCAGAGTGAAGATATTTTAAAGAGATTGATATGAAATATAGGTTCTGTTTCATAATGTTCAAATTAATGTTATCTGCCAGTTAACGTATTAGACAGGTGGATAATATACTGATATGTTATCGACTTTGGAGCTTGATTTTTGTATTTGATCGCCCTGTGTAACATTCATCGATCAGCGTTTACTCAGTCATCTTGAAACATACCCTTAATGTATCAGAGTGACGAGTTCAGTATAATCCTAGCATCGATTGGTGTTGCTACTGATTTTGGATTGTGTCCTTACTATCAGGCGAGCAGTTTGCTCATCTCGTCATTCAGTTTGATAAAAGATCTATTGTTAGTATTTTCAAAATCACTGCATCGAAGAACACAGTTGCTTGGTGTAAGACACAGCAATGAACTCAGAAGCAATAGATGTTAAGTCTACATTACACAATTAAATATCTTTCGAATCATCACAAGAATACTATTAATTGGTAGCAGAAATAAACAAAGCACTGGAACTTACTCCGATAGACTTGCTTACGACAAATCTAATAATATATTAATCAACTCACCCTACACATGTTATTGGTAAAGTAACTTCGTGGTGATGCAACAGTCAAAAGGAGTTATTCTTTTAAACAAGAAACAACATGGAGATTGCAACATTGTAGTTATTAACGACTGTGTTATTATTGATCCATCCTCTAAAATAATTCAGTAAATAAAACTAATGACTTTATACATTAAGAATTTCTCACGGCTTACTTGTGATAGACTCACTCAGTAGGAAAATCGCGTATAATTTACTAGATTATAAATAGCCTACATGTGTGGATCCAGTATAATGACCACCTGTGCTAAATTCATCCAAATCCGTTCAGCGTTTTTGCATTTAGTTCTAACAAATCCAAACATCTTCAGAAACTTTTGCATATATAATTAGCCAGTAGATTACCACGACACACTACTTCAAGAGTTGTACCTCAGAGACATATGAAATGAAATAATTTATTTGAGCCAGTAAAATGGAAAACATTAGATTCCGTAAATTCTTACTCTGCCGCCAATTTAGAAAGCAGTTTCCATTAGAGAAGAACGGGCAAGATACAACAGCTGCTGCTCTTTTAATTTGTTTCAATGTTGCGTCAGCTATCAAGATACATAAGACAAGACGATGTGAGGTTCATTATGCGGAGAAGAACTGATAGTGATCACCATCGACGTTGGTCATCAACTACGCCGTGTCGAGCCAGAGTCACAGCTGAACTGTCTGCTGCTTCCCAATGGTTTTGAATGATATTTCTCTAGCCTTTATTTATTCTAGACTCTGCTTGAAGTTCCACCCAGGGCCGGATTAGGCTAAAGACGAATTAGGCAACTGCCTAGGGGCCCGACATCGGCCAGGGGCCTTAGCTTCGCCCTGAGAAAAAATGAGAAAGTTGTATTTATTTAACGATTTGTATTTAATAAGCTCGTTGCTTCATGACATTGCCTTGTTTATCTTTTACTTACATTACATTTCAATACATTTTGGAACTAATTTTATGTGAAGTATTAAAATATATCATCATCATCACTACATAGTATAAAACAAAGTCGCTTCCCGTCTGTCTGTCTCTATGTATGCTTAGATTTGTAAAAATACGCAACGGATTTTGATGCGGTTTTTTTAATAGATAGAGTGATTCAAGAGGAAGGTGTATTTGTACTTTTATCCCGGAAAAACTTATTGACGCGGGCGAAGCCGCGGGCAAGAACTAGTAAATATATATATATATATATAAAATATATATATATATATATATATATATATATATATATATATATATATATATATATATATTTTACAGTCGGTTAATTAGGTTGTAGTAGAAAAAAAAATATTTTACTAAGCCATGAAAAGGAACAAGGGCCCAAAGGGGGCAATGCCTAGGGGCCCTAACATCCTTAATCTGACCCTGCTTCCGGTCATGAATAGATTCCTGAAATATAATTATACTAGCTTTTGCCCGCGGCTCCGCCCGCTTTAAAAAGTTTTTCGGGGATAAAAGTCCCGCTTTATATTTTCCCGGGATAAAAAGTAGCCTATGTGTTAATCCAGGACATGATCTACCCGTGTGCCAAATTTCATCGAAATCCGTTCAGTAGTTTTTGCGTGAAAGAGGAACAAACATCCTTACATCCAAACATCCATACATTCTTACAAACTTTCGCCTTTATAATATTAGTAGGATTATATTTGTAGGATAATAAGTAGCTTAACGTCTCCGAAATAATGTAGAGTCTAACAAGTGAAAGCATTTTCAGAATAAAATTAGCACTTATATAGCACTTATAGCACTTATATACCTTTAAAACTGAAGAAATACGCATTTTCGTAATATGACCGCACTGAACTACGCGAACAACAAAAAAGGGTAAGAACACTGTAATATTTCCTCATGACGTCGGTCGACGCGACTGACGTAGCGCTACGCGAATGACGATGACACGGCGTCATTAGTCGTCGTCGAAGGGTAAAAATACAGGCGTTATTAATAAACGTGTCATGACGTTAAACTCGTATTTTTGAGTGATAAATGGGTAGACAGCGTGGCGCGACTGTGAATGGAAAATGATTTCCACGTTTTCCCAGCATCGTGCAGCTCTGCGTGACAAACTGTAAAATTTTCCAGTAGCGAATCATGTATAAGGATAATATGGATCCTCAGGCGCAGCGCAGGCGCAGACGTAGCACGAGATGCAGAATATTTGACCAAGCTACAAGTGTTTTTACAATAGTAGGTACAGTCAGCCGCATAAGTAACTGAACTAATTCAAAATTTCAAATCACTTCCACGCTTTAAGTTTAATTGAAACATTTTTTTTTTCTTTGTGGGAAGTAAAGTTTATCGCCTTTATTTTATTTTTGTGAAGAGAAAACAAAAATTTGTAAGAACACGAAAGTGTAGACGCGATTTAGAGTTTTGAATTTGTTCAGGTAGTTATGTGGCTGACTGTACATGTTACTTTTCTTTTATTATATAGGCTAGTAAACAATGGTGGGACCTGATGTAGTTTGTAAATGAAACATCTCTATGCAAGAGTCATAAATGCACTGTCGACTTAAAAGTAAGAGACAGGGTTAACGAAATAAAACGTTTGGATTCTAAAAATATCATTCAATATTGCACAGGAAAAAAACGCAAGAAAAGCCATAACTTCACGCTATTATTCTGTGAAACGGTTGTACGCCTTCCTGATCGAGAGATCACAGCATATTTCTATTCAGAAAAATATCCTACAGCGGTGTCTCTACCACTTTGCGATAATAAATATATAAGGAGTATACATCGAACAAAATTAAACAAGAAACAATTAATCAAAAATTTCTTTCTTTCTCATCAGATTAAAGGGTTCAGTTTCTTCAGTGACCTTTTCATTTGGTTAACTCTTTTACGGGTTAAATATTTTAACATTCAGGATTTATCAATAAATATTGCTGATTAATCCAAATGAACAATGAAATAGTAATTTTTTACACGACCTATGTATGAACCTGATTTCAAACTGATTCACACTTATTGTAGGGTTTTAGCCCGCAAAAAATACTTAAAATAAACCTCTTCGCTCCATGAACCAATAAATAGGTGCTTCTTTGTTCAGATTAGTTTTCTCCTCCCCAAAAATAATTTAGCTAAGAATGGCAGGGCTACCTATATTTATAACCAATGAGGTCAATTGATCGAGGAGTCCATAAAACACTCGCCCTACACTGCGGCGTTTGACTCCGGCCTGGATTTAAGGCGACCGATATCCTTATATTTTGCTCTAATAAAGCCGTGACGTCAGTGCTACAAAAGTATATTGTATTGGCTAAAACATGTCACAAGTACTCTGTATTAGTCTAAGGTACTCTGCAACCATAGGCAGAGGGGCAACGTATACTTCAATCGTTATGTCCAGTAATCCAAAACTCCTGAAAGACAGGCATCTTCATCATCATCATCATCATCAGCCACACGACGTCCACTACTGAACATAGGCCTCCCCCAACGATTTCCAGACGGACTTGTCAAAGGCGGCCCGCATCCAGCGCGTTCCTGCGAACTTTATCAAGTCGTCTGTCCACCTTGCAGGTGGACGGCCGACGTTACTCTTGCTAGTACGTGACCTCCACTCGAGAACTTTTTTGCCCCATCTGCCGTCAGTTTCTCGAATTATGTGCGCTGCCCATTGCCACTTCAACTTGCCTATCCGGTGGGCTATGTCAGTGACTTAAACTTCTCTTACTAAGACAGACAAGCGTTAAATGTGGTTGTGCAGAAACGAATATATCGGTTGCCGTTAAGGTCAATAAAAAACAAATTACATTTTCCATACAAACATCTCAAAACAAAAATCTCTAACGTACGAAATTTAAGTTTTTCTAGACTGACCAAACAATCAAAATACCTGCTTTGGCGACGTCACTTGTGCTATTTCGTTTTAAAGGCCACAAACGGCGAAGTATATCCTCAGCCATGACACGACGCACAAACTTTTACATAGGCACCAATATCTTTCTTTTTATACATATTATATACTAGTAGTGCTCGCGGCTAAGCTCGCGTGAAAAAAATTTCCGGGACAAAATATTTTCCCCGGATAAAAAGTAGCCTATAGCACTCAGGATTTATGTAGCTTCCTATTAGTGAAATAATTTTCAAAATCGGTTCAGTAGTTCCTGAGATTAGCGCGTTCAAACAAACAAACTCTTCAGCTTTATAATATTAGTATAGATTGTTATTGTACGTCGCTATAAGCTGTGAATAATAAATACATTTTCTTCCTTCTTCTTTCTATTCTTAATCTGGCTATACACCGCCAACTTTCACAATAATATTATCGCTGATAAAATGTAACTGAAACGTCGATTTGTTAATATACCATGGCTATGTCGACCTTATATTCTCCTTCGCTGCACGGAAAGATTATAAGTAATTGATCGAATTTCGACCAGCGATGCTAGTTATAACATCGGCCACTGACGTAAGAGACGCGTTCTGTGTTCCCACGGGATCGCCAATTTACGAGACGGAGATGGCAAAATATCATGAATGTATAGCACAAAAATTAGGCATTATAATGTAAAACCACACTGTTATCACGCCTTATACCCGAAGGGGTACGCTGAGGTGTAACCAGGGCACGCACTATTCGCCTGCGTGCCAAGATGTGGTAGGGGGCAACCCATCGTCGTATCGGGAAATTCCAAACACCAAGCTGATACTGAGCAGTAAAACCCAATATCACTGTTCAACACTGCATTCTTATCCGGCACTTTAGGCAGGTGCTCATACTGCGCAGGCAATATAACTACGCCACGACGCAGTTGTTAGTAAGTTATGAAGTAAAAATATTACAAACTAGACGTCTGCTCGCGGCTCCAACCACGTGAAAAGTTTTTCCGGGACAAAATAGCCTATAGCACTCAGGAGTAATGTAGCTTCCTATTAGTGAAAAAAAATCCACAATTGGTCCAATAGTTTTTCAGTTTATCCATTAAGAAACTTCCTAAGCATATTATAAATCTACCATTAAAAAAATGTAAAATTACTGTAAAAGACCGCCTCTGTAAAAAAGGTTACTATCGTATTTGCGATTATCTGGAGGATACAAATGCTTGGGATTAAATTGCTCGGATTCACTCATGTTCTATAATTTGATTATGTTACATATATTATTATTTTTTTGACATGATTTTTTTTTTTTGACATCATTGTTTTACATATTATTATTCTTATTCTGACATTTTTTTTATTCGATTGTAATTAGGTTAAGTGATTTTTGACAGATGGATATGTGCGACTTTCCCGGGTAGTCCTAAGAGTATATTTTTGAACATACTACGTTACTCATTTGATATACCCCTTTGTTGCATCTCTTTTGTCTTGGTTAGCCACAATCTGAGTAGTCTTGCTCGCTTTAATGTCTGTGCTTGCGGCGGCGTCGTGTGCCGGGTCGGTCACTTCCCTGAAACATGGTTGAGGAGGCCGATGGCTGGCACATGCGTCATACTCGTGAACGGGTGCTGCTTGTGTGGACTGGTTTGCTCTGTTTGATGGTTGACTTTATTTTTTTTTACTTAAAATTAAACATGTAGGTGGTTGTTTCACCTAGGTACTCTCCGTTAATTTTCGCAGTTAATATCCATCTTTAAAATTTGAAGTAATATTGTGATTTACAAATTGTAAAATATATATATATAAAAAAAATGATAAAAGACCTACGCTGAGTTTCTTGGTGCTTCTTCTCAGATCAGTGGGCTTTTCCGAAGCACTGGTAGAATCTTTTAGTAAAACAACATTGTGAAAAATGACGTGTAAAAGTGCCCTTAGGGGCCTATTTACTGAATAAATGATTTGAATTTGAATTAACACAAACAAACAATCAAATCCTTCCTCTTTATAATGTAGATTAGAATAAATTATATTACATAACGTCCATCATCACCACTCTAAACCTGGTGGTGGGATATTTGTACCCGCTTGAATAGCAACCATCGTACCCAAGGTGTAAAGCCATAGTGACTCACGTGAGTCGCGTCCTGAGATCAGTTTGTGTATAGGGTACTAACAGATATAATTGTGTCACCTGGGGAGTGACGATCATCTCTCGTTAGTCGTCATTATCGAGATCCTTCTCATACGTGTATAAAGAGTGAGAACCGGGTGGTCCGTGCCCACCCCAGAACTGCCTGACGACCACCCACAGGACTTTGGAGTATTCTACTACTACGACCAAAGTTATGAAAAGTACACAGAAGTAATTTTTTCGGTCTAGCGCAGTCTCTCTTCCTAAATTACTCTAGCTACGCTCATGGCCCTAATCCGCTTACAATCAGGTGTAGTCGAAAGTCATTGCCTTCCCCGTATATAAAAGAAGGCACTTTTCACCGTCATTTTCTGGCAGGGGCTAGTATGGTTGCTGAGATCGTTGTTCTGTTTCGATTTTTGGCCATAGTCAACCCTAATAGGCACCTTTCGTTCTTGGTTAGTTATTACAGTACCTAAGACCATATAAAGCTGCACCCGCATATATATTTGCCTATGAATGAACGGATAATCATACTAACTTTGCAGTCGAAATTAATTCAACCGAATGTTAAAAAAATATTGACGAGCTTTTCGAGCACGGCACTCGCTACATGCTGTAATCCGTAAATACCTAACAATACCACAGAGAATTTTGGTATAGGAACAACGCATAAAGCTAAGAATTGATGTTACTAGGGAATCAACAAAGATCAGCAAGACATTACGAAAGAACCCCATGCTATAAAAATCAACCCGCAATCATCAAATATCTAATCTAAACGCCACTAAAATCTGGAATATTCGCGCAAGGTTATTTCCAGCTTGATAAACTTGAACTGCGCCACACTGCAGTTCAAGTGCACGGATCAATCAATGAAGTTCAAGGCTGCACGCTTCGCACCCCCGAACCACAGCACCGCACCCTCCGTCCCCTCTCCGGGCAACCCCACGCCCACGTAGTCACCCCGCCGGCCCGCCGCGTGACGTCAGCGCGCCATTCATGCCTCCCTTGGTCGATAACCATGTGAATGAAATCCTCCTAGCCAGTTTCGGCCACGGCGGCCAATCTCAACGGAGATCAGCCAGGTACGCAGGAGATATTATAGTGCACAAGTGTGTGCGCAATACACAGGTGCACTCGCTATTCCTTCACTCTCATAGTCCGGTGAGACGGCAATCCGACATGACCGGAGAGAGATCAGGCGCAGGACCAACGGCTTTACGTGCTTTCCGAGGCACGGGGGTATCACACCGCCAACTTCCTGACTCCGAGCTGCGACTGAGTAAATTTTAAGATGAAAATACCCAGTCACAATTTTTTTGGCTCGACCCGGGATTCGAACCCAGGACCTCAGCGCGCAAATCGTACTCGTAATGCGTACGCAATACCACTACGCCACCGAGGCAGTCATACCGATCATGGTACATGGTTATCATACCGATAACCATGTACCATGTCACGAGAGAATCACGATTTAACTGGTGGTAGGCTCTCATATGTAAGAGTCCGTCTGGGTGGGTACCGCAATACCTATTTCTACCGCCAAGCAGCAGTGTGCATGCACTGTTGTGTTTCAGTTTGAAGGACATTGTAGCCAGCGTAACTACTGGGCAAAATGAGACTTAATATCTTATGTCTCAGGATGACGAGCGCAGTGGAATGTCACACAGTGCTTTGTAACTCAAGGTGCTGGATGGTGTTGCTACTGTTTATTGGTGGTCGTATCTCTTACCACAAGGCAAAAGGCATGCTCGTCTCTTCATTCTATGCAATAAAAAATTTACTCTAGAAGCTGTTCAATATCGGTAAAAGGTAGTTAATAGGACCCAAGGAGTGAAAGAAAACAAAATTAAGACTATATGTACATGGAGTACATGAAATAAGACCGGCCGATTTCTTAAGGAGAGCAAAACGCAATTAGTCAAAATGGCTAAGGTGGATATTTTCCATGAGTAGGTACTAAATTTACTATATAATAATACCAGCCCTGTATTATATACTGTCCCACTGCTGGGCACGGGCCTCCTCTACAACTGAGAGGGTTTAGGCCTTAGTCCACCACGCTGGCCTAGTGCGGGTTGGCAGACTTCACATACCTTCGAAATTCTTATAAAGAACTTCTTAGGTGTACAGGTTTCCTCGCGATGTTTTTCTTCACCGTTAAAGCGAACGGTAAATGATAAACAATACACACGTAACTTTGAAAAAAAAATCAGGGGTGTGTGCCTTGAAATGAAATGAAATGAAATGAAATAAATTTATTCGAACCCATAAAATGTTATACATTATTTAGATTAAGTTAATATTAACTCTACCACCAGTTCGGAAAGCAGTTCTCACTAGAGAAGAACGGGCAAGAAACTCTAGTGTTGCTCTTTTCAAAATCAGTTCAAGGTTAAAATACAATTAATAATAATAATAAAAAACATGATATAGATATTTTTGTTATTTTTGTTTAGAGCAGTTCATTTATATACTCGCAAAAAAGGTAATAAATTGGGTTATGAACCTCCGGACATTGTCTCGGCAGACCGTTCCATTCCCAACTAGGCTATCGTCCACTAAATTTACTATACAGAAAATAATATTCAGCACCCTCCTGGTAGCATAAGATAGACCACAGAGGCTAAGGGCATCTAATTCTAACGATCAATGGTGACTTACAGGTTCTCATAGGTAGTAAAGTGTGTTTTTGAAACGAAGTTCCTTATTGCGCGTTGTGAAAGGGAGCTGGACGGAAAAAATTCTCACGAAATTTGAACGACACTTTTATACTTGCCCTGTGAAACCTGCCAGTAACAATAAAGAACTGGCCGTAAAAGTGACATTCGAAATTTAAATAAAAAAAGACAATTTTAGAAATTGCTGTATTTTTTAGAGAAGTTCTTTTTTGGTTAGTTGTATGTTAATTTTAATGTCAATGCTTGCTTAGGTGATGATCGTGACTCGATGACATATCTATTGTGTAGGTAGAAGTAAATGTTTTCATTGATGTGGTAACGATGTAGTTTGTCAAGGCCCGCGACGGACGAGTCCATATACATAGGGTTTTCTCATACATCTATATATATAAGCGGGCCTTGAAATATACAATTATTATTTTAACTTAAAAGAAATAAAATTTTATTACAATATCTTCACTAATTAATCGCAAAAAAACTTCGTTCCATCCGGGTGTCCCTTGACACCTCTCAAGTTTTATTATTTATATATTACTCTACCATAGTATTTTCACGTAACGATAAGTGAAGTGAAGCCCAAATAAGATGACGACCAGCTCAGAACATTGACTTCCCAACTGAAAATTGTCCTCGGCAATGGTAGACCATGTTGGAATTATTGGAACTACTAGAATTGAATCCTATCACTTGCCCCAAACCCTACGATGAAACGAGAATGCGCGAACTATCTAGACTAGGGGAAGCTGCTGCTGAATTGAAACAAAAGGATATTTAGAAAGAAAGAAATACGTTTATTGCGATGACACACACTAAAGATAATTTATAATTTACAAATAGAAATTATACCTAATCATAGTAGTTTAAAATTTATATAATTAACAAAACAATAAGTCTAACAGGTATAACAAGCAATGCGTACCGTACCCATTGAACAGTTGTGTGAGTCCGCAAAGGGATTATGGATGACATAGCTGCCGTCTCCTTGTTCCAGTGGCTGCATGCTGTGAAACTTAAGTTCTATGTTAATTCCGACAATCATTTTTGAACTTTTGATAATTGTTTATGCTACTATAATACCCTCGCCTACTATAACATCCTGGGGAATAGTAGTAGTAGCTGTAGTTGGACCGGTACCAACACTTGGGATTACAAATGAGATCTTACAGATCTACAGTTTATTATCACACTCGTGGCCTTTAAAACAAAAATCACATCAAACTGTGACTAACAAACATTATTTCTTTTTAGGTGTAGATTATTTCGTGTCTAACAAATAAATGAATCTTTATTTCGGAATCGGAACTAAATTAACAAATTATATTTTATTACATAATTATGTACTCTTCTTATGGCATTATATTAAAGAGATTTTTAACGAAACACAACAGGTTTAAAATGCGGCTGTCTTCTCTAGAGCTAATATAGTAACTGATAGATTTAGGTACTCCATCAGCTCATGAAGAATATTAGGCCTGGTGTGATAAGTACCTATATTCTTTTTTTTCATTATTTGCGTTACACAGACAAATAAGAAATATAGGTTTGAAGTAATAAAAATACATAGCCGTGGAACCAAACATCGTTAACCACTGATAAGTTATTGGAACTAAGTGAAAGTGGATGTAGGCACTATATTACAAAGAGAGGTAACAATATTATTATAATTTATTAAGTGTACGTACATTATAATAACATTTGCAACTCCAGGTTTACCATTATATGAAGATTAGGATTGATAATATTTTAATAGAGAATAAAAGTAGAAACTAATTAAATATGTCTACACTATTAGTTTACCAGTAACTTTTTAAAGGTATAAAGAGAAGTGGAAAACATGTCAGTATCATTGTGTTTATAGTCTCATACGTATGCACTAAACGATTATATAGTGGTGAACGCTTGCCCGCGTTGACTCGACATGTTGTAGTAGCGACAAGCGAACAACTTATGCGTATGCGAGCGCCGCATGTGAGAACGAAATGGAACTTTGTAGCTAATTTTACGGGTTAAATCTGTGCAATCAAACTTATTATTACATATGCCATATAATAACATCATTCCGAGCAATTATAGCTCGCGTGGCGAAGGGAAAATTCGTAAGGATACCTGCATAGGTACACTAAGAATTCTACAATAGAATTTGGAAGATGCCTAGCGAAGTCGGCCAATAGGAACTAGGCTTAGTGTGGGCCTGGGCCCACACTAAGCTCTGGTCTCTGGAGACCAGATCTCGGTAGTAGAGATGACCTTGCCAAGTAGCAGGACAATATGTGTATAATGTTGTATTATCAATCTCATGTTATATTTATAGAAACTGTCCCAAAATTCAGGCGGTTGTTAATCTTTTCTTATATGTTTCTTATAGGTATATTTGAATTACGAGATGAAAAAGCTCGCTTGACAAATGCCAGAAGGTCCATAGACCATTAAATTAGCAATAGTACCGACAACTTCGTATCATGCTATGCATAACATTGAACTGCGCTCGTCATCCTACGACATTATACTTATATACCGTTACTCCATGATTATGCCAACTACAAAGTTCAAACTAGAAGGCAGGGTATTCAGACTGCTGTGACAATGCGTCTACTCCTACGCAGAAGTATTTTCACCAGAGACCGACTAGGTAGTGAAGAAGTAGCAGATTTTATACTTTATAAATAGTCAGTGAAGCGACGTGCAGCGGGTGGCGCAGGGTGACACAGGGTGGCGCGTGGGTTTGATGACGTCAGCAGAGCCCCAGCCGCGCACCACCCTCCCCCCAAACCGTTGCCTTCACCACCCCCCATCCCAGACCCTCGTCCCGCTGTTCAACTTGACATTCGCGAGGCTGTATCGATCCCGCGGACCGTCGCAATGCCGAGGCCAGCGCTGTTTACATTTCGCAAGTTGTGAATGAAATCAACGCGTTTCATAACATAGGACGGTATGTAACAATTATCTACTATTTCGCTTTATGCCTTAAGAATATGGAGGAAACACTATATATTATTCTCTGTAAAAATGTAGATTAGTCTTTATTATTATTATAGATTCACTGGCTTATGTTGCGATTCCACCCTCGTAGAGTGATTTTCCGGGATATAAAACCAAGATGTATTTTTGGTCTATGGTCTGGATTGGATTTGAAAAAGTCTTAAAGCCTGTTTTAACTCATAATATTCAGGCACTTAAATATTATCCAGTGCCTAACGTTTTAGACAGCTAATACTTAGGACTCATTAGATCTATTTGGAAACCACTGACCAAAGAGCATAATAGGCTTAGAACATCTATGATAATAGGCGTATTATATACTGTCACTGACAGTTACTTCAATACCTTCATTATTTCAACAAATCATTTCGAATAAGCAAAAATAATGATACTTCTAAACTTGAAGAAGTTAGAAATATCACTATTTTCCCTTTATGCAAGGAGAGGCCAGCTTTTTGTACTTTTTTCTTGATTTCGTTTGTGGCGCCTCCCCTGGGTTTCTCCGTCTCCCAACGCGCTGTAAGTCCTGTAGGTCGAGTCCGGCTGTGGCCCAGCACTGTGATGCAGGCGTGGTACCACGACGGCTCGACACAGGGCTGCCAGCCGGCCCCGCGCTCCGCCGGGAGCGGGGGCCACCACGGGCCACGACAACAACCTCCCGATGACGGGCGATCGCTGAAGCGTCACGGACGCCGAACTGTTTACCCAAGAGAGTAAATAAGATGTTAATAATGGATTGAGAGGCGTCCGAGACCAACAGGATCACAAATCACGGGCGATCCGCGACAAGGGGTCAGTAGCTGAAGAAAACCCAGAGGAGGACAATATCTTTTATATGCGCTCCGTATATATGCTGCGCATGAGAAAAATTTCAATAGCGCGATCCAGGGTTTTGCGTTAGTACTAGAGTGCTTTATGATTTAGCTTTTTGGTTTTGTTTATATCTGATGAGTATAACGGTAAAGAAATAATATGAGTAAAATTAATTATAGTTTCATTTACAAACTTGGCGTATTTTTAATATTTCTGATTTCTGTAGAACCGCTAGCTCATTGGTCGTTTTAATCATGTGAACAAATCGGGTCGCCAATGCTAGCGGCCCGAGCGCGCTCCGGTGCGGGGAAGTCCCGATGACTATTAACTGCATTTACAAGAGTATTCGACAACTACATAGAAATAAAATACTAAATGTCGTTGTGCTGAGTTTTAACTTTCAACGTCGACAACGCTTCATTTTTAAATAAATTAAAAAGGCTATGTGAGCTTAGCTAACTTAGCTTAGACACACACACATACACATACACTCACGCCTTTTACCCCCGAAGGGGTAGGCAGAGGCGCAACTAGTGCACCCACTTTTCGCCGTGCGTATTCCGTCCCATGATGTAATAGGGAGTGCGAGCCTATCGCCACATCGGGCACAAATTCCAGACTCCGGGCTTATACTGAATAGAATAATCCAATATCACTAAGCCCGACCCGGGGATCGAACCCGACACCCCAGCATTGTAGTCGTACCGTGATAGAACTACGCCACCGAGACAGCCTAACCGAGTATCTTAGATCTCGGTCTATAATCCATATTAGGGTTTATTTATTTTACACACGTAAATTTACATTTTTGATATGTTTGGTTGACTTTGACGGAACAAGTATTGTTATTAGTTATACATTTCTCGTTAATATGTAATAGCTTGTAATTAGCAACTTTTTCCTAACTCATATTAGATATTTCATGCTTTGTTATTTGTCTGTAAGCTTCTCTTAAAATAATTAAAATAAAATAAATAAAACAAATGTGTTCATCGACAAAGTTGCGGGCACCGGCTAGCGGCGTTTATTATCAGTAGATACTAGTGTGAGTCATGCTTGCTTCCCGAGCGGGTATCGTGAGCCGGTTTTGTAACATGTGCAGCTTTAGACAATCATTTATTATACAATAATTAAAGTCCGCAGTTACCGACACAAAAGCGCCATTTATGAGCACGTCTCTTGAATGCTGATTTACACAAAACTGCGAAGTGGAAGATCACTAATTATTCTGAATATAAAGCATGCCTACGAATATCAATTACTAAAAAAAATATTAAAACAAAACAAAAAACCCGACTGCGTCACAATGTGCCGTCTTTATAAAATTTATTGAAGAACTGAAGAGATAGAAACAGGATTTTAATTTGAATGTTTTATTTTGGTTTTGAATAATCTTAGTTGACAGTGTTCACAATCTCAAAATCTCTTTAATACGGTCGAAGCCGCGGGCGAAAGCTAGAATACAGATCAAATACAGCACACAAATAGATCATATATTTGTTTAACGTATATGCTACTTTTTGTCCCAAACAATATCACAGTTCTAGTAACACGCAAGGAAAATGCTGTCGCTTCTGAGAAAAAGTCCAGTTATTTCAAAAAAGAAACTTCAAGTCTTAATGCGTAGGTACGAAACATGTTATAATTCGCAAATGAATATTTCAGCCAACTGTTACGTTCCTCGATGACTAGGTATACTTCTTGGCAGTAACACTTAAAAATAATGAAGATCTAATACTAGCCCTGTATTATATACTGTCCCACTGCTGGGCACGGGCCTCCTCTACTACTGAGAGGGTTTAAGGCCTTAGTCCACCACGCGAACCTAGTGCGGATTAGTAGACTTCACATATCTTCGAAATTCTTATAAAGAACTTCTTAGGTATGCCGTTTTCCTCACGATGTTTTCCTTCACCGTTAAAGCGAACGATAATTGATAATACACATGTAACTTTGAAAAGTCAGAGGTGCGTGCCTTGGGTTTTGAACCTCCGGACATTGTCTCGGCAGACCGTTCCATTCCCAACTAGGCTATCGTCCGCTTATCAATATTAAATTTTCAAGCCTACTTACAGTGCGCCTCATATGTTTAAATTAGCATTAACCTCAGTGCGTTACAAACTCAACGATTGCTCCCTTGTATATGCAGGCGTAGAGCCCATCGGGTATCTGGTTAGTAGATTATACGGGACCAATGCTTTGTCTTAGACTAACATGCTTAGTCTATTCTGCCGCCGTGCGTAAATATATTTAGACTTTATACCTAACAGTGCCCAATTTATTTTAGGTGCTTGTATTTGAAAAGAAAAACTTTTTAAAGCGTGATGATGTGTGGGTGTGATATTTTACCTTATGAGGTCTACTTCTATTTAAAGTTTAAGGAATTCTGGTGAAACAGAAAGCATGTATGATGTGCAATACCTACCTAATAATATTATTATCTCTCACACAATAATGCAATCATTTACTATGACTAATGAAATAGTTTCATGTACAAATACCTGCCTCCCAATAATCCAATATCATTGCTACTAGCGCCATCTATTATGAAATGTCAGCATTATCTTCTCTTAGTTCAGAATTACAATGTAGTTGATTAATAATCCACGATTTAGAAGATCATATTATTCGTTTTATAACTTTTATACAATCATTTATGTAAGTACTGTTAGCATTTATATACTTTAATATTAATATAATTGGTAGTATAATTTTGATTTACATAACAACAGGCCCATTAGCTCAGTTGGTTAGAGCGTCGTGCTAATAACGCGAAGGTCGCGGGTTCGATCCCCTCATGGGCCACTATACTTTTGCATTTACTTGACAGGTCTTTCGTATGTGCAAGTTAGTCTAGATTCTTAAATCTAGACAATTCAATCAACATAGTAGTCGGTTTAAGTACATTTTTAAATCTTAACCGTGGGACGCTGGGTTTTATAGTTAGGTGTCAGCTGTTCAAAAATTTAAAAGTATTCTTAATTTAAAAAAAAACTCAAATCTATCGTTTTTACTAATTCACAATGATTATAATATTGCAACGTGGATAAATTCTCTAAGGTGATGGATAAATTGGATAAATTCTCTAAGGTGATGAACCGTGGAACATGATGGAATGGAACGGGTCATTATGGCGGTGACCTGATACATGCATACGAGAACGGAGAGATCAGAGACCTATCAATTTCTGTTATTCCCATTGGCGAGTTTAGGTAATAAGTAGGTATACCGTAGGTAAATCTTTATACTTCTTCTGTTCAAACAGTGTTTTCTGTCTGAAGTTAACGCGCATATTGAAGGCCGTAAATCACAGTGCATATTTGCAAATACTCTTAGCAAACGTCGTGTTCAAAATGTACGTACGACTTACGAGCCAATAGCTCTAACTCACAAGCCATGGCATCGTCTGGATTCTGCCGGTTCGTATATTTAAATGTACCAACAATATCGTAGTCGCGATATTCCTAGCGTCTTCGTCGTCCGCGTCTAAGATATCCAAAACGAAAGAATAGGATCAATTTCTGTAGTATTATAAATGCTCTTTGATCGGAAATTACAAGTTATTGAACCATTTAAGTTAGCCGTCGATGTCTTCACTGCTCTAGTGTTTTTATGCCAAAATTCGCGATAATGTACTTATATAGACATGTGCACTAACCTGGCCTCTGGAGTCTGAAATTTCAGAATCTTTCCAAAATGACTTTCATCTTGGTTAGGTGTGTACAGTCAGCAGCATAAATATCTGTACAATATCAAAATTCAAATCGACTATATACTTCGGTGGTTTGGCCACATTAAAAGGATGGATGAAAGGAGAGTAACGAAAGAAATTTATGTCGCGAAGGTGAGTGGTATTGTCTGACGGGGACGTTCTAGACGTACCTTTATGGACCAAATTGACGACCTCTTGAGGAAGGGTCAAATAAGTTCTCGTAACCGACGAGCATGTATGAAGAGACTGATGACTGTGGAAGAAGCGAAAGAGGTATGCTTGGATCGTAGCACTTGGCGCTCCATAGTCTCTGCCTACCCCAATGGGAGAAAGGCGTGAGTTTATGTATGTATATACGCGTTAAGTTAAACTGAAAAAACAATGTTCTTCGTATGAAGTAAAGCAAATCTCTTTTATTTTATTTTTGTGAAGAGAAAAAAAAGATTAGTAAGAACACAAAAGTATGTAGGCAATTTGAAATTTTGAATTTGTTCAGCTACTTATGCTGGTGGCTGTGGTTGGAAAAGTGTATGCTCGACCACCTTACAAAACCAAACTTTTCCCATCACTCGAGTTGTATGCTAACCGTATTATTAAAATCTAAGTTACCTCTAAATAAGTATTTTTATTAAAATATAAAATCAACTTTTAATTACGCTTTTAGACACACAAGTACTCAAACTAAGACGCCCGTATGAAAATGGGTTATATTATGTAGGTTTTTATTTAATTTAAAGTAAAACAAAAAATTGGTTGGCAAACACTTGTATTTGTAAAAAAATAACACAATACATATACAATGCACCGGCTTCGTACCATTTTCATAGTTTATACCCCTCCTATTAACAAATTTACAATTAAAGCTATGTGCATATTATACATCTAGTTCATGGTGTTTTTGTATAAACAGCGTGGTTTGAAACAAGGAATAGCTAATTAATTGCTATATTCGCATTTAATATATTAATTATTTTTATCATTTTATTCTTTACATTTTATTGTTCATTGTATCGACCTCAAAAATGTGAATTCACTCAGCCATAAATGTGGATGAGATCAAAGAAATGTACAAAAATTCCGCTACATCGCATAAGCGGGGTACTTGTAATGAATCCAGTACCGATAGCACGAATTTACGCATTATCGTATAGTATTCGTAACAAGTAAATCAACTCGTGAGACGATACCATAGTAAAAAAAAAACATGAGTGCTGACATTTTCCATACATTTTGACACATGCTTGTCTATGGTTACTCGATACTATTCGAAGTTTACACGCGCGCAAAATCTGTGTCGTATTTTAGTTCCAATTAGGCTCACCGGGGCGCTGTTCAAATATACAAAACTTTACATAGTCGAAACCATTACTTTAACTATACGATACTGCGTAAACTCGTGCAAGGGTACAGGCCTCGAGAGCAAATGCCATTATCAGAAATTGTCTGCCTTTTCACTAATTCTTGGACGGGTCTAGTATATCTACGTAATGATATTCTCCAAAAAGTTGCTGATTTTAAAAATATTAAAAGGCCAACTCTTCCATTACCATTTTCCTGTATTCAGTAAAAATATTAATCATTAATTCGCTATGGATGTGAAAATAATCGATTTACAAAATCTGTCTCGTTATCATTAAAGTTAAGCGACGTTTCTACGTGCGGAGGAAAGTTTTATATTCTATAGCAAAATGGAGAATGCCTTCGTACCAAAATGGAGAGTGTGGGTAGGTATACCCACACTCGCATACGAAAGAATTTCATAGGAAACTTTATCGATTTGATTAAACTTTATAAGTGCATAAACATTATTATTATATACAGTTATTTATAACATAAATTAAAAATAAAATCAAGATCTTCAATTACATTAAGATACCAACAAACTTAATTGCTAAAGGAAAATTGTAACTAACGTACCTTATCTACAATCTTACTATTTAATGAGTTATCGATTTGTATTGATATTTCATTACTTCACTTTTGAGTATACAGGGTCATTTTGACATTGCGTTAATAAATGAAACCACATACTTATCTCGTTGAAAATAACACTTTCCATTAAGTTATTTTAACCATAGATGTAAAATAAAATTGTGTAAGTTTTTAACAAAATAAATATCAATAAAATGTAACTTTAGCTTTACACGCCCTAATGCCACTATGACTGCTCTAGGAGAATTCGTCGCAGCAGCAACATTACACTTTCAGTCAGAAATACACTTACGCACACACCGTATTCGCACTAAACTACAAAATGATCAAAATTGGAATACCACAACCGGGATTTTTGGCGAAAGTATTCGTTATTCATTGATAATTTTTAGCACGATGTAAGCAGAGGTATAGACGAATATGTGGTTTCATTTAGTAAAGCAGTGTAAAAATTACCCTGTATAAAATGTTTGTGTGTTCATAAGTATATACTAACACCTGGTTACTGGTGGGCTGTTTGTGACCAAAGCGTAATTTATTGCAATATTCAATCGATAAAAAACCTTTTCACAAAGTTGTATCGATTACATATCGATATTATTTGAACTCGAATATATGAATGTCAGACATTACTCAATTTAAAAAATAACGAATTATATCCTCAAAGCTATAACAGAAATATTGTATTTCATACCAACAATTTATCGATATTATATTACACGCTAAAACTGAGTCGTCAATTACCAATTTCACATTACACCATAAACAATTCTGCAATAGAAGCATAGACAAGCGTCAGGTGTTGTCGATGGTGTGGAACGGTCAGTTGTCTATAACTAGCCAGCGGTGTGTTGTGTTCTCGACTTCTTGATGCAATAACGGTGTTCGGACACGAAGCTTCACTTCCAAGGATCCTCCGGCGGGTCGACGGCCGTCCATCAACTATCAACACATTTATCAGTCAGCTCGTTATTGATCAACTTTTTGGGTAATTTAACTGGATTTTTATGCGGGTACGGCAGACCCCAACTGGTGGTTAGCTAGTTTTTTACGGTAAGCAGCGGCTTACTTGTGCCCTTGGCACTGCTGACGGCCATGGGCGATGGTAACCATCAGGTGGGCCGTTAGCTCGTCTGCCTTCAACCGCAACCAAAAAAAAAGCTAAGCGGGGTCCAGATAGTGTTGAATGACTAGAGATTCCTCGCTAGTCGACACCAAGTTCCATTAGTTGAAGATGCGATGAACAGAAACCGGTGAAGACAAATAATGCGCTCTAAATTCGGTACATTCAATGATGACCATCTCCTCAGTCATGAAGGACCGACTAAAGAGAGTCAACACAATGCAAACCTATTTCAAATTGGATATACACACGCTGATCCTAGAACGAGACACGTGGGCCATTATGACTTTACACTTTGAGTACAATGGTCGCTATACAGTCGGATACAAATATACTACCAGGGTTGCATTTTTGGTCCAATAAATAATTGATTTTTAACCATAATACCATCAGGTATTACACCTTAATATTACAACTTACGCGAGACATCACACTACTAGCTTACAAAAGCGGTTTCACTCATGTATTCTCAACACCCGCCTACGAAGATGACTTACTTAACGCTTGCCGTACACGTTCGGTTTCCTTATTAGGTTTCCTGATCAGGAATTCAGATTCGGTATTCCGAGTGACTAGCGCAAACGTCCGGTTTTTTGTACCAACACGTTCGTTTTCCTAATTAGGTTTCCTGATCAGGAATTCAGGAACGTGTGCGCGTTGTTCAACATTTTTTATGTAAACGGAGCATTCATGTTTCCGAATCTGAATTCCTGATCAGGAAACCTAATCAGAGAACCGAACGTGTGCGGCAAGCGTAATAGTTCGAAACTGGTCGACGATTCTGATCAAGAAAACGTGAGTGAAACTGTTTTATGTAAGCTAGTAATATCATGCCTTTTTACGTATCAGGGGTAGGCAGAGGCGCAACTAGTGTATCCGCTTTTATTACCCTTGCCATTAGGTCCAGAGAGGTCATTTACCGTGCAATAAAAATTAACTACTTTAGGCGCGAATTATGCAGAAACGGCGTAAGGTGGAGGCGCGCCGCAGGCACCATGCCGCTTCAAAACGTCCCAATACAAAATGTAGGTTAGGGGACATTTGTGAATTATACTCAAGCGACGTGGCGCAGGCGCATTTCGTCACATGCGGGCCTAGAATGTAACAAAAAAACACGCCACGATCCCGTTTCGTTTTATTGGGATTGGTTGAGAGACTAACACGTGACTGACGTATTGGTCTCTCGATCAATCACAAACATCAAAATTAAACGACATCGTCTTACGAGTTGCGTGTTTTTTTTTTCATATTCTAACCCCACTGTTCTGTTTTGTCGCGTACTCTGCGCCTTCACCTTACGCCGTTTCTGTATAATTCCCTTTAGAATAGTAGGTGATGGTGTCTGTAGGGATGGTGACTCACAGGGTAAGCGTCGTGCAGCGTGGCGTGAGTCTCGAGAGGCGCGAGCTTCACGACGACGGCGCCCACCAGAGAGTCACGAGAGAACCACCCGCTGCAACACACCAGCGCGTCACACCCGCCGCTACAACCACACCACTACCGCTACCACTACCACTATATATAGCATCACGCCCTTTTTTCAGGGGTAGGCAGAGGTGTATCAACACAAAACAGTAGCAACACCATCCAGCATTTTGAGTTACAAAGTACCACGCCATTTCCCTTTCCAGGGTGTAGGCAGGGGCGTATTACACAAACAACACAAAGCAATAGCAACAGCACAGCACCGTGATTAACAAAGTACTGTGTGGCATTCCACTGCGCTTGTCATGTTGATATTTTCCAATTAGCGTGGAGATATTAAAGTTGGCAACACTGTTGAAACGTTTTTTCTTACCCGCGCCTAAAGACTCGCGATTTTATTCATAAACAGTTTATAAACTATTTTAGTTATATGACGTTTTGTCATCTTCCTTCAAACTCAATTGAAAATTCGTTCGAAGAAGACAAAACATTCGATAACTAAAATGCCACTAATATTACAAACGCGAAAGTTTGTAAGAATGTATGGATGTTTGTTACTCTTTCACGCAAAAGCTACTGAACGGATTTCGATGAAAATTTCAGGTCGTAAACTATCTGCCTACCAAATTTCATCGAAATCTGTCAGTGGTTAATCTGTAACGACTTGCGAGAAAAAAAATCCGAAATAAAAGTCCCGCTTAATATTTTTCCGGGATAAAAAGTAGCCTATGTGTTACATTCATTCTTACATACTTTCGTATCTTAGTAATATTATAAAGGTGAAAGTTTGTAAGTATGTATGGATGTTTGTTACTCTTTCACGTAAAAACCACTGAACGGATTTCTATGAAATTTGGTACAAGGGTAGATCATGTCCTGGATTAACACATAGGCTACTTTTTATCCGGGGGAAATATAAACCGCGACTTTTATCTCGAAAAATCACTGGTGGTAAGATTCTCATATGTAAGAGTCCATCTGGGTGGGTACCACCGCAATATCTATTTTTAACGCCAAGCAGCAGTGTGCACGCACTGTTGTGTTTCGGTTTGAAGGGCATTGTAGCAAGTATAACTACAGGACATAATGAGACTTAACATCTTATGTCTCAGGATGACGAGCGCAGTGGAATGCCACACAGCTGTAACTCAAGGTGCTGGATGGTGTTGCTAGTTTATGGGTGGTCGTATCGCTTACCATCGAAGTAATAAAAATTTTTTTTAACGCGGGCTTTATAAATAAGGCCGGTAATTTATGACGGCTTCACAAAACACAGGGTGCCTAACTCACCCCCTAGAGTACACGCTGAGTTTGATAGCGTGTCGTTTGAACACGCGTTGGCACGCGCGGGACCCGCGGTGTATACCGAGAGGGAACACCGCGTTGTACTCGGGACTGTTGGTGTTCTTCACCACTGCCGTCGAGTCTGATACTGGGGCGTCCTGGAAATATATAATAACGCTTTTATCACCGATGGGGTAGGCAGAAGTGCAGCCACTGTTCGCCAAGTGCGTTCAAGACACAAGCATGTCAACTGTCACAAATTCCATACGCCGAGCTGACAATAATTAGAAAAACCCAATGTCACTTTACCCGACCGGTATTCGAACCCGGGACATCAGAACAATGATGACATTACGCACGATGGAACTACACTACCAAGGCAGTCAAGAAATGTATATGTTTGTCAAAAACATGGTCTATTTTTGTGCCATGTTTCTATCAACCCGTTAGCAGCTTCTACATTTACTTCTAAGAAACGCCGAATTATCGAAACATTTACAACAAACTTTCGTAGTTATAATATTAGTAAAAGTAAAAAAAAAACGTACAAACAAACGAATTGAAAACCTCTTTTTTTGGAAGTCAGTTAAAAACACAGACTATGTAAAATTACAATTCTTACTTGCGGATACGGGAACTCGAATTTGACGTACGTGTCGACCTCCTTCGGGTTGGGCACGTTGTACGCGATGCCGCGCACGATTGTGAGCTCTAAGTCGTTCTCGTTAAGGTCCGTGTTGCATTTCACCACAGCGAACTGCCGCGACTCGTAGTGGAACTTGGGCACGCTCTTGCCTAGACTGCGAATTTATATTCAGTTAGAAACAAATCAGAGAATGGGCAAAACAAATAATTTGAATCAAAGATAAAACAAATCAATGAATCCTACTGGTGGTAGGTTTCTCATTATGTAAGAGTCCGTCTGGTTGGGTACCACCGCAATGTCTATTTCTACCGCGAAGCCACAGTTTGCATGCACTGTTGTTTTAGTTTGAAGGGCATTGTAGCCAATGTAACTACAGGACATAATGAGACTTAACACCTTATGTCCCAGGATGACGAGCGCAGTGGAATGCCTCACAGTACTTTGTAACTCAATGTGGATGGTGTTGCTACTGTTTATGGACGGTCATATCGCTTACCATCAGGCGAACGGCACGCTCGTCTCGTCATTCAATGCTATAAAAAAAATATGAGGGAATTTGATATTTGTTTGTGATAGCTCGTCCGCCTATTTGCAAGTAGGTATCACAGTTTTGTCTAAAATTTCGATTAATTCTGAATCGGACTCGCTTACCTACCTCGCCGAGGTAGCTATAGCTACGCCCGTGATCCATGTATCAAGGTATGACTAACCTCTTAGCGACCGCGACAACGTCCAGGTCCTGTTTGACGGCAGCGGCGAGGTGCTCGAACCTGTTGGCCTCGGCGACATTGCCCACGGCGCGGCTGTGCTCCCGGCTCGACAGGCACAGCTTCAGCTGCGACGTCAGCTGGCTGCATAGGAGGGACAGCGCGTCCTCGTCCTCCGCTGACACTGTCGGCATCTCCTCACACGGCCCGCAGTCATCAGCTGACACCACGTCGAAACTGGTGGGATGAGAATGGGAGATTGTTGAGAGTGTAACTACTCGTCCTCGACACTGTCGGTATGTCGACAGACGGTCCGCAGTCCTCAGCTGACACCACGTCGAAACTGGTGGGATGAGAATGAGAGATTGTTGAGAGTGTAACTACTCGTCCTCGACACTGTCGGTATGTCGACAGACGGTCCGCAGTCCTCAGCTGACACCACGTCGAAACTGGTGGAATGAGAATGGAAGAGTTTGAGGTTAGTGTAGCCGTTTACTACGCGATGATGCGCTTAAGATGTTTAAGGGTATTATGAGATTTAGTGACAGTAAAATTTCTTCTTTACCTTATTTTGTCTATTACTCTCTTCCGTTACTTAGTACCGGGTAAAATCAGATAACCTAATTACTGAATTGACCTCAACCTTATTTTAGCCATATAAAAAAAAATCAGTCTGATTTCACCCCTCTATACTAAATTGCCAACACACACACACACACTCACGCCCTCACGCCTTTTTATCCCCGAAGGGGTAGACAAAGGCTCAACTAAGTGCACTTTTCACCGTGCGCAATCCTCCCCATGATGTGATAGAGAGCGAACCTATCGCCATATCGGGCACAAATTCCAGACTCCCGACGGAAATTGAATTCTAAAAAAATCCTATATCACTATGCCCAACCCGGGGATCGAACCGGATTCCTCAGGATAGGATTGCAGTCGTACCGTAATACAACTACGCCACCGAGGCAGTCAATATTCTAAATATTATTATAGTATAGGTAAGGTTTAATATTCAAGGTATTTGAAGGCGAATGCCTCTCTCCATTGCTCTATATCTCACTGCTCATACCCCCAAAACTGAATACATCACTGGCTATTACTATACTATTGCCTCGGTGGCGTAGTTGTATTATAGTACGACTGCAAAGCTGAGGTCTCGGGTTCGATCCCCGGGTCGGGCAAAGTGATATTGAGTTTTTCTATTCAGTATCAGCTCGGAGTCTGGAATTTGTGCCCGATATGGCGATAGGCTCGACCCCTATCACATCATGGGACGCAATAATGGCGATAAGTGGGTGCACTAGTTGCGTCTCCGCCTACCCCTTCGGGGATAACAGGCGTGCCGCGTGAGTGTGTGTGATAATACTCACGTGTGTTCCAAATCCTCCTTCGCCTTGGGAGGGAGCGGGAGAGAATTCAGGTCAACAGCGAGACCTCCCTTCGCCGCTTCGATCACTGTGTCGAATCCTTTCGCCGCTTTCAAGTACTCGAGCGCTTGCTGTGTGTCACCTAAAAATATATTGTCGTCGTTTATTATACAACACCGTGATTACACTCTATTTCATTAGACATTTAAAGATAAACGCCTAATAGAATTGTCTCTAATGAATTTTGTGAGATTTCAGCCACAAGAGTGACACTATGTAACAGTGAAAGAAATTACTTCGTTTTCAGTCCGTCAGGTCGTATATTTCTTCAGATGTTTATTATATCACCATTAATAAACAATAACCTCTTTCACTTGTTATTTTTAAAGCTTCCGTATAATTTATTCAATTTTTATTTTTGGTTCTCCGAACCCGATAACCTCACAAACATACCTTCCCGCTTGGCCTTTAACGCAGCTTCCTTGAACTGCTTCTGCCTTAACAAGAGGAACGCGAGCTGCTTCTCGTACCGACCCGGCGCGCCGGAGGGCCGCGGGGCGGGGCGCGGGGAGGGCGAGGGCGAGGGGGAGGCGGGGGACGGCGCCGGCGCACGCGCCGCCGACTCACCCTGAGGAAACAATGATTTTAGTATACCAGTATAAGTGCCTACATTGATCGTCACTATATTTAATACTAGCTTTTGCCCGAGGCTCCGCCCGCGTTATAAAGTTTTTCCGGGATAAAAGTCCCACTTTATGTTTTCCCGGGATAAAAAGTAGCCTATGTGTTAATCCAGGACATGATATACCCGTGTGCCAAATTTCATCGAAATCCGTTCAGTAGTTTTTACGTAAAAGAGTAACAAACATCCATACATCCAAACATCCATACATTCTTACAAACTTTCGCCTTTATAATATTAGTAGGATATTTTTTATGAATTACAAACTATTAAAATGCATATTTTTTGGGGGTAACGCAATTCATTTATATTTAAGTAGTCAAGTCAACTACCCTATTATACTGCTCACTGCTAGGCACGGGCCTCCTCTAGTACTGCAGACTTCACATACCCTCGAAATTATTAGGGAAAGTTCTCAGGTATGCAGGTTTCCTCGCGATGTTTTCCTTCACCGTTAAAGCTAACGATAATTGATAAACAATACACACGTAACTTTGAAAAGTCAGAGGTGTGTGCCTTGGGTTTGAACCTGCGGACATTGTCTCGGCAGACCGTTCCATTACCAACAAGGCTATCGTCCACTTATTTATGTAGTATCTTTAGTAAAAAGCAATCACGTTTAAACACACACAATAACTTTTATGTACAACATTATACTTCCCAGGGTGATCGTGTCTCACAAAAATCAACGACCAAATTAAAACCTCGGCCTTCAAACAAAACAAACATCACTTACACCTTCAGTAGGCAACGGCGCGTACCCAGGGGGCGTGGGTAGGTCGTCAGTCGCAATCGGTTTGCCGGCCGCGTTGGCCCGCACCGCGTCCGCGTACTGTTTCACGATGCGACCCATGCGTCGGGCCTTCGACGAGTTGCCGTCCTCTTTCGCTTTTGCTTCTTGTTGCTATAAGAAAGGGTTAGGTGTAAATCTTATTTTTTTACGGCATTGAATGACGAGACGAGCATGCCGTTCGCCTGATGGTAAGCGATACGACCACCCATAAACAGTAGAAACACCATACAGCACCTTGAGCTACAAAGTACTGTGTGGCATCCCACTGCGCTCATCATCCTGAGACAAAAGATGTTAAGTCTCATTATGTCCAGTAATTGTACAGGCTACAATGTCCTTCAAACCGAAACACAACAGTGCATGCACACTGCAGCTTGGCGGTAGAAATAGACATTGCGGCGGTACTCACCCAGACGGACTCTTACATCTGAGAGACCTACCACCAGTAATCGTATTCTGTTAGCCCTGTATATACTGTCCCACTCTTTAGCACTAGCCAACTTCATTACCTTCATCGGCAGGATTTTTGTTACACCACGTAATTTAACAATCATGAATTTACCCGATTATTGAAACGGGACAATTATATGTCGACGAGGATTTCACAGGGGCCAAGAAAACGTGGCGAATACTTTGCAATGGTCGTAATTGACCTTTATTTCTTCAACTCATGATTCGTTTGTCAGTCATCACTTTGTCAGGACTAGCATAGTAACCACTAAGTTACCGTAGCGAATACTGATAACTAGTTGAACACTGAACAACGACCAAACTAAAGGCGCTATTCCATTAGGCAAGTTACTTGTATGCAAGTTGCAAATTGCATACAACTTGAACAAACCTGCATACAAGCTACAACTAGCATGTGGGTAGTTTGAACTTGTACATTTTCATTCAAGTGACGCACAAATCGAACGGGCACAAGTAAGTTGCGTCTTTCACACATGATTTCCTACTTAATTTTGAACGTCTCCACTTGTATTCAAGTAAAATTTGTATGCAATTTGCACACTCTCGAGAACATGTTTCCAATGTAAGAAACTTGTACGCAAATGTGACGTCATACTTGCATACAAGACTTGCCCTATGGAATAACGCCTAAAGACTGTCTTCCTCAATTTGTTTTTTTTTTGTTCCTAGCTAAACCCTTGCTAGCCTGACGAGGGTCGGCTTATGCAAGAACAGGTCTTTTGGGTGAGTGCAGAAGGCACTCGCAAACCTTTGAATTAAGTGACAACGCTGAGGGCGACCAAATAACGGGTCACGAACCTCGGCTCAGGACGGCCACTGAGAGGGGATGAGACATCAACGATTGGGCAAATGGCGAGGGCCTTATTTATACTCGCAACTGTCACCCCCACTAATACTTTGACATCGCGACCTGTTTTGCACGATTACTATTTCAAAACTACCCGACGCTCCGACATACATTACTGTAAACAGCGGACCTAGTTTGACAGCAATTAAAGAAAAAACTCCTAAAGGGGGATGAGGGTGAATAAATGACAACATAAGGCATACTACTTTTAGTCATACTTCGACATTGGCAGAATCATCGCGTGTGCGGGGATGCCAATTAAAAAAAAAAAAAGGCATACTACATGACTAAAGAAAGAGATATATTGGTCACCTGAAAATAAGCCAGTCTCTGCCTGAGAGCCTCGTCCACCGACGACGCCGTGACCAGAGGAGCGGGTTCGGCCGGCGCGGGGTCTGACACAATCAATCAATACCATTAGCTGGCAAATTTTTTTTATGGCATCTAATGACGAGACGAGCATGCCGTTCGCCTGATGGTAGGCGATACGACCACCCATAAACAGTAGCAACACCATCCAGCAGCTTGAGTTACAATTCCAATGCACTCGTCATCCTGAGACACAAGATGTTAAGTCTCATTATGTCCTGTAGTAACACTGGCTACGATGCCCTTCAAACCGAAACACAACAGTGCATGCACACTGCTGCTTGGCGATAGAAATAGATATTGCGGTGGTACCCACTCAGACGGACTCTTATAGAGTCCTACCACCAGTAGGATAGCCTTTTTAGTAAAATATCACAGTGCACTTATTGAGATAGAAAGTAGCATCATATTAACCACCATTGAATGGTCAAGGCACTCACTCAGTAACACTCGAAGCTCTATTAAATGCACTGAGCAGTTTATGCGACCTTTGCAAATTCTTACAATCATGAAAACATTCAAGCAAGTTTGGACATTAATAAGATTTACTAACTACCTTCAGCTTTCTGTGTGACTGCCTCAGTCTTGGGCGTCCTGACGGCCGAGGCCACCGTCTCCAGGGTCGGTAGATCAGCTAAATCGAAGTCCATGCCTTCCTCAGTGGTTTTGAAAGCCGTGACTAACGTATCGAACTGCTTTACCGTCTTCAGATACTCGAGAGCTAAGGTCTTGTCCCCAGACCTCTTGCAGTGGAGCGCTGCGGCTTTGAACTCTGCTTGCCTCCCTAGGAAAAGTATGAAGATTGTTTACTATGTGACTGCATTTAATGATGAACGAATTAGTATTTTTAATACTGTGATTTTTATTGAGATTGATAATACCATTTTTTTAACACGAAAATTATAAAATGCTGTGCTTTTTTATTACTAATTATAATTCGCTTGTTGAAGTGGGTACTACACACAATGTTTTTCTATGAATGCCTAAAGAAGAATTGAGTATAATATTGTTGATGACCGAATTATTTTTGTATTTTCACAGGTATCACTGGGAAGGAGGGGGAGATTCCGCTATTTGATACATAGCTCATGTCCTATCTATACAACATGTATTTAATAGACGCATACGCATACTCACGCCTTTTATCCCCAAGGGGGTATGCAGAGGGCGCTACTAGTGCACCCACTTTAGCCGTGCGTATTCCGTCCCATGATGTGATAGGACGCGAACCTGTCGCCATATCGGGCACGAACTCCAGACTCCGGGCTAATAATGAATAGAACAATTCAATATCACTATGCCCGACCCGGGGATCGAACCTGAGACCTAAGCATTGCAGTCGTACCGTAATACAACTACGCCACCGAAACGTGTATTATCAATGCAAAACACTTACTCAATATCCCGTCCAACTTCTGTTGCCTTTCCGGAGGAAGTTCCGGTTCGGTCGGCGGAGGCGGCGGTGGCTCTTTAGGTTCAGGCAGGCTTGGAGGATCCTCGTTATGTTCCAAATCTATTAGCGGCGCTTCCGGAGGAGACTCCGGCGTTTCGGCAACCGGCGGCGGCGCTGGCGCATCGGCCGGCTTGCCTAGAGGAACTGGGGGCGGAATGTCTTCGTCTTTCACCGGCTTTCCGGCTTTGGCCTGTTTCAATAGATCGTTGAGGGTGCGCAGACCGCGAGAAAATCTGTCAAGATAATTTATGAATAGAGGATAATGGGGCAAGATGTCACAACATAAACCATTTCGTTTATGTGGGTTAGTTGACTCCACTGTTCTTACCAGTATTTTACCCAAAACAGATTTCTTAATCATAAAATTGGGGTTTTGGAAATTTTAAATAGTATTATAAAAATATTATACAAATTTAATAAAAGTTAGCCTTTCATAGTGTTGAAGAGGATATACTACATAACAGGTAAAGGATATACGACTGGCGTAGTGACGTCTTGTGTTTACTACGCTTTCACTCTTCCTCATTAAAGTATTGAAATCATTTATTGCTGGATCATTTTTAACAATTTTATTGCTGCTTTCCCGAAGGAGTTTTTTACCAATGTATATGTATAACCTTTTACATGAAATTGGAATTCAAACTACCTTCTTTATACTAAATTAACCGATAAAACAAACAAATAATTTTAGAGTTTTAAATGCCTTAAATGATTTTTTTTATTGCGTCTAATGACGAGACGAGCATGCCGTTCACCTAATGGTAAGCGATACGACCACCCATAAACAGTAGAAACACCACCCAGCAACTTGAATTAGAAAGTACTGTGTGGAATTCCACTGCGCTCGTCATCCTGAGACATAAGATGTTAAGTCTCATTATGTCCTGTAGTTACACTGGCTACAATGTCCTTCAAACCGAAACACAACAGTGCATGCACACTGCTGCTTGGCGGTAGAAATAGACATTGCGGTGGTACCCACCCAGACGGACTCTTACATATGAGAGTCCTACCACCAGTACCATCAGGCGAACGGCATGCTCATCTCGTAATTCAATGCCATAAAAAAAAACAGAATCCAGTTACAGGACGTAACAGTTTACCTTGACTCATGTTATTATAGTGGGCAGTGTCTTTAATGAAACGGAATTGTTGTACAATTATCCTTAACACCATCATAAAAAGTTAGCGCAATAGTAATTGATTAAACAAGTATGTCTCGCCTTGGTCTGTGATGGCGTAAAAACTATGTGGAACGGAATGCCCCAAATTCAAACTTAGATCTGAGAATTTTTTGTGTCGATTTTTCATGATATGTCTAGGATTAGACCCCTCTAAATGGCTGACATGAGGCAGTCAATGCAACCGACTGTCAAATTCTTTCTACAAATGTGAAAGCCTGTATTGTAAATTGCAATGGCATGTAAAAGCAAGAGAAAAAGAACGTAGTATGTATTACGTAGATGGAAGTCAGACCTAAAATACTATCATGTTATTTGTCAGCAAGCAATATATAAATGTTGTAGTCCAGTTGAAACATTTTACCAATACTCATTTTGATTACTGGACATTGTAAGCCTTAACAACCCATTGAGATATCCAGTAACTTACAGTGCTATATTATTGTAAATTCTGGTTGGAACGGCTACTGTTAGTTAACTGTGCGACTTTAAGCAGGCCACTACCTTCTTTAATTTTACAGCTCGATATTTATAAGCTCATTTTAAATTAAATAAAAAAAATCACCCAAACATCTTATCCACAAAAACCGCACATGTTTTTTTTTTTTAATATTACAATTTTTCACTTTTGAAAGTGTGGTGTAGAATCTTACCTTCTGGCACGACTGCTCTCCCCATTCTCCTTGGCCTTCCGTTCCGCTAGCGTGTAGTTGGATATCCTGTCCTGCAGCAGACTGACCGTGCTGTTCTCTGCACTGGAAGCGCCGGGGGGCGCGGGGGCGGGGCGGGTGGCGCGGGGCGGCGGCGCCGGGGGAGCCTCGTCGTCGATAGCCAGCTCTTTTAACTCGCTAAGGAGGTCGGGGTCGTCATCATCTCCTCGATAAATAAAATTTATTTTTATTTTATACGTTTTGTTTTATTTTTGTCCCTGTCTATACTCTTTCTAGCCTGACGAGGGTCGGCTTATGAAAGCACACCGGTCTTTTGGGTGAGTGCAGAAGGCGCTCGCAATTTTATACGTGATATTTCGCTTACTAAGGAGTAAGGGTAGGACCCCTACTGTGAACTCTAGGCTGTATGGCTTTGACCTTTGCCTTTCCATAAGGAAAAATAAAAACCTACTTTCAACTATTCTATAACTATCTACAATCAAAGTCACCTGTCCAATGTTTACATGTGTGCCAAATTCCAGCCAAGCCCATTTGGAGGCTTATGTTTTTCTGGTGAGAACAGCTCAATAATAATAAAATAAATTCCTTTGCATCTGTGTCTGACAGACTGAACGTGATAAACTCATACACTCATAAACTACCGAAACGGATTTTTTAGATAGTTTGAGACTCTGCGAAGGATATAAGCTACTTTTTAAAACTGGGAAAATGTATACCAGGACTTTTATCCAGGACTTGAGAAAACTTGTTCCCAAAGGCGATCAAAAACTGGTTTACAATAAAAAATATTAATGCTATGTTTGATATTGTTTATTTATATTACTTTGACTAAATTACAAATGAAAACCTTTGCTGTTAACCCCACACTAAACTATGCTTGTTTAGTATAACTTAATTGGAAGTTGCTCATAGTAAATTGATACATGGAATGAAATGAAATATCTAGAGTTATTGGCATCAAAATTATAGAATTTGAAAACAATGCAAACACTTATAATTTTAAATAAACAGTGCACACAAAAGTGTTTCTGTTTACACAAGAGAATTTAAGTTATGTCTAAAGTAATCAAGTGCCATTTATATAAATCTTAAGTACTTACGTTATTATCCACTTCAAATTTATGGTAAACAATCACTAACATTTGGTTCAGTGAATATTTTATTTATGTTATAATAGTGGATAATATGCTAAAAACTGGGTCAAAAGCCATGGAAACAGGGATTATTTATGGAAAGTCGCTATGAAGCCCATTGCTCCATCCTGGAACAAGGACAAGATATGTTATATGTAAACACTCACCGGAAACTTCCTCATCAGTCGGTATATCTTTCAAGCTCTCTGCTATCATAGCGTCTAGGTTAGCTGCCGGGACTGGTGCAGGTTTCCTGGGTTTCCTCCTGCCACCACCACCACTGATCGCTGCCAACTCCGCTTCCAGATCCATGTCATCATCAGACATGTCTAGTGGCTCATCATCACCATCATCTACATCAGGGATATCTAGCAGACCGAACTAGAACGAAAATATTTAATACAGCTACAGCTAAAAAATTATGAAGAAAACCTTATGTCTCCATACATCACATGAAAATAATTATCGATCAACAATCTGCCCACTGCTTTCGAAATACTTGTGTAGCAATTTCTATAGAAATAGTATGAAAATTGGTATAAGCTTTTATTTTGTTATACAGTAAGCCCTTGTTAATCCAGAGAGGCAAAAACAAGACTCTGCAGATTATCGAGGCATCCGGATTATAGTATGCCATATTTAATGGTAATAAAATACATGTTTAACCTTAGTTTCTTTAATAATTTTAATTAAAGCATAAAGATAAAATATACATGTTAAAAATTACAACCATGTAAGAAAATCAGTAAAAAGCACTAAATTGGCACTGTAGACAGAAGGTGATAAACCAAAGACTGATGATGGATTGACTTATGACAGCACAGGTGTAGGTACACCTACTTCCCCAGCGAACTCCATTGCCTGGCTGGATTACAGAGATCACCGGACAAGCGGGACTCCGGATTAACGAGGTCCTACTGTACTATGTCCCATATAGACCATTTCAAATATTTAAGTTTTAAAAAAGTCCTATACTATATTGAGTACAGTTACCTACAAAATGGCATGATTATAGTACACACACTTATGTCTGTATCCCAGCACATTACTATATATCTATACTTAGACCTGGAAATGGGTGTCATTATACACCTACAACTCATTTGGACGCATTCATGTAACCGTAAATAACTTATACTTTACTATGCAATTAACCATTCAGAATTAATGCTGAATTAAGAATCAAGACTATTAAAAATATGCAAAATGAATTTAAATAGACGAACTATTGATAGGCTAAATAATATATTATCTGATTAAAAATAATAATCGCAACAATCGGAAATTATAAAGTTTATATCAAGACAAAGAAGTCTTTGTTTACAAAATAAAATCAGCTGATGTTTGAAAGAACTTTATATATAAAAACCTGTATTCTTATAAAACTTTATCAAAAGTAACAAGACTTGAGTAAAATGAATCATTAGAAAGAGCGATAAATTCGAATGAACCGTGTATGCCAAACAAATACTGAAATGACTCACCTGTGATAAGTTCCCTTTTTTAACCGGCTTGGGCTTCCTAAACATTTTGTTTTATTTGAGACGTCGGTTCACTAAAAATTCACTTATTCAGTAACTGCTTATGGTATTACTTTATTTCCTAATTAATTTATTATATAGTAATTTTCCAGGACCGTGTGATCTTGTTGACAGTCGAATATGGATTAGTGATGCGCATTGAGTAGTGTTTTTACGCGAGTGAATTTGTTAAACTCACGCTCGAATAAAAAATAAATGTTGACTCGAGTCCATTTGCACTTGAGTTGCCGAGTCAAGTCGGCGCAACGAGTAGCCTCGGTGACCGCTAGAAATTACTAGAAAGTCGCTAATTCACTAGTCGCTGTCTGCGTCGCGAACGATATTTCTGCCAATTTAACAATTTTATGGCTAATTCAGCTTTTTCATGTGATAAAGTATGCAAAAATTCAATTTAACTCGTGAACAGTAACTATTATATTGTATACTATTTTACCTTACAGCATGCTAGTAGTCACAGAAAGATGTTTAAAAATATTTAAACAAATTTTACTCAACTTACAGGTGAGTAAAATAGTCAACTCGATTGACCCAAAAACTTGAGCACAAATCGAGTGACGTACTAAAAAACTTGAGTGACGCATACTCACATCTTTCATTCCCGAAGGGGTAGGCAGATATTTGTTGTTTGTATTGCAAATAGTGCACCCACTTTTCGCCGTAGGTATTCCTTCCTATAATGTGATAGGGGGCGAGTCTATCGCCATATCGGGCACAAATTCCAGATTTCAAGCTAACACTAAATTTAAAAAACCAGTATCACTTTGCCCGAACCGGGAATTGAACCCGAGACCTCAGCATTGCAATCGTACCGTAATACAAATACCCCACCGAGGCAGACTTGAGTGACTCGAGTCATAAAATTCTACTCAAGTCGCATCACTAGCACAGGCTTTGCAGGATGACAGCTAAGGTTTTTTTGTACCTGTATAATGTATTGGCTAAAGACAATAACAATAGTTCCGTATTTGCCCCCACCGTAAACACATGTAAATTTTTCTTTTAGTCTGTTAGGAACATCTGTTAGTAAAATAGTAATATTTATTAATAACCTATGTTAATTGTTATGTACAATTAGTAACAATAATAACATAATCAAGATGAGTATGTGCCACTGTCATTTTCTAAGGATTATTAATTTTGACTCAATATTTCCGAATAATTTACTGCTAATAAGATGTAATATGGCATATATCATGTCTTAATATGATAAACTGAAATAATATTACAATAATGAAATAATATGAACACAGAAAATATAAATTTTATAATCTTCGTTTCTTTCGCAATCTGTGTAAAAAAATTAAAATGTTGCTATAGTACATAAAACAAAAATCTAATCCCAATTTATTCTACTCAAAATATTTGATATAAAAAATTAATTTCATCGGTGGCTTCTTTCTGAGAAAAAAATCTAATCCATACAATTATTTTTTGTCTCGTTTGATGATGGATTATTTCAGAATTCATAAAATCGATGTCTGTCTACGTTTTACGACTGAATATCTGTCACAGCAACACCGACATCATCGTGAGTGACGTATGAACGGCAGAAGAAACGAAAACGAAAAAGCCTTTCTGTGCCGTTGTTATCTTCTAAAATTCCTGAAGAATGGATACAAACGGCCAGGCTAATGGGCTTAAATCAAAAAAGAAGGAAAATGGCGACCGCAAAGACAACTTATGGTAATGGTCCACAGTTAGTTTTAAGGGTAACATACAATCCCCATATAGGGGGAACCAATGTGTCACACCTACGTGATTGCAAGCTTACCTGAGAAATATGTGACCTGGCGGCGATGTTACACCTTTGTGTGCAAAACAAACCCGTAATAATCTCACACGACGTCACCGAGTTGGTTTCGCAAGGTTTTCACATCCAGGCCAACCTCGCGAGTGATTGATGAGCGCTCGGTCAAATTCTGTTTGTGTTGCAGGTCAGCTATATTAGAAGAAGTGCAGAATCAAGGCAACACAAAACTACCTTCAAATAAAAATGTTCTTGTATTAGGTGATAATGAGACTGGCAAAACGACATTGGTAGCAAAACTGCAAGGAGTAGAAGACCCTAAGAAAGGATCAGCTCTCGAATACGCTTACATAGACGTTAGAGATGAATATCGGGATGGTGAGTTCAGAGTTCTATTAAGTGTTTGATGAATCATAGTGAAGAGGATCTGGTTGGCATAATTAATCACATCTGTATTAATGCGGTAGTGAAAGACATAAATAATGCACCCACCCTTAGCCAATCTTGTATCCATTCTGTAAAACTATAATAGGGTAGTCAATTTGTATACCTAAACTACTCAAGTGATTTCCTAAATCATCAATCTTAGCCAAATTGTATATGTCCTACATTGGATTTGAACTTAGGAAATTACCGGTTTCAGAACATAAGTGAAGCAGAATTATTATGGTAGTAACATTTATATTATAATGAGAAATAATGCAGTCCATCCATCTAAATGGTATTTATAAATAAATTATCTATATAATACTTTTCTAAGTAACAGTAAATAGTTGACAAAGCTATTTGACGAATACAGTTGATTTTCTATCAGTCATTATGATAAAATTTAAGAGAAAATTTTGATATAGTGATAATTTGAATATTTTTTTAATATAATGAACATTTAACATCTTTAATGATAGACTGTTATCCATTGTTTAATAATCAATAACATTTTACAGAAAATGCAATAAATTCTGTGATTTTTGGGCGTATCAATGTAGTCATTCTTTATTGCAAATTTGTGTTCCCTTTCACGTGTGTATGAATGTATTAAAACACTAATAGTTCCTTAAAAGAAAACTTTTTTCGTTTTAACTATACTCCATAAAGTAAATACTATTTGTCTCCTTGCACCTATAGTGAGATCAACACATTATCTAATTTATAAATATATTTTTTGTATGAAAATTATTTTACTGTAACTTAGAATGAACAAATTAATTATAATAAATTAACATTGACCTTTTTAGAATAGGTTATTTGAAATTCAAATTTTATGTCCCCCTGCAGGCTATATCACAGAAATGTAAACAACAAACAAAACAAATTTAAAATTAAATAATGTATTTTTTTATGTATAGAAATTATCTCAGAATTACTCTTTTTAATTAGTGTACATGGTGAATATTGTAGACAATAAGATATTTATTTATTATCTTAATTGTCCCGTTCGTTTAAGTAATGATATGGAAATACAAAACATTGCAGAAGGGTCACATCCCTTTTGTGCCAGTAAAATAATATCCCATTAATACTTTTAGATTTGTTAATTTTGAATGAATAATCGTATTCTCTCTTTAACAGATCACACACGTTTAAGTGTATGGGTGCTTGACGGTGACCCAGGACACACAAACCTACTGAAGTTCGCCCTGAGTGAGGACACATTCCCCCACACCCTTGTGATCTTCACAGTGGCGATGACCACACCATGGGGCGTGCTGGACCAGCTGCAGAGCTGGGCGGCGGTACTCGGTGATCATATAGACAAATTGGATCTCACACCTGGTGAGTGTAGGCCAGTTTTAAATATTAAATTGCATTTACAACAGCCCATAATAATAGATATTGGCCTGATTATAATTAATACTTGTGGTCCTAAAAGTTTACTGAGAGCTCTGTTACAGCATTATGGAACTATAATTTGGATTAATAAATACTTTAAAAAATCAGTGTTTAAAAAGGCCATACATCGTAATTGATCTAGACTTCTAGTTTGCGAGGAGTCAAGAGGGCACATTTTATTCCAAAGATTTTATTGTTAGAAATAACTACATAAAATATATAATTAGGCAGATAAAATTTTATCAAGACAAAGTCTTAATTACTATAACATAACATTATCCTCCTAGCCAGTTTCAGCCACAGTGGCCAATCTCAACGGAGATCAGCCAGGTACGCAGGAGATATTATAGTGCACAAGTGTGTGTGCAATACACAGATGCACTCGCTATTCCTACACTCTCATAGTCCGGTGAGACGGCACTCCGTCATGACCGGAGAGAGATCAGGCGCAGGACCAACGGCTTTACATGCTTTAAATTTACTATAACATTTCTGATACTAATCATAATTTATGTGACAATATCCATTTATGGATATAACTGCTGTATATTACAGCTAAGAAACAAGACTGCAGTTTGCATATAGTGTTGAAACATTATTTACAATGAAAAAGTACTTGAATTCATTAACTCAAGCACTTTTTCATCGAAAAATAGATAAAATTAATGTAAATTTCCACATTAATTTTTCGAACCAATGCTTAAACTACTAGAGATTGCATCCATAGTGTTTATCTCCTTTTACCTTGTTCCTCAGTTACAATACCATGCAATAATCTAATATTTCATAACAAATAGAATAATTATCAATTTTATAACTATTGCATTTATTACAAACTTGCTTTTGCCCGCGGCTCCGCCCGCGTTATAAAGTTTTTCCGCTATAAAAGTCCCGGTTTATGTTTTCCCGGGATAAAAAGTAGCCTATGTGTTAATCCAGGACATGATCTACATGTGTGCCAAATTTCATCGAAATCCGATCAGTAGTTTTTGCGTGAAAGAGGAACAAACATTCAGACATTCATACATTCTTACAAACTTTCCAGTTTATAATATTAGTACTTAGTAGGATGCAGATTGCACAATGAGTCATTCCATAGGATAAAAACAGTTGTCGGTTTGTTAGAATGTGGCAAAAAATCCACTAATATATTGGAGATTTAATTATATTAACCCACACTTGTATCAACAGCAGGCAGGTACAAATGAATTTAATACTGACTGTAGGTCTCGCGTATGCGAGAGGCCGCCTGGGTAGGTACCACCGCAATGTCTATCACTACCGCCAAGCAGCAGTGTGTATGCACTGTTGTGTTCCGTTTTGAAAGATATTGTAGCTAGCGTAATAACTGTTCATTATGCGACATCTAATGTCTCATGGTGCCGAGCGCAGCGGAGTGCCACGGAGTACTTTGTAATTAAAAGTTCTGTATGGTGTCGCTACTGTTTATGGACGGTCGTATCGCTTACCATCAGGCAAATGGCATGCTCGTCTCGTCATTCAGTAGCAATAAAAAAAAATTACTTTGCTGTACTTCTTATAACCGAAACCCACGGTATAGGCGACTATTGACATATCAAATAATTCAAAAACAATCTACATGGGTTATATTATTCATGCAGCAGATTGGTCACGTGGCAAGTGATTATCATTGTCCACAACACCCTCACTGCCAAGCATTGTGGGCATCTAATCTTTAAGATGAAGGAATAAAGCTTGCAAATGGGAGGGTTAGCCTTCTAGCAATCACACTGTCAATAATATACCCAACATCAATACTACCATTTCACATAGATTTCTGTGAGATATTGTTACCGCCACAATCATGGGTGTAGACACGGTGGGGCAGGGTGGGGCGCTTCCCCACCCTGGCTCTGACCTGTAAGGTACCTAATCAAACCTAAAAAATTATATGAAAAAATTTACCGGATAAGACTTCGGGTATAGTTTGGGAGTTACATATATTTTATACTGTTGCCCCACCCTGAGCCCATGGCTAGCTACGCCCATAGCCTCAATAAACTATCCCAACCCCAAACTACGCGTTAACGGTAGAAATAAACCAATCAAAATAACTCGACCATTATCTATGCTTCTATGTCTATACTAATAAAGAGGAAAGATTTTATTGTTTGTTTGCATTTAATAGGCTCCGAAACTACTGGACCGATTTGAATTTTTTTTTCACTAATATAAAGCTACATCATCAGAGAGTATCATAGGCTACTTTTTATCACGGGGAAATATAAAGCGGGACTTTTATCCCGGAAAAACTGATTCACGCGGGCGGAGCCGCGAACACTACTATATTTAATGTACTGTAACGTTTAATACTATTGGTGTATTAAGTGGGGGGGGCCGTGCCCACTCCATAATTGTCTGGTGCCCACCCACAGGAATTTAGAGCATCCTACTACTATTATCAATTTTTAAAACAACCAAAATTATCAAAACTGCAAGTACACAGAAGTATTTTTGGTCTTTCTCACTGGCCCACTCTATAAAATTACTTTAGCTACGCCCATGTCTAACACTAATGACTATTGGGCGGAAGCTATATTTCTTTGCATCGGTCAGCGAATCGTATGTTGTGGGCGCGTGTTTAAAACGATTCGATTATTGCAATTGAAACTCTACAATCGTTATGGCGGAATTTTGACCACTAAACAAATTGATTTGGGATGTGGTTTTTTTTTATTGTCTTACCATCAGCTGCTTACCATCAGGCAAACGAGCAAGCGGTCCGCCTGATGGTAAGCAGCACCCGCCGCCCATGGACTAAAGCAATGTCAGATGCACAGCCAAGCCTAAGTCCGAAAGTGGGTTATTAAAAGTCCTCAAAAATAAATAATTTCTGCCATAATTATTCCCAGCTATGAGAAAATGCAAGCATACTATTGTCATTTCATCATTTTTACTTCGTATATTAATCTGGTTTCTTTTTTTTTGCTTTTATTCGCTAATGATAAAATAAAACACGAACTAAAAGATGGAAAATTTTCCTGTTGTCAACTCTTCTAAAAACTGGAAGCCTCTCTTTCGGTGTGAATGTTGCGAATTTCTATTTAGATTTATATAGAGTAATATTCTTTCTCTTTTCTTCGTCTTTCGGTTGACCTTTAACATCCCGCGAACCCGTATTATTGAATCTGTTGCGTAAGGTAAAGTATTTTTAAATGTTCCAGTGAAGTTACGTAGGTATTGATTTTATGATTGGTCGCATCGCTAACGTTAGAAATAGTCTAAAGTTTGTAAGCTCGTTATTGTGACCAAGCTTAAGCATTGCATAAACAATCGAAGCTTTTAGTATTTACTATCAACGATGTAACTTAAGTTACTTATCAGGATCTTGATACAGATATATTATGGTAGAGATAGGTATAAGAGCAGGTAGCTCATAAAACTTCGAATGGGGATGACAATTTTTGAGCTCTAGCAATATGATAGAGCGTAAGAAACTTAAAAGCTGCTACCTCGCGTCAATTTTTATTGATTAAATATCTTCGAATTGTATACAGTACGATTGTATCTAGTAGGAATTTCGATACTGCACCCAAATGTCGAAAAAATGCAATGTACGGAACTGAAATACTGACGATACAAATATCGGTTGCAGCGCAAAATCGATACGCGATTCAGCTTCGGTGCAAGAGCAAAACTGCTACTAACTGAAGTATAAGACAATAGTAATAGAATAAACCCGGCCTAAAAGTATACCTTGGCTAATAGGGAAATAAACATATATTTCACGGCCATACCGCATACGACACTGTACGAAGCGCGTATAGAATGAGTGAGTCACTGCGGGTAGCGTGCATCCGCATTTGTCTAAGACAAGTGAAATTAACATTACGCGTGCACTTGTGTTTAACTGGTACGTTTATATTCATATAGTGACGTCATGTGCTTGTGTTTTGAAGCAGTAGCACTGAATAAGTTAAAACTTCACAATTTATGGATATTGGATGCAAATATTTGATTAGTGTTCCGTTATGCCTACGGTTATCTACGTTAAAGTAATCCTTAATGCCCTATAAGAGACAGCGGACAATTTTGGAGTTGTCTCATATTATAATTTTCTTTGTATATAGCTTAAAGTAGTATGACATAAGAACTGAGAACCCGGTCGGATTTCGTTGGCAATAATTATTTGTATTCGTGAATCATCACATTTAAATGTTATTGAGTAAACAATGCTGTGGCTTTAATAAAAATGAACGTGGACATTTTTTTGTTTTTAAAGGTTTTATCAGGCCATTGAAGAAAAAGATTCTGAAAATCGTATCCTTAAATTGCATGTAACAATTAGAACGAGCTAAAAACTAAGGGAGGGGAGTTCGGAAGGGTAAACAACATAGAAGACCAGAAAATATAGTAAAATATACTCAAGGTTGTATCCTGGGAAACTTGGCGACCTGTACAGGTCCTAGCCTAGAGTAACCTAGCCTTTCACTAGCTAACTTAGCGATGACTAATTCATGAGTTGTTCATAAAAATGACGTAATAACATAAACAGATATATTTATTTCAATGATACAAATCGTAATAATACCAGACGACCAATCTAAAATTGTTTTTAAACCTTTAAAGTAACTATTAAAAGTTAAAACAAACCTCAAGTTGCAGTCGCCTTTGAGACCGTTAGGAAGTATCTTTCTTTGATTAAAAGTTCGATTAGATTCATTTCTTTAATGCGATTAGTTTCATTTTAAATTCAAATTGGATATGTTTAATCTGGGTTTATCTAAATCATTACCTTAATCTTTCTGTAACATGCTTGAAAAATGTTGTCGTGCTGATGCCACTTTGGACTGGAATAAAGGTTGGTAGGAAACATAATACTATGCCTATCCCCCATTTCATTGTATTATCACATCCACATTTTACCAGCTATGTTGCGTCCCATTTTCTGAAACATAGAAAAAAAGAAGAAAGAAAAATATTTACTTGTAACGGGCAACATTACAAAATCTTCACTCAGCACACTTAAATTAAATTTGCTCGTTACAAAAACGACCCCAACTCAGCATAAGCTGGTAAAGAACCAGCGCTGGTCTTCCGTTGGGTCATTTTGTGATGTCGCGGGCCCCAAAGGCATAGGCATTGTATATTAATTGTTGAACCTAGGGTTACAATCCTGGCAGGTCACGCTCATGAAATTTTAACAGTAAGTATTAGGTAGGCATTGAGCTTCTGATTTTGATTAATTCTAAGCTGTGGTTACTTTCAAACGTACGGCAACCATTCCCATTGGGAGAGACGAGTCCACGGCTAGTCCCACGGGCACCAGATACGTGAGCGTTATATATACAGCTATGTGAAACTGGCATTCGCTTCTTGAACTCATATTTCATTAGACGCGTTATGAAAAAATGATGAGAGTGAAATTTTAAGATGCGCGCGCATCATGTAACACAAAAAGTCACAGATAATGCGCGCGCATCACTATAATTTGGTTTCAATACTATTAACCGACTTCAATAAAGGAGGTTCTAAATATCCTCACTTTATTATTTATTGTCCAAACTATGAAGATATCTGTGGTAAAATCTTGAAGATTGCTATAATAAATTGGGGCTTATGTGAATGACATAAAGCCTTTTGTTTTGGCTCTATGTATATCTAACATAACTACAAGCTACTCTTTTCGTGCGATTTTTTTTGCTTTATTATGCAAGACATATGGGAATGGGTCAATACGTTTCTGGATATTTGTAGCATATATGTTTACTGGAAATTTACATAACACAAGCAATAAAACCTGCGCTGAAATCCGTTCAGTTGTTTTTACCTGATATGACAATAAATTAACAAACAACACATACTCTTCAGTGTTTTATGGGTACGTAGTCATATTCTAAGTTTCTATTAATTTTCAATATTTTATTCACTCAAAAACTGTATTAATGTAATTTTTAAAATTTTATTGTGTAAAATGCAACTTTAATATGCCGTTATAACCTCCCGTTTCTGCATTCAATGTTGAAGGGCGTCACGATCGATCCACGGCTCAGTGTCTAGACTGAACTCGGATGTGTTTGTTCCAAAATAAATTTGTGACGTCACGAGGGCGACTCCTGACCCGTTGCTTTTGACGAGGGTTGTAGGTTCAATAGGATGTTTAAGTAATATCAAGGGCTTAATTAACTTATCGTTTATGGTGTCATATAACAATGTGGCCAGTGACAACTATTGGTATTTTGAAATAAGAATAGCTCTGCTCCTATTCACAATTTATGATTCCTTAGTGCGTATCCTGGTATACGAAACGAATGTTAATTTTCCCGAAAGAAAAGTCCCATGGCCTATTTTCCAAGTATAGGAAAAAGCATATAATTATATTAAGTTAATCCAGGACATATACAAGGGCGGATCCAGGGGGGGGGTCATGGGGGTCATGACCCCCCCCTGGGCTGAGTCCAGAACCTAGGTGGACCACTAATTAAAATTATTAAACATTATGTCTTTTTTTTTTTGTCACAATATAGATTTTATTTAAGTACTTTAAATATTTAATTAATCTATTCATATAAAAGTCTTAGTCCTGACTGACGGATCAACGCACAGCCTAAGCCGCTGAACGTAGAGACCTGAAACTTGGAGGGTGTGTTCCTTGTATGACGTAGGCTTCTGATGAGAAAGGATTTTCCGATATTCTACCCCTAGGGGGATGAAAAAGGGGGCAAAGTTTGTATGGGGTAACGCGATTCCTTGGTCCAATCTAATTCAAATTTAGCATAAACTTTTTTGATACAATTGATGGGGTTGATCCCTAATGGGGTTAAAAAGGCGTAGAAAGTTATTTTGGCATTGATTTGCGTCGAAGTATCAGTAAGATATCAATACTCCTCCTTATAGGTCGGATAGTGTGTAGGGAAGAGAACAAAAAATCGGTTGCACCAAATAACCGATTTTTGAATGCAATTGATTTTATATTCAAGGATTTTGTTATCGTATGTAAATAGAGTTAGATTATTATCAAATCTTACACATTACAATCAGGAGAGTGCCGAGAGGGATCGCCAGCGCAGTGGTGATCCCTCCCGCCGCCAGACGAGACGTAAGAGGCGTCGGGTGGACGACTGACCGACGTCTCCCGCCTTGTGGATTGGGGGCGTTTGGAGAATTCCACCACGGTATCCCCTGCCTGTCCTAAAAGGCGATTAATAGGGGCCTCCGGGGGTCACGGGTGGGCGGGAGGTGCCGCCCACCCAATAGTCTAGCCAACTTCTGTGGCCCCTGTGATGGACATGTCCGAGGCAGCGTGTCTCACGCTGCCTCGGACACCAAAAGGTGGACACGGTACGGTGTTTCGGGGGCTTCTGAGCCCCCGCAACAGGAAAAGGACCGCAACAGCAGTACGCGCAGGGGCGGTTGCGGACGACAACTTAGACGTGAGTCGGAGGAAGCCCGCAGCCGTCCCTAATGCGCCGAAGATGGCCTTTAAAAAAAAAAAAAAAAAAAAAACATTACAATCAAGAGGTTTTTTTATTATAATAGTTTTTGTTAGTCGTTCATTTTGATTTACCGATAGAATTTCACGATTATCCTTTCATAACATTTAAATTGGTTATTGAACATTACAAAGAAATAATGTGTGTACTGAAACACAAATCACAAATTTAGTGGTACAGTTTAAATTATTTACTTTGGAGATCTTCATTTTCTGTCTTCTATATCTAAATTTAAATATCTAACTCATTGTTAAAATATGTTTGTAAAACACTTAGACTAATATAGACAGAGCATGAGCCGCAGAAAACCTGTCACAAAAAGTCTACCAAAATTGGTAGACTTGCTCGATACGTACGCCAGTATCAATTCAATCACTGGACCGTTACGACCTCACAAAATTAATAAAAATGTGCGGGTTTATGCTATAAAATTGCGTCGCAATTAAGTAGGAAAGTATCATAGTAACACCATAATCACTGTCCACTGATAAGTGTTGTTGTTTAACCACTATTTTAAGAGTAAACATGATATTATTATTTCATAGATTCGAGGCGGCTCGGACACCCCGGGGTTGCCAGTTTATTACTGGGGCAATTTGCTGGAATGTTAGGACATTGTACATTTAGCTATTCGTGTTAATTTTCAATGCTCTGCAAACATCGTAAAATCATTTAATTCACGTATAATTATGGTAAAATTATGGTCAAATATTACCCTAGTGAATAATATTTGTAGGGTGTCTTGAGTACGTAATAAGAGATTTTATTGAAAAAGACCGCATAGTTACATCTTCCTCCATTCCGCATAGTTACTAAGTCTCAAAATAAATAGTTTGTCGGTCATACCGTTTTAAGTAATACCACTAATTGTAGTCAACAACATCAAATAAGTTTGTTGAAAGTAAAAAAAATCGGTGCGTCTACGAATGTACGCGCGTGAGAAGTTATACTTCTTTGGCATCATTAAAAAATAATTTTTGATTGCATGCAAAAATAATTAATTACAATAAAATGATAAAAGCACTGGAAAAGGATAGTCAACACAGTCAATAAAGTTCAGTTTAAATTTGAAAAGAGGAATAATTCTTTTATACATATATTTTTGGTATCTTGAACCGTTTTCGCAGCGCACGCAATGGAAGCCCTCAAGGATGAATAATTTTCCCCGCTTTTTTTACATTTTCCATTATTTCTTCGCTCCTAATAGTTGCATCGTGATGTTATATAGCCTAAAGCCTTCCTCGATAAATGGTCTATTCAACACAAAAAGAATTTTTCAATTCGAACCAGTAGTTCCTGAGATTAGCGCGTTCAAACAATCAAACAAACTCTTCAGCTTTATAATATTAGTATAGATAGAATACCTACTTTTTACTTTTCAAAATTAAATTATAACTTCTTGTGACTTGACCACGACTATGTGACCCCCCCTGGCGCCAAAGCTGGATCCGCCCTTGGACATATAGAATAAGGCAAATAAATGATCATCGAAAGGGCAGGTGAGCAGTACCTTAAACCGATTTAATGAGAACTGTCAATGTGGAAGTGGCGAAAATAGTGTGTCAAGATTGTAGCATACATATACATATATATACACTCACGCCTGTTATCCCCGAAGGGGTAGGCAGAGGCGCAACTAGTACACCCACTTTTCGCCATTATTCCGTCCCATGATGTGATAGGGGGCGAGCCTATCGCCATATCGGGCACAAATTCCAGACTCCGAGCTGATACTGAATAGAAAAACTCAATATCACTGCCCGACCCGGGAATCGAACCCGAGACCTCAGCTTTGCAGTCGTACTGTAATACAACTACGCCACCGAGGCAGTCAAGATTGTAGCATGTGGGAATCAATATCTACCCCTATGGTATAAGGGTGTGAGTGTGTATGTATGTGTACTAATCCAAGACTTGGTTTCTCTATAAAATTTTATCCAAATCCTTTTGGTGGTTTATACTTAGCTAAACATTTCATGACTTGACGTAATAAACTATGGATAAAGTGAGGGCAGTCTAATGGCTAAATAGTTTTGTTATAAATTGATTAGCTATAACCCAGTCGCTAATCACCGACATGAATGGTTCTCGACCTAGGTGGTATTATCTAAAAAAAAAAACGATGTGATACAATAGTAATGCAATTACGATTACGCTTCCGTAGTGTGTGTTGGCTCTAGAGAGAAATTACAATTATGTGACTTTCCTTTGAATACCTCGTGATAAGATGAAGATAGTACTCGGCTGTAACAAATAAACATCGAGCTATGGACATACTATGCAATACAATCAGTCCTGTATTAGAAAGAAAGGCCACGCTGGCCTAGTGTAGGTTGGCAGACTTCATATACCCTCAAGATTCTTTTAGAGAATTCTCAGGTAGGTATGTATTTCTTTACGATATTTTCCTTCGCCGTCAAAGCGAACGGTAATTAATAAACAATACACACGTAACTTCGAAAAGTCAGAGGTGTGTGCCTTTGGGTTTGAACCTCCAGAAATTGTCTCGGCAGACCACTCCATTCCCAACTAGGCTATCGTCCACCTCACATGAATACTCGGCAGTTAATGTCACCAGCCACACATGGGTAAATTAAAAGAGATAATCTATTTACTTAAGAAGCCGCGATAGCCTAGTTGGGAGTGGAACGGTCTGCCGAGACGAATGTCTGCAGGCTCAAAACCCAAGGGCACACACACCTATGACTTTTCTAAAAAGTTATGTATATTCTTTGTGAATTATCACTCGCTTTATCGGTGAAGGAAAACATCGCGAGGAAACCTACATACCTGAGAAGTTCTCTGAATTTCGAAGGTATGTGAAGTCTACCAACCCGGACTAGGCCAGCGTGGTGGAGTAAGGCGTTAACCCTCTCAGTTGTTGAGGAGGCCCGTGCTCAGCAGTGGGCAGTATATAATAAAGAGCTGATTGCATTGTAATCTGTTTGCTTTAATTTCGTAGCGTCGTCTCTATCACTCGCCTACGCGACGTTTTGTCGCTAACTTAATTCTCGTTCCACACCACGTAGAATATATTTTGATGCCGTACATTGTCTCATTACTTCATTTAATTGCCACTCATGTATTTACTTTGAGACGCTGGCTGAGACGCGCATCAATGGATGACGTTGTAAAAACCGTCGAAGCGCTAATGAAGAGATTGAAATCATTATTATATCTCTCGGCGCGTTATCGTGACTTCTTGGCGTTTTTGTGCAGGTTTTTTTCACACCACGGTGTCGTATGTGCTGTTTTTGTAGTAGCTTTTATGGAGATGAAATGCTATTAAGGAGCAAAAAATTAAAGTAGATCAATGGCGTTAATATATCTTTTAATAGTGCATAATTGATATATTAAGATTAGTAACTATTAACGTACAAACCTAAGACAAGTACTTACGAATTGCAAACATTTGCCTCTACGATGATTAAACTCGCTACCTAGTTTTCCAGCCGGCTCTGTGACCACTGCGCCAATAAGACTAGTTCCCAAAACTATCCACTATCTATCTCTTTGAGTATCTTCCAATGGAGATGCGATGACCGGGCGAACCCCTCGTTGGTCATTAATGCGCAGTTGGTCATGAACTTTTATTAAAACCTATGTGACTTGCGATCGCTGTGATTACATTCTACGATAATGACACTAAGCGGTGCTCCACAGAAATTGTGATTTTTGTTTTGTTATTGTTTAAAAAACGACCTTATATTCAGCCCTGCACGTGTCGATTTTTTTTTGTTAAATGTTTGCTATCCATGTCTACCTCGCCCCCCGTCAGGATTGGCAAAAATGTTTGCGCATTATTGCCATATCATTTCCATTGGTTAACTAGTCTAAGGTCTCTCTACTAACACATCTGTTATAAATATTCATAAATATTATGTAGTTTGGTAATGATAGTAAATTTAAATAGCATAAAAGATTAAATCAAAATTTTATCTTTTATGCTACAATTTTGTTTACCTTACTATTTTCGGTTGCTTATTCGTATTCTGTATAGAGTTTGCGTCCAAATATTAAAAATGTCTTTGGTCATTGAACGGATAAAACAGCTGCATTACGTTAAAATTCAAAAAAAATCGTAAGCTGTTACAATTTCTCCGTGCATGCCGGCGTTCTGTTGCCCATTTAATACTGATTACAATTTTTCGCGTGGCACTATTGCACTTTCTTTGCGGGTTCATTGACATTGCGTCTGTCTCGAATAAATTCGTCGAGATGCACCGTTCACGCCGCAGCTCAAATGTGGGAAAATTGTGATTAATTATAATTCTAAAGTCGTCATATTTATTCTTTAATTAATTCTTTGCTTGACACTTGATATACTTAATCACATTAACATTTCCGGTCATTTGACCAGCAGATTAATCGGTAGTTTACATTAAATTGACATAACCGTGTATATTCAATTGTTTGTTTTTGATCCTCCTCCTCATCGCGTCGTTCTCCTCAGTTCTGTGAGTCATGACCTCCTCTCACTAGCTTCCGCCGTAATATTATGTCACGCCATCGATCAGTGGCCAACAGTCGGGCTGTTGGCCACCTGGATGACGTCGTATAGAGTGATGTTGTAAAGTGTCATGGGGATCTGTTCGGAGCAACGTATGAAGTTGCGTCTACGTGCTCTTTTGCCCTCTACTTTCCCGGTGACAATCAGTTTTTCTAAGTCGTCGCTCGTATTCCTGGCAATGTGTCCATAATACTCAAGCACTCGTTTGAGGCGTTCGTTTTTTATATGAAACTATTTAGAACGTGAATGGTCCGAGGTCTATAAATACATTTTGCGTAATATTTAAATGTTTTGTTTAACGACGTTTTTTTATTAGCATTTTAAGATTTTTGCATAGATAGCTCTGTAATTTATAACCAAAAAAATTACCCCGAACAAAATTTAGTTTTGTAGTAGGTATGAATGACGGTCGCAATTAAAACCGGACAATTCTTTATCATCATTGCAATTCAACAATTTCTATTGATCGGAAAACTCATTAATAACTTCTAAACGGCTCGATATCTAACAAATAGATATCTCTCTTCTAATCGCAATATTAAGTATGGCGGAATATATAGAATCACAAAGCATAATAAAAACATAATCAATATATTTGTTATCAAACGTCCAAACCAAAATACCAGTTCTCGACCCGTTGGACTACTTGTGTATTCTCATCACACGCCATTGATTAAATATTACGATGCCGCACTGACGTAATCGTTGACTCATTGGCGAAAAATAAACATTACATCTTGTTCTAGGGTCTGATTAAGCTATACGACTCGAAGGATTACGGGCTGCTGTAGACAGTTTTTTTAAGCGCAAATGATCAAGTGGGTCACCAACTAGTGATTAGGAAGTGAGGGACTTTTTCGGCATGAGAAAATTTTGTACGGAATTTAGAACCTAGCTTTAAACGCTTTATCCCCGAAAGGATATGCAGAGGTGCAGCCAGGTCACCCACTTTTCGCCAAGTGCGTAACATCCCACGATGTGATAGGCAATCCTATCGACTTATCGGGCACAAATTCCAGACTCAGGTCTGATAGTGAGCAGAAAAACCCAAGGTCACTATTCCCGACCGGTATTCGAACCCGGGACCTCGCGCAAGTAATATAATTACGCTACCGAAGCACCGTGATACTAACCCAGACCAAACGGCCCATTCATATTCTATTCTACAATGTAGACCAAATATAGGTCGTGTGACCAAGAAATTTTAGATGCCAAACTGGTCAATAATAATTCCGTGAATGAGTAAGATTAGAATCGCTACTAATTTATGTACTTGTTCAAAGGAGACTAACGAGTTGCACGATAATAACATTGAACTAGAGTCTAGTCTGGTTACTAGACAACTTGTTTGCTTGGGAAAATCAAGGTCTACAAATAAATTCAGAAATAATAATTTTATCATTATCTACGCTATCTACATTAGTATTACTATTTGTTATAAATACATTCTTATTATAATGGTTTTAAAAATTCTAGAACCTAATTCAATGAATCACTTCTGTGGCGATTCCCAGCGTAAGGGGTGCCTTTAAAGTGTTTTCACTTATTCCAGAAATACGTAACCACTTGCTTATTTATTGCCTATTGTTTAAAACTTTTATGTAATTCCTTGACAGGTGGTGGGGTATACCATAAATTCTAATACTCTATTACTCACAACAACAAAAATTACATATATAATAAAACTAGCTTTTGCCTGCGGCTTCGCCTGCGTTAATAAGTTTTTCCGGGCTAAAAGTACATAAAAACTTTCCTGTAGAAACACTATCTATTAAAAGAAAAAGGCATCAAAATCCGTTGCGTAGTTTTAAAGATCTAAGCATACATAGGGACAGACAGCGGGAACCGACTTTGTTTTATACTATGTAGTGATAGTCATATTTATTACATCTCTGAATTTCGCCTTCAAAGCGTTGTTACGTTGTCCATTCACAGAACAAAGGTTACAAAGTAAAAAGCAACAAGTGCAGAAATGGCAGAGATACACGGAGCCGGGGGACGAGCTGGAGCCGACCGCCTCGTCTCCGATGAAGAGGTCCTCGCGGAACCTGTCGGACGACCTCGAGAACGGCGACGACGACGACAGTCCCCTGCCGGAGGCCGTGCTCACCACCAACCTCGGACTGGACATAGTCGTCGTGGTTACCAAGGTGAGTGTTTTAATAGCAGCTAATAAGCACACGGCATGGTGCTCGGAGGGGGTTGAGGGCTGCTGCACTTTCCTCCCCGTCACTCCAATTTTTTTTTGGCAAGAGGAAAGTGGAAGAAGAGTCTTAATATATGTCTAAAGATGTCACTGTACATAACACAGCTGCAACCCACATGGGGAATTTGTCGCCGGCCGCTCTTGGTTGCATCATTAATTTGAGGTCTAAATAGGCCCTCAAAAATTCCCGTCTCTCCCCCCTCCTCCTACCCTAAAAACCCCTTTCCATCCCCCATCCTGACTTCCTCTATTTCTTTGCCCCCTTTCCTCCCGGAGCCACTGAAAACGGCAGTGGTTCCCCAAAAAAACAATTGCACGTGCTGGTTTTATGTCAGATAATGTTAAAATTTTACCACCCTGTAAGAAGTTCTATGGTATAGTGATCACAAAACGTGGATCTAATGCCTAGTTTTACAAATGAAGGAAAGTCTGATGAGTTACTTTGTACCTTTAGATGGAAATAAGCAAATGTTGTTGATCGACTTACGCCGATAGCAAAAAGTTTCATTATATGCGGCGGCCGGCCAGTCATCAGTAGTAATGTAATGAATTTTCGCATTCCTAACAAAATAGGCGAATAGCTTGTGAATCGCCCAAGTTATTATTTATTGCACACTTTCTGCAACACACTTAAAATTAGCACAAAATACATTACAGTGCAATGAAATCGTCTTTAATCATGTCTATACAACGGTAATTTACATTTTAATATCACTATAGACTTCATTTAATGGGTATTCGGTCTGTTTATTTGACCAGCATCCGCCACTTTATACCTTTGGCGCACTTCAAAGAGTGAATATTCGTGTTCGCGAGTGTGGGATATCGAATATTTTTGTTACATCACTAGTCTTTGATATTATGTGATCAAACCTTACTTCAAAAGTAATAAGTTTCTTACATTACCTATTTAATAATTATCTAGCTTATATGGCACATCAACGCTAAATTAAATATTATAAAAAACGCCACTAAGCCTCTAAATATTTATCTTGTTTCACAAGGCTTATAATTTTATTTCTCCATTCATTAAGAATTGCAAAAAAACATTGCGTAATTGTTTATTATAATTTATTTAAATTCCAGTTATGGTGACAAGTGGCAACATTTTTATGAATACAATCTAGCATAACTTAATATGTATATGTGCACAGTGCAACTTATGGAACTTTACATTAGCAAATAAATTTACAGAAGTCGACTTTCACAAACAATTTTTACTGTGTAAACTATTGTGGCAAGCTGGTTTCTGCAAGTTCCGATGCTTGCGGAACTTACGACAAGTCACATATTTATAGAACCATCATCCACCAGCATCTGGAAATTCTTGCTCAATATATTGATGCAATAACTTGCTAGTCTAAGCTTAGCGTAACGATTTTATTTCGATTTGTTGGCCACTAAATTGTACTAATGTTTTTGAAATTTTTTGTATGTTAGAAGTAAACGTAGAAACTACTGAACGGATTTGGCACACGGTTAGATCATGTTCATGTTCTGGATTAACACATAGGCTACTAATCCAGGTAATTTGCTATATTGATATTATTTCCCATCATTTTTTAAATGGCGCTGGCGTCACAGTATTTAATGCTTTGTGGCCGGAAAGGCTTTTAAGACGACCAATACCTAGTAAGTAATATTTACCCTGGAGATTTGGCGGGAACTTGGAAGTGTCATGAGGTGCTCTTGTTTTTTAACTGACTTCATAATTCATAATTTTGGTGATACTTAGTTTTATATTGCATAATTATGGTGGTATATTATCCAATATAGTACTATTAAAGGGCTCAAATGAAGTGAATTTAAATAACTGTGCTAATCATTCTTTTTTTTTTCTTGTCGCCTAAACTCCTCGATCAAGTCTTGGTAAGGTAGCCACTGCTTTAGTTCGACATAGTAGTTAGGAGTTAGGACTGAGGATAAAAATTTATGAAAGACGGACTCAATGGACCAGTATCCCGAGCCGTAATATTTAAATTAAAAAAAAACTATTTACTCTCCACAGACTGACTACATGAGCACACTAGAGAAAGAGCACGACTACCGCGACGAGCACTTCGACTTCATGCAGCAGTGGATCCGTCGGTTCTGCCTGCAGTACGGCGCCGCGCTGTTCTACACTAGCGCCAAGGAGGACAAGAACTGCGACCTTCTGTACAAATATCTCACGCACAGGATATATGCGCTGCCGTTCAGAACACCCGCACTCATTGTAGAGAAGGACGCTGTGTTAATGTGAGTGTTGGGGGCACATATTAAAGAGGCAGAAAGCTTCTAACTATTGTGATTATTTACATTTAATATGAAGTAAATTGCTTGCTTGTGGCTTGCGGTAGATTTTTCAAGGTTTTTAACAATTTTTATGCGTTTATTTGTTCGTGCAAAGCCACATTTTTTATAGTATATGCACGGGCGTGCCTTTATTAAGCTGATTCAGATGAGTATAAATTTCTTAATAATACTCCCTGACTCGCGTCCCCTTTGGACTTAGTCTACAGCGATTTTCCATGCATATTTTGTTCATAATTCAGACAAAGAAGATTGTGAACTCATAATAGATTAGTATAGTAAATTCAACATAGTGCGTATGTATGTTTCTAGTCCGGCGGGCTGGGACAGCATGAAGAAAATTAGCATATTGTATGAGAACATGCAGTCGTGTAAGCCGGACGACTACTACAGAGATATTATCGTGCAGCCCGCCACGAGGAAAGTGAGTATTTCATAATTAAGGGTATATGCTTATTTAAAAGCATTGGTTTATGTAATTAATTAGTGCGTTTTTGGAATTTACTCGTCAATCTTAATATGCGACACACTATTGTAAAATGGTTGCACGTCAACTTTTGACCATTGATTAATTATCTTCCGAAGACGGTTTCGTTATTATATTACATACTGCCTTATAATATAAATGAATGTTCTTAAAACGTAGAATTATACCGCATTATATGACCTGTATGATTAACAATTTACTTTTCTGTGGTTCAGGACCCAATTATAATACTCCAAATGATCTAATAATAATATTATACTGTTTACCTGTACTACCTGCGGTTAAGCTCGCTACTATCATAATTTACATATTTTTTTAAGTAATGTTGTGTACATCTGTAATTGGTGTATGTATTAGTTCTAAGCCTAAGTAAAGTGTATTAGAGTATTTAATATACATGTACTGTTGATGTACCTTTTTAAATAAATAAATAATCTAATAGCCAAAGATTAACATTTTGTCAATTATTGTCCTGTAGAGCGGCGGCAGTCGCGAGGCGGAGGTGCAGGCGGAGGACGAGCAGGCGTTCCTGCAGCGGCAGCTCGCCGCGCTGCAGGCCGGCGCCCCCGCCCCCCGCGCCGACTCCCCGCTCCGCACCGCGCAACGCACCACGCAGCAGGTACTATATACACTAAGGCGACAGCTCCCTGACCTGTATGCATTCATACGTATCACAGAGCTACTGAGATTTATTTTTTCTTTTTACCATTACTAGTACACTATAGAACATCTGCTTTATATGTGGTTAAAATTTTATCACTTGCTTTCGAAACACCCTGTATAAAAATTTCGACTGATTGTATTATGCTGATCATTTATCTGAGGCACTGAATTTTTAAACATATTTATTAATTAACAGTTGGACGGTGCGAAGATCGGCATGGGCCCCGGCACGCCGGGCAACGAGGGCGTGCTTGCGAACTTCTTCAACTCGCTGCTGTACAAGAAGACGGGCTCGCCGGGCGCACGGCCGGACGCGGCCGTGGGCGCCGCCGCCGCGCGCTCCGACGCCGCCGCCGAGCTCGACCGCCTCACACGCACCAAGCGCCCGCAGCCGCCCATCGACCTCAACTCCTCCTCCGACTGCTAGCCGACACGGTACGTACTGCTGACACTACTGACACTCTACTGATGTCGGGCTCGCCGCCGCGCGCTCCGACGCCGCCGCCGAGCTCGACCGCCTCACACGCACCAAGCGCCCGCCGCCGCCCATCGACCTCAACTCCTCCTCCGACTGCTAGCCGACACGGTACGTACTGCTGACACTACTGACACTCTACTGATGTCGGGCTCGCCGCCGCGCGCTCCGACGCCGCCGCCGAGCTCGACCGCCTCACACGCACCAAGCGCCCGCAGCCGCCCATCGACCTCAACTCCTCCTCCGACTGCTAGCCGACACGGTACGTACTGCTGACACTACTGACACTCTACTGATGTCGGGCTCGCCGCCGCGCGCTCCGACGCCGCCGCCGAGCTCGACCGCCTCACACGCACCAAGCGCCCGCAGCCGCCCATCGACCTCAACTCCTCCTCCGACTGCTAGCCGACACGGTACGTACTGCTGACACTACTGACACTCTACTGATGTCGGGCTCGCCGCCGCGCGCTCCGACGCCGCCGCCGAGCTCGACCGCCTCACGGCAACGAATACATTTATCTCCACGTGGAGATAGATCTCGCTATTCCATTAACCAAAAGCAGCCGTGCAACTAATCCAACGTATAATAACGGCATCCAACGTATTGACTTTTAATTCCTGTGTAGAATATTGACAAGCTAGAGTAACCTCTAAGCATTATCATCATCAGCCACATGACGTCCGCTGCTGAACATAGGCCTCTCCCAAAGATTTCCAGACGGACCTGTCAAAAGCGGCCTGCCTTCGGCGCGTTCTTGCGACCTTTATCAAGTCTACCTTGCAGGTGGACGGCCTGAAATGTGTCAGTGTCTAAACATACATGTCAGATATGCTACAAAGACGTGAATAATAATTATTATTTTATGTTACAGGTGGTGTAGAGCGGCTAGTGTGGGTCCCGCGCGGCACACTGCACTGGTGGTGCAGGCGGACACTGCGGCTCGCGGCTGACACGCTCTCGGGTGTCACGCGCGAGTTATCTCCAAGCTGCGCCTCGCTGTCGTACACCGCTCGGTTGCTTGTAGATTTAATTAATCTACCGAAACGCCTCAACGGTGTGCGCTGTGCAAACATTATTTCAGTTTGCTATTAAATTTATCGATACTTATCAACTATCGATAGTCATTCGATCTTGCGCTGTGCACACTCAAAATCGGGATCTCGAAGCGATTGTCTCCCAGTGAGGATAGAGTATTGTATCGATGACGTTTCGTGATATTTTGTCGAGTGATTTCATCGATTTCCTTTTTTGACTCGCATAAGTGAAGTGACAGTATTTAACACAATAATAGCTTGGCAGCTTAAGTAGATGTGACAACCGAGCGTTGTACGGCTACGGCTCGATGGTCCTCTGGTAACAGTCGATGTGGCGATGAGAACCCGTATTGTTTATATCGAGGAAGTTAGCTATTAATTGTAAAATTAACAGGAAAGGGCTCAGAGGCATTTTACACGTTGGCTAAAAATGTATGAGCACATCTATAGTAGCGTCAGCATTGTGCTGAATTGATGGAGTGGTAAGAAAAAAAATATTAAAATGAAATTAAAATTTTATATGCATCTTAATCCCTGCTATGAATTAGCTTCTCTGATTAGCTGTTGTACAATTTTTAGCCAAGAAAAATGCTCGTAACACTTAGGAACAATTTTCATACATTTCCATAACGAGATCGACACATATGTGTTTACTTTCCTATGATTTTATTTGTAACAATCTTTTATGATATTATAATAAGTATTTATTTAGATAGTGCGTCGAATTCGAAACGTGTATTATTTGTATACATTGTGAAAGTTATTGTCATCTGAGATTAAAGGGTTTTCGTACCGTGTGATCTTCTGTGAAGACTGGCAGTGCAATGGTTGAACTGGAATAGTGATGTGCCGAGTTACTTAATTCAGTCGAGTAAATTATCGATATTGTTACTCGATTTGTTAGTCAATATATTGTCATCAAAATAAATTCAAATTACACAACAATACTTAATAGCGCCCGAAACTTATACTATGCTAATATTCTAATTTATTACCAATTTTAACCTCTCGAACCCAGAGCGGTCACATTGGCCCAGTACGCGTGATCTGTCAACAAGCGAAAATCGACCTACACGCACACACATAAGGCGCGTCAACACGCACACATCGCGAGTTTGACAGCTGTCAGATCGGTCCGATCGGACAGCATTCGAATGCGTCAACTATTCGAGTTAATCGATATGTCGCTAGATTCGGCACATCGCTACAGCAACATATTTTAATGCACAATGGAGTCACTATAATGTACAAACAGACGTTTACCCACTGGACTGTAATGGTGACCTTTATTGTGTCGAGCGAATTTATTTATTCCAAAAATATATATATTACACGGAGATTATAATTTTTTATTCCCAACCCGTTCATGTAGGTGTTTGTGTATGTTAACATCGGATTATGTTGTGGTGCAATACTGAACATTCCAAACCTGGTTTGGTGCTTTATTATAGTAAATTTATTAAATTATACCATGGAGTTTCATTTATATTGCCTTCAGCTCTCTCTTTAAAGGTCACTATGGTCCCAACACTTGCAGTGTAGTACTTAATCGTTACTTTCTGACAAAAATATAAAATGAACCGCTAAAAGCTGGCTTTCATAAATTTAAGTATTTATATCAATTATTAATCTTGGAATTTATAATGTAACTTATTAATTTTGTTAGTTAGTGTAAAATAATTTTAAATGTTGTATTAACGTCGGGTGCAAGTTGGCTGGCAAACTTAGTTTAGTTAGCTGTTTCTACTTCGATGGTACTGAAGCTGTAAAAACAATCTGCTCTACAAAAGAACATGATGTAATTTTTATAATGAAATCTATTGATGGAAAATAAAATATAAAAAAGTAAGAAAAAAATTTAAATTCTGTGTATACGAAAAATGCAGCAACTCCAAAAATCTATAAAAAAACACTTAACTTTTCAAAAATTACATGAGTCAATCTGCAAAACGAAATACTTAACTGTTTAACTAAATGGAACATATCAAACATCATTTCAGTGTTTTAAAAAACCTTCTATTTTAAATATAATAATTATTAATATATTAACTCTCAATAATATCGCTAACAGTACTGATGCTTACAGATTGCTCGATAATTGCTTAAATTGATAGGACTAAAATAAGTTTGTCAACAAACATCATAGGAGATGTTAATACATTGTGTATGAGACGGTTTGGCAAATTTTTATATGAAATATTTGTACAAGGAATGAAATGGAAGATATAAAGGCTGGTTGATTGTCTATTTTTATAAAGGGGATTAAATGTTAGGTGGCTAAAATGCATATTCCTTAGGCGTAGTTGTGTGGTTTCGGGGAGCAGCCACATACAAGGTGACTAGATGAGTTAGTGTCACGAATAGTGTTGGTAGGAAGGTCAGTTTTAACATTAGTTAGTCAAGAATGGTCTTAATCGTAAGCTGAAAATACGAAGTATCTGTACCGCAATATTATAAAAAAAGAAACGGTTGAAATTAATTTTGCAATTAACGCTAATGTTAAGAATAGCTTATTAGTCAACATTCATTGTATCAATTGCAAGTGGAAAATGTTTGTGCCTAATTGTTCTTTAGAGAAGAAGGGGCACGTATCCCTGTTACTTGTATTGCTAATAGCGTAATGCACGTGTTTTACTAATAATAAGACTCTATTAATATCTAGTCATCTAGTATGGTTAGGCTCCTTTAGAATAAAAATATTACTGTATAATACGAAAAAGTATTGTCTTTCAATATAATATTTCGACATATTCTCAGAGTACACGTATGTAATAATATACATATTATAATATAAATATGTATTCACGAATAATATATGGATTATTTTTATATAATTACGTCTATAATTATCTGTGTCTAAAGCTTGTGAAATTTGGCGCTTACTAAATTAGCAGTAAACCTATCGATCACTGGCTAAATATGTTGCTCAGTTAAATTTTATTTTCTATATTTAATGATTTACGTAACTAGTCAAAACATTCATATTAATTTATGTTTTAATTACCTACAATTATCTTTTTTTCTGTGATATATTTTTTTATGTAGAACAAATGTATTTCTTTGTTGTAACCTTCATTATGTATTAGCCACATAACATCCTCAAAGCATAAAGCGTTATAGAACATGTCACACCCTTTGTTATGCTCAATATTAAAGACGGTTTTTATTCGTGACTAAAATATAAACGAAAGTATCCCAAGATTTCTCGCAAGTATTCTGTTTTTCAAGTAAATATTTATTTGTGATGAAAACCTAGGGTTGACTTGTTTAATAATATAATTGCTAGTATGCCATTTTGGTTGTAATAATACATATAAGCTGGTAAAGGCTTAGTGATTATAATAGTAGATTCTCAAACGATAGTTTCGTTACGCTTTGCAATAGGTTAGATTCCAATATTTAAATAGTGATCTTTTTAGTTGTTTAAATATAATACTTATGTTATTTAATAATACTAAAATTTATCTGTAAGCTATTGTCGAAAGACTAAATTTTCAAGATTTAGTTATATTGAGTGTACTAAAATATTTAATATTGAATATAAAAAAATAATAAATAATCAAAAAGCAGACAGTGAGCATCCATGATGTACGGGACACATTTTTGTTATGTTTCCATTCTAACTCTATGGATGTCTTCTGGTGCGCGACCACTGGTTCGTGACTAGTGATGTATAAAGCGACTAGTCGGCCCCGACTAGTGTCTTCTGACAGTAGTCACGTAATTTGTGGTCGCCGCCGTTGTTGTATCGCCGCACACTCATCTCTGTAAACAGTTTTACAGAACGTATGAAGTGATATGCACATTTCTGTTTGTTGGAGCCAATGATTATAATATTTTGATTGTAAGTTTAACGGCGATATTGTACAGAGAATAATTTAAATAAACTACCACGGGAACTGTTCTGATCAGTTTTGCTTTTCTTTGTTTTTGGAAGAAGTTAACGGAGGCAACCCAGCAACACTTATTATCTTTTGATACATAGCAATGATGTCCCTCCCAGCCATAAATGTTACATATGCTGTACACAGTACACATCAACAGTACTCCAAACTTTGATTACGTTTTGCATAGCACAGTACTACGCTTCCATTCCAGTCATACTTCTCTCGTAATCTACTATCGTTGATTCGAGTCTTATAAACAGAAATTAAATTTCAAGTTTTTTTTTTATGGCACTGAATGACGAGACGAGCATGCCGTTCGCCTGATGGTAAGCGATACGACCCATAAACAGTAGCAACACCATCCAGCACCTTGAGTTACAAAGTACTGTGAGGCATTCCATTGCGCTCGTCATCCTGAGACATTGAGATGTTAAGTCTCATTATGTCCAGTAGTTGCACTGGCTACAATGTCTTTTAAACCGAAACACAACAATGCATGCACACTGCTGCTTGGGGGTAGAAACAAACATGGCGGTGGTACCCACCCAGACGGACTTAGATATGAGGTCTCATACCACCAGTAAGTATATAGCGTTCTTCATATTGCATAAAAAATGCTTTCACTTTTTTTAAGCTGTTAACGAAAAACAGTGAGCAAAGTATAGCTTAGCGGTATGATAGTTACGTAGACCTTTGACGTTTGGGTAGCTCAGGGCCAGATTAAGAATGTCAGGCCTTTAGCCATTGCTCCCTTCGGGCCCCATTTTCATTGCCTGACTTCCTTAAATATATTTTTCTACCACATCCTAATTAACCACGTCGTCAAAGGTCGCAGGAACTTGCTGGATGCAGGTCGCTTCTAACGGGTCGGTCTGGAAATCGTCGGGGGAGGTCTATGTTCAGCAGTGGACTTTTGGAGGCTGAAGAAAAAAAAATCCGTATGTTTTTTTTATTACTTACTTCAAATATGCTCCAAAGTAAAGTGAAAAATTATATAAAAATAATCAAGGCAATAATGTTGCCATTATTAAACACGAATCGTTAAATATAATTTTGAATTTTTGTTTTAGGAATAAAGGGGCCCTTGCTGATGCCGGGCCCCTTTAGGCTAATCCGGCCCTGACTGCCGTTAATGTACTGCTTCAAAACTCCTGAGAACTAAAATTCATCCAACTTCGGTAGGTAAATAATACTGGTGGTAGGTCTCTCAGACGTAAGAGTCCGGACCACAACGTTTATTTCTACCGCCAAGCAGCAGTGTGCAAGCACTGTTGTGTTTCGGTTTGAAGGACATTGTAGCCAGTGTAATTACTGGACATAATGAGACTTAACATGTTGTCTCAGGATGACGAGCGCAATGGCATGCCACACAGTACTTTGTAACTCGAGGTGTTGCTGCTGTTTATGGGTGGTCGTATCGCTTACCATCAGGCAAACGGCATGCTCGTCTCGTCATTCAATGCCATAAAAAAATTGACATTTTCTTAGTTAGGTAATCTTTTATATAGGAATTTCATAACAATATGTTCATAAAGTAATTTACGTTCCTCAATTCCGTGCACCAAAGAGCATTATAATACTACTGTGCATCCTGTGGCGTTCCTTCTATTACTATTACTGCAAAGGTCAAAACTCAAAGCTATACCTACTTGTCTTTTTTTCAAATCCATTTTATCGTGAGTAACCCTTCTGTAAACCACAAACAGATATTTCATCTTCAAGCATGAAATATTGATATATTTGGTTATATAATGAAGAATAGTAACCACTTCATAATATTTACATACCAACATGGACCTTGTAACATTACAATTGGGTAAAATAAATTGTAATTTATCTGATTCGTATTAGTTTCATATACTATTGAAAGCAACAATAAAACGCTGGTTGCGTTTTATCATAATATGCTTTATTTGGTGCCATGTGAAACGTCAAAGTACGTCATTCAATTTTGAGTAACTTTAGAGTTGGGCCATTAATACTAACAAAATCGATTCTATATTTAAAAATAAATCAATAAGTTAATTTAATGGTAAATAAATATTCAATTAATTTAGAATCGTTATCATTTTTTTAAAATAAATAGTGTCCTTGACAAAGAATAAAATGACTTCTGTGTGCTTACCGATATGAAAATTTAGTACTTTTAAAAAATATAGTATTAGTAGGCCGTGGCCATCTCAAAATCCTTGGGGTAGGCATGACCCACTTGGTTTTTTTTACGCCTATAATCTTATTATACATAAAAGCACGATCTTCGTTCGATAATAGAATCCTACAACAAAAACGTAATTTATAAAGCATGAATATCCAAGAACAGAATGAAAGGCATCTACTGGAAAAGTGCCAAATACCTACATAAAAAAATATGTATGTAGATAACATAATCGGTACATTGGCCATCGATAGATCGATTCGGTGAACTGTCATATATTTTGTCATTGTCATTTACAAGTTACAACTACTGACTACAATTTACTTCATTGTTGCGATATAGCTGACGGCAGGAGTACATTTTGCCAACCCTTCTGTTTTACTTGATCAACGTAATTATTTTAATCTTCGCACGTTAGGTTTGTTCACGTGATAAGTGCAACAGTGGTTTCATTCGTCAAGTGCCCGCGGATCGTTGCGTTACCCGTGTACCAATCTATTAATAGTTTTTTCCACATCAAATGTGCCCAGTGAAAATTGTTGTGTTATGATCGATATTAAATTTTGAAGTGGCTTCCGACATGGGGCAAAGTCCGAGCTCCGTGAGGAGCAAGAGCGGTCGGCAACGATCGTTCAGGAGTTTCGTGCGTCGGAGCAAGTTGAACAAGTCTAGTTTAAGTCACACGTTCAATTTGCCGCCATCGGAAGAGTATCCGGAGCTGATGAACGTGAATACAGCTACCGAAGAGCAGCTGATGACACTGCCTGGTGTAAACCGGCAACTGGCGCGCGAGATAGTGCGCCACAGGCAGATGATCGGCCGCTTCAAGCGCGTCGACGACCTCGCGCTCGTCTCCGGTACGTACCCACCACCAGCCTTCACGATCATTACACTCTGTAAGCCTTTTTCTACCAGTGTGAGTGAGAAAACGACCTGGTTAGACTGTACCACACATGCATAATAATACACATGCAAGACCAATATAATTAGGTCTCTATTTGCACAACATAAAATGTTAATGTACTATTCAAATGAGGCTATAAAAGTTAACATGTATATTGATTGCATTGCAGGTTTACGTTTTCATAAATAGTTACCAGTATTTGATAATTTTAATGCCCGTAATAGGAACTGAACAATTAAAACCAGTCACACTTTATTTGATTAAAAAGTATTGTAATGACCCTAAATGTGATTATCATGCTTGTGCATGAATAAATGCCAAATTTGAAATTATTGCATAATGTACATTGTATAAAATATGTGCCAGTGTCTTATCAAGTTTAAAAACAATGTTGAGTTGGCACTAAAATTACAGTATTGTGTGGTGAACTATGTTTCGTTGGTTAAAATTTTATTTGCACTACCTTGCACTCATCTTCTGGTCCAGCATCAACACTACCACAATATTGTTTTACACACATCCTGGTTCCTACCATTGCATCCCTACTATTACTTCAGATGTCCCAATTTTTCATGGATCATACTCTCATTCATCTAAAGTTTAAAATGTCCCAATTTGGGTCCAGGATGTTATATCACCCCTACTATACTAGGATAACATCTCTCAGTACTTTATGCAGTATTTACATAGACAAATTTTTAGGACATAATACTGGTTGCCTGGAACAAACTGAAATTACAATTATTGCCCTGTCAAGCCCCACAACGGATGTCGGCATCCGAATATATAGAGAAACCACATATATATCTGTATATAAGTGAGGATTAACAGGTTAAAATAAAACTATACCAATTTTATTGTTGTTTTTTAATTTATAGTTCCTCCCAATGTGTAAATTTATACTTCCTCCCGATGTTTAAAAGACTTTACAGCCTTCATGGCCACATGGCAGACTGAGGTGTTGTTTATCCAAAAAGTTAATATTACAGTATTTACCATAATTTTTTGATAATTCCGATCAGTCCTTAACCTTGTTTAAATGATTGCTTATATATTCTGCAAGTTTTTTATAATCTTACCCCCACTTCATATTCATTATGAGTAATGAATAGTAATTTGGGTATGTTATAAGTTCTCACTTCACTTTTTATAGCATTTACAAACAAACTTCATTTTGGCTCCGATACTAGTACTATCCTATTTAAACCAGACCATTCATACCGTACCATACCAGCCCTGTATCAAATACTGCCCACTGTTGGACACGTCTCCTCTTTTACTGGGAGAATTTAGGATTTAGTTCACTAAAGTGGCCTAGTGGGGGTGGGCAGACTTCACATACCTTCGAAATTCTTATGAAGAACTTCTCAGGTATGCATACCTGAGGAAATCTACAAGTTTCCTAAAAAAAACTTTTTCATTCCCTGTTAAAGCAAGTGATAAGTCACAAAGAATACACACAATTTTTTATAACAGTCATACCTATGACTGTTATAAAAAATTGTGTGTATTCTTGGATGCTGATGATGATTCTGGATGCACCTGCATCCATTCATGCTAAAGGCAAGTATGTTTAAACATCAATCTACCAGTTTAATTAAATAATTCCATTTCATTGAACTTTTCTGTTGAACAATGTAATATTTAAGTACAATAATTTATAAAAATTGGGCCCCAATATTGAATCACTGAGCCTAATCTTTGATTTATCTAATCCAAGTTATAGCCAGTACTTTTCACTTGTCATTATTACTTTCAATATTAGGATTTCTCCAACCAATGTCAAAACTAATTTACCAAGTTTTCATTGTGTTATTAATATTGCAAAATGCAAATCAAATTCATGAAGTATGTATTATGATGGAATATAAGTTGGGTAGTCTTAGTCATTATACTATTTTACACACACACACATTCACTCACATCTGTTATCCCTGAAGGGGTAGGCAGAGGCGCAACTAGTGCACCCACTTTTCGCCATTATTCCGTCCCATGATGTGATAGGGGGCGAGCCTATCGCCATATCGGGCACAAATTCCAGACTCCGAGCTGATACTACCTAATACCACCGAGGCAGTCTACTATTTTAGTAATATTATAAATGCAAATAGATATTATGTATAAAATTTGGCAGACAGGTAGACCATGTCTTGGATTAATACATAAGCTACTTTTTATCATGGTCATTCATGGAAATAATGGTTATTCTACATTACTTTTCTAAATAATGGCACTGCCATTATAAAGACTTTTGTAGTGGCAAAGGCTTTTCACTCAGGGGGATTCACGAGCTACACTTCTAGCTCTGTAATACTCAGGTATTACAGAATTTTCCACACAAAAATTAAATAACATACACTTGACTCAAGATAACCAGCAGACTTTAATTATCGTGTATACAGGATTACATTGTCAGACAATGATCTTGTATGATGTAATTTTCGACTTGTTTTCCGTACGTCTCGGTTTCTTTCCATATGTTGTCTTATGCAAACCATTTTGTCTTACATAAAGATAGTTATTGCCTTTACTAGAAATTCTTAAAACATAATTGCATGTTAAGGTAGGGTTCCATGCTGCATGATATCGCAAACGTGTGCGCAATCTCTCATCACACGCCACATGAACTATGTGTGGGCGGTAGCGCAAATACGAAACGATGTATCTGAGAGGCTACTGCGAAAAACGAAATCCGTAGTTTCGGGTGACGGATCGCACGTTTTCTTACTACGAAGTGTTACGGATCCTTCTTTATGAAGAGTTGTTGCGTGACGAAAGTGTTGCGCGAAGTCGGAAGCGTCGCAAACTGCGTGAAACCTTCGTTCAACGGTGACGGATCCGAAGTAATTTGGTAGTAAGGTTAAATCCAAAATTCGTCGTTTCTTCGTTTCGGACCGACGTTTCGGATTTCGTTTTTCGCAGTAGCCTCTCTGTTCTGCTTTGATAGGTCAATAAGTTCAAAGGTGGTATGAACTGGCACCTGAATTAAATCGCATTATAGCGTGGTATAAACACCTGTTTTCTGTGTTGCGTTCAGCTTGCGATCATCCGCGATATCACACTATGTGAGATCCACCCTTATTTTTTATACTATTCTGTAATCTAGCATTGCTTTCATTATACAAAGTGGTAATGAAAATATTATGTGTTATTAAAACATTCATTGCTGAACGCAATGTTTTGAGTAAGCGAATACCTGTCTATTGTTTTACTATTTATTGCTACTGGGCTAAAATAGGAACATATTTTATGTTAAGTTGACATTAGCTACTGGCCTCATTTTGATGATATTCCCTTGTTTGTCATGTTTCTGTTTATTCGTGACATGAGAGTCTAGTGAATTGGTTCAGCTATGAGAGAAAAATAAACAATTATACTGCAATCTGTCCATGATATTACACATTTGAGAAAAAATTCATAACTAGGCACTAGACACAAACCTCTGATTTTTTAAGTTAAATTATGGTTTACTTTTTTAAATATAATAACTGTCGCTCGTTTTTCCATGAAAGATAACATCGCGAGTTCTCCATCTAATCCACGTAAGACCCCTAGCCTTTCAGCGCTAGGAGGATAAAAGAGCTAATCAATAATAATAAGTTTTTATTAATAGTCCTAATTATTAAATGTGTAAGATCATACCATCAAGGTTTGTCAGGGTTTATCAACCAGATGTAACTGGAATGCATTATCAATCCGACCAACACCCACACAACATTAAACATGCAATTATTTTTTAGGAATCGGTGCTGAAAAATTAGAGTTACTAAGGCCAGAAATATGTACGCACACAAGAAAACAATTGTCAAGGGCGAGCTCCTGCACCCACTCGTTAGAAAGTATCCGTTTACCGTCAGAGACTAGACTGTGTTCGGTGAACTCCTCGAGTGTGTTCCAGTTGCAATGTGTACCCGGGCTGAACCAGGAGATAGCGGCCAACATCGTTGACTACCGGAACAAGAAAGGTCCGTTCAAATCCCTAGACGATTTGATCAAAGTGCGGGGAATAGACATCGTCAGACTGAGTACTGTGAAGCAGCACTTGAGCCTGGAGCCGAGGAAGGCGGAAAGCGTGCAGCACTTGACCAATGGACACGTGAACGGGTGGAGTGAAGGTGAAGTGACGGTGCCAAATGGCGTATCTCCTAAAACGCCGCATAGGAAGAGCTTGTCCATGCCGACCAAGTTCCCGATGACATTGCCGAACGGTTTTGCGACGGCGCCTGTGAATGACATCTTAGACTTGCTGTCGGCTTACTCCCACCGGCCTGTGGTCGAGGAGGTATTCACTTATGAGAGGGATGGGATTCGGTGCTGCCGACTCGCCTCGTGGAACCTCCATCAGCTCAGCATGGACAAGATAACGAATCCAGGTGTCAGAGAGGTGATATGCAGGACTATTTTAGAAAACAAGTAAGTTGTATTGTTTGTTATTATTGTTAAGCAATAAGTAGAAAATAAAAAAAATGGTTCACTTTGTGATAGTGATTACGACTGATTTCGAGTCCGTCGCTGGCCTCAGAAAAGGACTGGGATAAGAATAAGAGGCCAGTTATAAGTTTAAATTTAAGATTTATTGTACGAAGCCCAACAGTCACCAAAGCTGTAATTTCTGCCGGACCTCTATGAGACAATGGTACACGGTAGAGCTATTCATGTCATGCCAACGACAAAATTGTCGATATTATGACTACCACTAACAACATGAGTATTTTTCCATAAATATTTAGATAAAAACCTATTAAATAAATTTACATTTGGGGTTTACCCGGATGTAAACTTAATGTTTTACCGAAACTAGATCTGAATTAATAAAAAAAAATTATAAATTCTGTTTACCAAATACGATCCTAAATGCATTAAATGTCGTTAATAAACTGTTTAAAGATTGTAAACAATTCGCTTATGACCAAAAATGTGGAGGTAGGCTACCTGATACAACCACAAACACGGCATCTGAAGGTTGCCCATAAAAAACAAATAAAATCACTTCGGCATCTTTTGCATGTGGATTTTCCATTAAACAAAAACGTAAGGCGCTTATTCTACAGCGAACTACAAATTTTTAATGTTTAGTTGATTTTTTCTACCGCCGTTAATGTTAAAATGGGATAGGATATAAAAATACTTATTCCTTCAATAAAACAAAATCTTCCTCACTAATCGATGAAATCAGAACTCTGAATTGATTGGTTCATTGTGGCGACATAACATTTTGATTCCAATGACTGTCATAACAAAGAAAAAATATTTTTTTAGTAAACTGGACATACATACATATACATATACACTCACGCCTGTTATCCCCAAAGGGGTAGGCAAGGCGCAACTAGTGCACCCACTTTTTGCCATTATTCCGTCCCATGATGTGATAGGGGGTGAGCCTATCGCCATATCGGGCACAAATTCCAGACTCCGAGCTGATACTAAATAGAATAATCAATATCACTGCCCGACCCAGGGATCGAACCCGAGACCTCAGCTTTGCAGTCGTACTGTAATAGAACTACGCCACCGAGGCAGTCTGCAAACTGGACATCTGCGTGACATTTTGTTTCCGTATTTGGAAATAGTTGAAAATATTAAAAATAAAACATGGCCTTGTGCAACATCGGAATATCCCTACTGTAAAATAAACATCGTGACCGTTCACAGTGGGGCGGAACCTTGGTGTATATCTCACCTCGTTATTGAATGAGGAAGGTTCTTATTTGCAGCTTACGAACATAATTAAAACTGTGTTATTATTCTAAGATTAAAACAATCAAAAATAAATTTTAAACAATATTAGAACTGATTATCTTCTTGTTGTCAAGCTACAGTTCGATAAGTTTATCATTATTAATTGATTGTGGTGCAATTAATGAGTGTATCACAGATTAATTCGTGAATTGTTATTTCACAATCTATAGCTCCTGCTTATCTACAATTATCAGGACGTTAATACAGTTATTTTACGTATCTTCGGTCATTTTGTTGTATGTGTAAAGACTAAAAGCCTATAGAAGCATTAGAAGTATAACGTCAGTTTTTACAAAGTAAAGCATTTCTTTTTTACTGCAGTACGAGACTGGAAATCGGGGAATTTTACTGGGATGCAAAATTCGTTACAAAGATGAATAGTTATGTTTGTAATTCAGTTTGATAAAAAAGTCGTTTTAATTGTCACCAAGAATAAATTCGAGTAAATTGTGACAAGGAAAATATATGTTTACGCTACCACAATCTGCACTTAAATCAATAAATATCTTGATAATTTTCCTTATTTATATTGTGTCCTTATTTTGCTGTTCAGATTGATGTACTATGTATTTGTACGTTTAGTAAACACAAAAATGTATCTTTTTTTATTCTTTAATAAGAAATATATCTTAATCTTTTTTTAAACGGCTTACTAGCATTTCTTATGCTAAAAGGTATGTTTCAAACACATGTATTAAATCAACTTAAAATTGTTGATATATTATTTAAACAAAGAAATATTTAACTGAAAAACATAATAAATATTTTGAATAGTAGTGCTCGCAGCTCCGCCCGCGTGTAAAAATTTTCCGGGACAAAAATATTTTCCCGGGATAAAAAGTCTATAGCACTCAGGAGTTATGTAGCTTCCTATTAGTGAAAGAATTTTCAAAATCGGTTCAGTAGTTCCTGAGATTAGCGCGTTCAAACAAACAAACTCTTCAGCTTTATAATATTAGTATAGAAATACATTTTTAAGCAAAAAGTGATTGTAACTGGCTATATTGATTAAAACATTATAGGGGGTATACCTAAATTGTTATTGGTACTGTCGAGATCGTGTCTGCTGTGAGAATGGATTATCCTGTTGCGTTTCGTATGATAGCAATGGACTAAAATATCCCCTTATCCTTCCCTATTCTCGTTACTTCTCTAGTTGTGTGCATGTTTAAGTCTGGCGGTGATTTCTTTTACCAGATCATTAGCAAACCTCATGTACATAATATCTGTACTTCTAAAGATATATTTTATATTCGTTTTGACATAATTGAAAATGTTAACAATTTTTTATGCGTATGGCGAGACGAGCAAACCGCTCGCCTGATAGTAAGCGATACGACTGCCTATTAACAGTAGGAACACCACCCAAAATTGGTTTTACAAAGTACTGCGTGATATTGGACTGAGTCCTTCACTCTGAGGCCTTTCATATTATGTCTCATAATGCCTAGTACTCTTTTAATTGTACTAATATTGTAACGTTTCCACCAGACTATCAATAATAGCCGTACAAGATGTGCTAAGTGAGGCGGCGCTGAAGGTGATCTGCGACGAGCTGAACACGCCGGGGCTGCGACGCGTGCGCGAGTGGAGGAATAACAGCAACCGGTGGGAGTACTGCCTAGGGGAGAGGACAGACGGGTGAGTAGAATTGTTATACCATCTAAAATAGTTTACTTTTTTCATAGTTTGAATTATTCATAAATCCATTCTTACTTTTTAGGTAATACTAGCTTTTGCCCACGGCTCCGCCCGCGTTAAAAAGTTTTTCCGGGATAAAAGTCCCGGTTTATATTTCCTTGGGATAAAAAGTAGCCTATATGTTAATCCAGGACATGATCTACCCGTGTGCCAAATTTCATCGAAATCCGTTCTGTAGTTTTTGCGTGAAAGAGGAACAAACATCCATACATTCTTACAAACTTTCGCGTTTATAATATTAGTAGGATTTGCGCAAAAATAGAACTATTTATCGGGTTGCGTTTAACAATTAACCGCTAAACAACATTGATGTTAAAAAAACACTTAAGTTAAGAATTGTATTATTAGGCAGACGATAAGTTTTCATAGCAAAAACAATCAAATGATTAAGTCGAACAAGTGATTATATGTGACGTTATTGAGGATTCGTGGAGGCACTATCTATTTTTCAAAGCAATGTTGATTGCAGTGAAGATATTTATTTGAATACGAAATGCAAACAGATAAATTATCGCTTTAGGTCGATTTTATATTTTCTAAATGTGGTATTACCTATGTTGAGTTAGTCGATTTGTGTGATAGACAAATCTAAATCGTGCGTGGTCTTTTGCATTAATTACTGTTATAACAAAAATCATATTGCTTGATGAAAATAGAAAACGGTGTTCTTGTCTATATTAATATTATAAGATATATTTGAACCAGAAGGTCCACCGCGTATATGGAACGAAGTGGAATCAATCGCCACAGATGTCGATTGCCCAATGCCTTCGACATATGATGTAGTCCCTTTTAAGGCTAATCCAAGTCGATGGGCGCACTTCCTAGTGATAAAGTTTGTTTGACTGCCACTATCTACCACGACGCGAATTGTACGATATGTGCCAAAGTTGTCTAAAACCTGAACCGAGGCCGTGGGGAGAAGTGAAATATGCGTGGAGGGCATCGAACCACCCACCAAACATGATGTGGCTACGAGCGAGGCTGCATTAGCATTCGAAGTTGCAGATGTAGCAGGGGGCGCATCATTGACTTTAGATGGCACAGAATTTTCGAAATGCAATGTGGTGTGATGAGGCGCATCACATTTTGAGCAACGAATTTTGGAGCAACAATATTTTACAATGTGCCCTTGCTGAAGGCAGTTGACACAACGGTTGTGCTCCTTAACAATAGCGAATCTATTACGTGGGTTATGGTTACAATAAATAGGACACTTAGATAATGCATGATGTTCGTTGCATAAAACACATGCGTCGTTCAATTTCGCTTGTGGGTTTACTACCAAGGTTTTCGTGACAGGCGTAGGATTGCGTCGGTTATAATGCGTCTGTGTACCTGTAGGAAGGACAGCGCGCGGGTTTGAGACCGAAGGGGAGGATGTCGCTGAGCCAGAAGTCCCAGGACGAGAGGATCGAGTAATAGGACGCGCTGTGTTTGCAGGAGGCTCCGCCAGTTCAAGGGCTTCACTAGCCGCTCGAAGGTGCTCCAGAAGAGAGTCGAAACTGGGAATATCTTTGTTGTCATTTTGTAACTCAAAACGTTGTCGAGTATCGCGATCAAGTTTATTAAATAACAGATAAAATAGAGGGAAATCCCAATCCTTGACGGGCAATTTCAAATTTCTTAAAACCGCGATATTTTCGTTGAAAGTATCTACGAGGTGACGCAATTCACTGGGAGAATTAGACTTGAGGGTTACGTTTTGTAACTCCTCCCAATAACGAAAGGCTAATTTTCTTTTGCATTGATAACGATCAACCAAGGCTGAGTAGGCATCCAAATAGTTGGTTTCCGACAGAGGATAACCTTTCAATAGTCGAAGAGGTTCCCCTGAGAGAAGCGAAATCAAAATTGAGAAACGTTCTATGTTCGACAACTTTTTGTTATGATGTACCATAGTATTGTACATATCATAGAACGAGCTCCACAACGTGATATCACCGTCAAAATGCAATAAGTTCAAACGAGGTAGTTTTACAGATAGGTCAGTTTTAAACATGTCGAGTTCCTGCCCACTTGATTGGGAAGATGCCGTGAGCGTCGAATGAATTTCGATAATTTTAAAATATTTATTGTCGACCTCTTGCCGAATAACATCCTCTTCTTCCAAAGATGCTGCGTCTGCGATTTCGGAGCAAATCTTCAAGTGATGCGACTCGAAGCTAGCACAATTATTTTCAAGACGACTAAAACGAGTCAAAAAAGTCGGTAAACGTGCGACGTCATTTTGAGCCTCTAAGGCTGCCGATAAACATTCATCTATCCGACGGATAGCAATAGATCGTTTCAATTCAAAACTACGGCGTACTGCGGCCTTCGACATTTTTATTTACTTATTTTATTATATTTTAAAAATCGATAACAAAATGTATAATTTAAAAAGGTAACTGTGTAAATAAAAATGGATTGTGGACTGTAAATGAAATGTATATATTGTACAAATAAGATGAACCGGAAACAAGTATATAATTGTATAAATAAAATCAACTGTATATTATTATTAAAAAAAGCAAATTGAAGCTATGAGTAAGTCTCGCTTTCATTAAGAAATTGCGGAGATACTATAACTATAATTCAATAATAATTTCTATATCAATAAAATGTATAAGTCGTGTAAAAACTTGATTATAATAATTTATTGGATTATAATTGATTTATTAACAACAAATAAATTTGTTAACAATTTGTGTTACAGCTACTATCTTTAAATAGAAGTGAACACTTAATTCCATTCAAATAAAATATTTAACAAACAAATAATTTAACAGCATGAAAAAAAAATCAATAGATAACTATTAAGAACAAGAGTTCCCAATGCTCGTACACCTTATACGTATGCATAAATGCAGGCAGGTACGTTTAGCGCCTGTTCACAGCTCGTGTTGAATCGTTATATCAAATATAGTTAAGCGCATATAGATTATACTGTACCGATATTATCCTACCATATGCGAAACTATGCGATAACGTTCTTAGCCGACGAACGTGCGATGGGTGTGCTACATTAATTGGTCACATAATAATGCGACCGTGTGGCTATTAATACAATATTAACGAAATAAATACGATTACCGAGATTAACACAATTAATTATATTATTAATTCATATTCAATTTATACTTTGTTCGTTTGGTGTTTTGTAATGAATACGACAAAATATGACTAAACGAAATTGTGAAACTACGAATGTGGGTACCACTACGAGTTTATGCGAATTGACTACGACGTATTTGTGAGGCGATATTATGTTGCAAATAACGATAGCAAATTATGGAAGAATAAGCTCAGGGCACGATGCACCTACTTATTCCCATACGAATAACTACGAAACAATACGATAAACGAAATTACCAGTTTCACGATGAAAGTATTGTGTGTGAACCGCGTGGTATTACGTCACTCCTGATGATGGGACAGCTTGGCTGTTTCCACCATAAGAAGGATCCACGGCACGAAAGGACCAAAAAATGCTTAGCCAATGTTCTAAACACACTAAATCGATACAAACGATACGAAAACGATAATCCAGTCGAAAGGTTGAAATACGTCAAAGCCAACTCACCGGAGTCCCGTTCTCGAAGCTAGATGGTCGGCGCCGACGATGGTGGTTGTTGCTGGATCCACCAGACACTATCTTGTACCACTTTCCACAATTAACGAAGCGAAATTAAGCGAAAGTTCTATTCAAACGACAAACACGCACCATGCGTTCAGGCGCGCGTACGAGACTCTCTCGAGTGAACCAGCGAGAAGGCAGGCGACGACAAAACTACCCTCCACTGGATTATATACGCGATAAAAAATAAAAAAAAAAGTAGTAGACTAGGTCATCGTGAAACTGTATTTAAAACGAAATATTCTTAACTTATTTAATAAAACTACGCGGCTGCAACACTTGTTGAGGCCCTCGTTATTCCGACCATCTGTAATGAGATACCACATGATTATTTCGATATCGCTCAATGGCCAGAGCTAAAGATTCTTACATTAGCAGACCCTAATTTTAACAAACCTGCTCCAATTGATGCACTGTTTGGCGTCGATATATTTAGTAAAATATTTGTAGGAGAGCGACTTGATTGTGGGCCGGACGGACCCACAGCCTTTAAAACTAAGCTCGGTTGGATAGTGATGGGCAGGATTTCCTGCAATTCATCAGCTCCACGCACCTCCCTAGTTTCTTCGATTGAGAGTTTAGATCTCCAAATTCGTAAATTTTGGGAGCTTGATGAGCTACCAAAATCCTCTCCAATCACGGACGAGGAATTGCGTTGCGAACGTCTATTCGATGAGACGCATAGTAGAAACGCCGAAGGAAGGTACATTGTTCGCTTACCATTTAAGACACCACAGCCCGAGATCGGAGACTCTTACAGTCTCGCGTATCGTCGCTTGCTGTCTCTTGAGAGACGTTTGTCGGGTAATCCTCAATTGCGTGAAGAGTACAACGCCTTCATGAGAGATTACCTCGAATCGGGACATATGGAAGTGGTCGACCAGGCGCGGTCGGATCGCCCATATTACATACCGCATCACTGCGTGCTCAAGCCGAACAGTACGACCACAAAGTTGCGAGTGGTTTTCGATGCCACCGCAAGGCCAGCCAATGGGGCTGCGCTTAACGAACAGTTACTTGTTGGTCCCCGAATGCAATCGGACATCGGGTCGATTCTCCTTCGCTTTCGTTTACACTCTGTCGTATTTACTGCGGACATTAAGCAGATGTATCGCCAGATACTGGTGGCCGATACTGATCAAGACTACCAACGAATTTTGTTTAGATTTTCCCCTCAGGATCCTATCCAGGAATTCCGGCTAAAGACCGTCACTTATGGTATGGCGTCTTCAAGCTTCTTGGCTATTCGGACTATTTCGCAGGTGGCACGGGATGAAGGTGGCAATCATCCCTTGGCAGTGTCTGCATTGACTGAGGACATGTACGTTGACGATATAGTGACAGGGGCCAGCTCCTTAAATTCGGCTCGCGAATTGATGAAGGAAATCAGTGATATCCTGCGTAAAGGGTGCTTCGAACTAAGGAAATGGACAAGCAATTGTCCTTCCTTACTCGAAGACATTCCTCCTGAATACTGTCACGACGTTCGGAATTCGCTTTCATTTGATTCGGATCCCTGCTCATCGGTCATGGTTCTTGGATTAAGGTGGAAACCTGACGTTGATGCTTTCTCGTTTACAGTCACATCACTGCATGAACAGTGCACCAAGCGAAATGTTTTGTCGGAATTGGCTCGCATTTTTGACCCGCTTGGCTTTCTGACCCCGCTTACATTCGCATTTAAATGTATCGTACAGGATCTTTGGAGTCTCAGGCTTGATTGGGACACAGTTGCACCTGATAGGATTAGTCAAACTTGGTCTCGTTATCGCTCAGAATTTAATGCAATATCGTCCCTCGTTATTCCTCGTTTCGTTTCGGCATTAAATTCAAATAATACCGCAATACACGGCTTTTGTGACGCCTCCGAGCTAGGCTATGCAGCTGCAGTGTACTTTCGTATAAAACATAGTGACAGTCGCGTCACTACGTGCTTGATCATCTCTCGCTCCAAAGTCGCTCCTCTGAAAAGAATTTCCATTCCTCGTTTAGAATTGTGCGCCGCAGTTCTATTAGCAGATCTTGTCGCATATATTCGCGAAGTGTTCCAAAATCGTATTCACTTCGATGACATCTTTTGTTGGTCAGACTCGACTATCGTTCTTGCTTGGCTAAAATCGCCGTCAGCTCGATGGAAGACTTTTGTTAGCAATCGTGTTGCTCGTATTCAGGAGAAGTTTCCATCCTCTCATTGGCACCACATCAGCTCCTCCGATAATCCCGCCGATTGCGCTTCACGCGGACTAACAATTTGTAAACTTCTTGATCATGCCTTGTGGTGGCATGGACCACATTGGTTGTCCCGGGATATTGTTCATTGGCCTGTTTCACAGCATGCCATTGAAGAATCTCCTGAAATTATTTCGGAACAACGCGATTCCAAAATCTCGTTATTTGTCGCTGTCGATAAGTTTGATGAATTTCTAAATAAACATTCGAGTCTAATTAGCGTTCAACGCATCGTTGCTTACATCCTTCGTTTCATTTATAATTGTCGCAATCCTAAAAATCGTAAGTTGGATCATCTTGTCGCGTCAGAACTCCAGCAGTCGTTGCTGATGTTGGTCAAGCTCGCCCAAATTACCAGTTTTGGTAATGAGATGAGAAATCTACAGCGAGGCATACCCTTGCCTAAACCGCTGCAAAAATTATGCCCTTTTCTTGATAAGGATGGTTTGATCAGGGTGGGCGGTAGACTAACTCACTCGAATCTAGATTACGACTGTAAGCATCCGTTATTATTACCTCGTCAACATCGCTTAACTTCGCTCATTATCGATCAATGTCATAATGACAATTTACATCCTGGACTTCGAACACTTAGTTTTTTGCTAGCACAAAATTTTTGGATCTTGTCACCTCGTCGTGCTATTCGTAATCGTCTATCGAAGTGCATAAAGTGTTATCGCACCAATCCAAAGCCCTTCATTCCTCGTATGGGAGATCTTCCTAAATTAAGGGTGTCGCAATTGAAACCTTTTTCATGTGTCGGTATTGATTTTGCTGGACCTTTTCCTACACACATACAACGTCGTCGTGGGGCCAAACCTTTTAAAACTTACGTTTGTTTATTTATTTGCTTCGCAACGAAAGCGGTGCATATTGAGCTTGTTGTTGGTCTGACAAGTGAAGCATTTCTAGGTGCACTTCGCAGATTCGTGTCTCGTCGTGGCCGATGCCAACGTATTCATTGCGATCATGGTACTAACTTTGTCGGTGCCCACAATATCTTAGTGTCACTCATAAAACGAGCTGCCGCTTCTGAGGCTATCGAATTTTCGTTCATACCTCCTGCTGCGCCACACTTCGGTGGCCTTTGGGAGGCCAATATTAAATCATTCAAAACTCATCTCGCTCGCGTCATTGGTAATCAAATCCTAACTTACGAAGAATTCTTGACCGTGGCAACACAAATCGAAGCTTTGCTTAACTCTCGTCCGTTATGTGAAATGGGATCGGATCCCAATGATCTATCGGTATTGACTCCTGGTCATTTTCTCAATTTGGAACCACTAACATCACTTCCAGAATCTAATGTTTTGAACGTCGATCCTAATTGTTTGAATCGTTGGCAACTAGTGCAGAAAATCCATCGGGATTTCTGGAAGCGATGGCATGTGGAGTATTTGCATACGCTGAGTCAGCGCGCCAAGTGGCTCACTGACACCTCGGAACCTAAGTTAGGATCTTTAGTTCTTATTAAAGAAGAGCAACTTAAACCTCTTCGTTGGTCCCTCGGTCGTATCTTACAATTGCATCCCGGAAGAGACGGTATCTCTCGCGTCGCTACCGTTAAGACACAATCAGGTCTATTGCGACGACCTTTAGTTAAACTGTGTCCCCTTCCAATAAATAGTTAACTTTAGATTTAAAATACGTCGTATTTTGGTGGGCGGAATGTTGCAGCCGCGTAGTTTTATTAAATAAGTTAAGAATATTTCGTTTTAAATACAGTTTCACGATGACCTAGTCTACTACTTTTTTTTTTATTTTTTATCGCGTATATAATCCAGTGGAGGGTAGTTTTGTCGTCGCCTGCCTTCTCGCTGGTTCACTCGAGAGAGTCTCGTACGCGCGCCTGAACGCATGGTGCGTGTTTGTCGTTTGAATAGAACTTTCGCTTAATTTCGCTTCGTTAATTGTGGAAAGTGGTACAAGATAGTGTCTGGTGGATCCAGCAACAACCACCATCGTCGGCGCCGACCATCTAGCTTCGAGAACGGGACTCCGGTGAGTTGGCTTTGACGTATTTCAACCTTTCGACTGGATTATCGTTTTCGTATCGTTTGTATCGATTTAGTGTGTTTAGAACATTGGCTAAGCTAATTTTTATCGCGTATATAATCCAGTGGAGGGTAGTTTTGTCGTCGCCTGCCTTCTCGCTGGTTCACTCGATGAGAGTCTCGTACGCGCGCCTGAACGCATGGTGCGTGTTTGTCGTTTGAATAGAACTTTCGCTTAATTTCGCTTCGTTAATTGTGGAAAGTGGTACAAGATAGTGTCTGGTGGATCCAGCAACAACCACCATCGTCGGCGCCGACCATCTAGCTTCGAGAACGGGACTCCGGTGAGTTGGCTTTGACGTATTTCAACCTTTCGACTGGATTATCGTTTTCGTATCGTTTGTATCGATTTAGTGTGTTTAGAACATTGGCTAAGCATTTTTTACAGTCCACAATCCATTTTTATTTACACAGTTACCTTTTTAAATTATACATTTTGTTATCGATTTTTAAAATAAAATAAAATAAGTAAATAAAAATGTCGAAGGCCGCAGTACGCCGTAGTTTTGAATTGAAACGATCTATTGCTATCCGTCGGATTGATGAATGTTTGTCGGCAGCCTTAGAGGCTCAAAATGACGTCGCACGTTTACCGACTTTTTTGACTCGTTTTAGTCGTCTTGAAAATAATTGTGCTAGCTTCGAGTCGCATCACTTGAAGATTTGCTCCGAAATCGCAGACGCAGCATCTTTGGAAGAAGAGGATGTTATTCGGCAAGAGGTCGACAATAAATATTTTAAAATTATCGAAATTCATTCGACGCTCACGGCATCTCCCCAATCAAGTGGGCAGGAACTCGACATGTTTAAAACTGACCTATCTGTAAAATTACCTCGTTTGAACTTATTGCATTTTGACGGTGATATCACGTTGTGGAGCTCGTTCTATGATATGTACAATACTATGGTACATCATAACAAAAAGTTGTCGAACATAGAACGTTTCTCAATTTTGATTTCGCTTCTCTCAGGGGAACCTCTTCGACTATTGAAAGGTTATCCTCTCTCGGAAACCAACTATTTGGATGCCTACTCAGCCTTGGTTGATCGTTATCAATGCAAAAGAAAATTGGCCTTTCGTTATTGGGAGGAGTTACAAAATGTAACCCTCAAGTCTAATTCTCCCAGTGAATTGCGTCACCTCGTAGATACTTTCAACGAAAATATCGCGGTTTTAAGAAATTTGAAATTGCCCGTCAAGGATTGGGATTTCCCTCTATTTTATCTGTTATTTAATAAACTTGATCGCGATACTCGACAACGTTTTGAGTTACAAAATGAGAACAAAGATATTCCCAGTTTCGACTCCCTTCTGGAGCACCTTCGAGCGGCTAGTGAAGCCCTTGAACTGGCGGAGCCTCCCGCAAACACAGCGCGTCCTATTACTCGATCCTCTCGTCCTGGGACTTCTGGCTCGGCGACATTCACCCCTTCGGTCTCAAACCCACGCGCTGTCCTTCCTACAGGTATACAGACGCATTATAACCGACGCAATCCTACGCCTGTAAAAAAAACCTTGGTAGTAAACTCACAGGCGAAATTGAACGACGCATGTGTTTTATGCAACGAACATCATGCATTATCTAAGTGTCCTATTTATTGTAACCATAACCCACGTAATAGATTCGCTATTGTTAAGGAGCACAACCGTTGTGTCAACTGCCTTCAGCAAGGGCACATTGTAAAATATTGCTGCTCCAAAATTCGTTGCTCAAAATGTGATGCGCCTCATCACACCACATTGCATTTCGAAAATTCTGTGCCATCTAAAGTTAATGATGCGCCTCCTTCTACATCTGCAACTTCGAATGCTAATGCAGCCTCGCTCGTAGCCACACCATGTTTGGTGGGTGGTTCGATGCCCTCCACGCATATTTCACTTCTCCCCACGGCCTCGGTTCAGGTTTTAGACAACTTTGGCACATATCGTACAATTCGTGTCGTGGTAGATAGTGGCAGTCAAACAAACTTTATCACTAGGAAGTGCGCCCATCGACTTGGATTAGCCTTAAAAGGGACTACATCATATGTCGAAGGCATTGGGCAATCGACATCTATGGCGATTGATTCCACTTCGTTCCATATGCGCGGTGGACCTTCTGGTTCAAATATACTTGTTGAGGCCCTCGTTATTCCGACCATCTGTAATGAGATACCACATGATAATTTCGATATCGCTCAATGGCCACAGCTAAAGATTCTTACATTAGCAGACCCTAATTTTAACAAACCTGCTCCAATTGATGCATTGTTTGGCGTCGATATATTTAGTCGAATATTTGTAGGAGAGCGACTTGATTGTGGGCCGGACGGACCCACAGCCTTTAAAACTAAGCTCGGTTGGATAGTGATGGGCAGGATTTCCTGCAATTCATCAGCTCCACGCACCTCCCTAGTTTCTTCGATTGAGAGTTTAGATCTCCAAATTCGTAAATTTTGGGAGCTTGATGAGCTACCAAAATCCTCTCCAATCACGGACGAGGAATTGCGTTGCGAACGTCTATTCGATGAGACGCATAGTAGAAACGCCGAAGGAAGGTACATTGTTCGCTTACCATTTAAGACACCACAGCCAGAGATCGGAGACTCTTACAGTCTCGCGTATCGTCGCTTGCTGTCTCTTGAGAGACGTTTGTCGGGTAATCCTCAATTGCGTGAAGAGTACAACGCCTTCATGACAGATTACCTCGAATCGGGACATATGGAAGTGGTCGACCAGGCGCGGTCGGATCGCCCATATTACATACCGCATCACTGCGTGCTCAAGCCGAACAGTACGACCACAAAGTTGCGAGTGGTTTTCGATGCCACCGCAAGGCCAGCCAATGGGGCTGCGCTTAACGAACAGTTACTTGTTGGTCCCCGAATGCAATCGGACATCGGGTCGATTCTCCTTCGCTTTCGTTTACACTCTGTCGTATTTACTGCGGACATTAAGCAGATGTATCGCCAGATACTGGTGGCCGATACTGATCAAGACTACCAACGAATTTTGTTTAGATTTTCCCCTCAGGATCCTATCCAGGAATTCCGCCTAAAGACCGTCACTTATGGTATGGCGTCTTCAAGCTTCTTGGCTATTCGGACCATTTCGCAGGTGGCGAGGGATGAAGGTGGTAATCATCCCTTGGCAGTGTCTGCATTGACTGAGGACATGTACGTTGACGATATAGTGACAGGGGCCAGCTCCTTAAATTCGGCTCGCGAATTGATGAAGGAAATCAGTGATATCCTGCGTAAAGGGTGCTTCGAACTAAGGAAATGGACAAGCAATTGTCCTTCCTTACTCGAAGACATTCCTCCTGAATATTGTCACGACGTTCGGAATTCGCTTTCATTTGATTCGGATCCCTGCTCATCGGTCATAGTTCTTGGATTAAGGTGGAAACCTGACGTTGATGCTTTCTCGTTTACTGTCACATCACTGCATGAACAGTGCACAAAGCGAAATGTTTTGTCGGAATTGGCTCGCATTTTTGACCCGCTTAGCTCTCTGACCCCGCTTACATTCGCATTTAAATGTATCGTACAGGATCTTTGGAGTCTCAGGCTTGATTGGGACACAGTTGCACCTGATAGGATTAGTCAAACTTGGTCTCGTTATCGCTCAGAATTTAATGCAATATCGTCCCTCGTTATTCCTCGTTTCGTTTCGGCATTAAATTCAAATAATACCGCAATACACGGCTTTTGTGACGCCTCCGAGCTAGGCTATGCAGCTGCAGTGTACTTTCGTATAAAACATAGTGACAGTCGCGTCACTACGTGCTTGATCATCTCTCGCTCCAAAGTCGCCCCTTTGAAAAGAATTTCCATTCCTCGTTTAGAATTGTGCGCCGCAGTTCTATTAGCAGATCTTGTCGCATATATTCGCGAAGTGTTCCAAAACCGTATTCACTTCGATGACATCTTTTGTTGGTCAGACTCGACTATCGTTCTTGCTTGGCTAAAATCGCCGTCAGCTCGATGGAAGACTTTTGTTAGCAATCGTGTTGCTCGTATTCAGGAGAAGTTTCCATCCTCTCATTGGCACCACATCAGCTCCTCCGACAATCCCGCCGATTGCGCTTCACGCGGACTAACAATTTGTAAACTTCTTGATCATGCTTTGTGGTGGCATGGACCACATTGGTTGTCCCAGGATATGGTTCATTGGCCTGTTTCACAACATGCCATTGAAGAATCTCCTGAAATTATCTCGGAACAACGCGATTCCAAAATCTCGTTATTTGTCGCTGTCGATAAGTTTGATGAATTTCTAAATAAACATTCGAGTCTAATTAGTGTTCAACGCATCGTTGCTTACATCCTTCGTTTCATTTATAATTGTCGCAATCCTAAAAATCGTAAGTTGGATCATCTTGTCGCGTCAGAACTCCAGCAGTCGTTGCTGATGTTGGTCAAGCTCGCCCAAATTACCAGTTTTGGTAATGAGATGAGAAATCTACAGCGAGGCATACCCTTGTCTAAACCGCTGCAAAAATTATGCCCTTTTCTTGATAAAGATGGTTTGATCAGGGTGGGCGGTAGACTAACTCACTCGAATCTAGATTACGACTGTAAGCATCCCTTATTATTACCTCGTCAACATCGCTTAACTTCGCTTATTATCGATCAATGTCATAATGACAATTTACATCCTGGACTTCGAACACTTAGTTTTTTGCTAGCACAAAATTTTTGGATCTTGTCACCTCGTCGTGCTATTCGTAATCGTCTATCGAAGTGCATAAAGTGTTATCGCACCAATCCAAAGCCCTTCATTCCTCGTATGGGAGATCTTCCTAAATTAAGGGTATCGGAATTGAAACCTTTTTCGTGTGTCGGTATTGATTTTGCTGGACCTTTTCCTACACACATACAACGTCGTCGTGGGGCCGAACCTTTTAAAGCTTACGTTTGTTTATTTATTTGCTTCGCAACGAAAGCGGTGCATATTGAGCTTGTTGTTGGTCTGACAAGTGAAGCATTTCTGGGTGCACTTCGCAGATTCGTGTCTCGTCGTGGCCGATGCCAACGTATTCATTGCGATCATGGTACTAACTTTGTTGGTGCCCACAATATCTTAGTGTCACTCTTAAAACAAGCTGCCGCTTCTGAGGCTATCGAATTTTCGTTCATACCTCCTGCTGCGCCACACTTCGGTGGCCTTTGGGAAGCCAATATTAAATCATTCAAAACACATCTCGCTCGTGTCATTGTGTCAAAAAAAAAAAGTAGTAGACTAGGTCATCGTGAAACTGTATTTAAAACGAAATATTCTTAACTTATTTAATAAAACTACGCGGCTGCAACATTCCGCCCACCAAAATACGACGTATTTTAAATCTAAAGTTAACTATTTATTGGAAGGGGACACAGTTTAACTAAAGGTCGTCGCAATAGACCTGATTGTGTCTTAACGGTAGCGACGCGAGAGATACCGTCTCTTCCGGGATGCAATTGTAAGATACGACCGAGGGACCAACGAAGAGGTTTAAGTTGCTCTTCTTTAATAAGAACTAAAGATCCTAACTTAGGTTCCGAGGTGTCAGTGAGCCACTTGGCGCGCTGACTCAGCGTATGCAAATACTCCACATGCCATCGCTTCCAGAAATCCCGATGGATTTTCTGCACTAGTTGCCAACGATTCAAACAATTAGGATCGACGTTCAAAACATTAGATTCTGGAAGTGATGTTAGTGGTTCCAAATTGAGAAAATGACCAGGAGTCAATACCGATAGATCATTGGGATCCGATCCCATTTCACATAACGGACGAGAGTTAAGCAAAGCTTCGATTTGTGTTGCCACGGTCAAGAATTCTTCGTAAGTTAGGATTTGATTACCAATGACGCGAGCGAGATGAGTTTTGAATGATTTAATATTGGCCTCCCAAAGGCCACCGAAGTGTGGCGCAGCAGGAGGTATGAACGAAAATTCGATAGCCTCAGAAGCGGCAGCTCGTTTTATGAGTGACACTAAGATATTGTGGGCACCGACAAAGTTAGTACCATGATCGCAATGAATACGTTGGCATCGGCCACGACGAGACACGAATCTGCGAAGTGCACCTAGAAATGCTTCACTTGTCAGACCAACAACAAGCTCAATATGCACCGCTTTCGTTGCGAAGCAAATAAATAAACAAACGTAAGTTTTAAAAGGTTTGGCCCCACGACGACGTTGTATGTGTGTAGGAAAAGGTCCAGCAAAATCAATACCGACACATGAAAAAGGTTTCAATTGCGACACCCTTAATTTAGGAAGATCTCCCATACGAGGAATGAAGGGCTTTGGATTGGTGCGATAACACTTTATGCACTTCGATAGACGATTACGAATAGCACGACGAGGTGACAAGATCCAAAAATTTTGTGCTAGCAAAAAACTAAGTGTTCGAAGTCCAGGATGTAAATTGTCATTATGACATTGATCGATAATGAGCGAAGTTAAGCGATGTTGACGAGGTAATAATAACGGATGCTTACAGTCGTAATCTAGATTCGAGTGAGTTAGTCTACCGCCCACCCTGATCAAACCATCCTTATCAAGAAAAGGGCATAATTTTTGCAGCGGTTTAGGCAAGGGTATGCCTCGCTGTAGATTTCTCATCTCATTACCAAAACTGGTAATTTGGGCGAGCTTGACCAACATCAGCAACGACTGCTGGAGTTCTGACGCGACAAGATGATCCAACTTACGATTTTTAGGATTGCGACAATTATAAATGAAACGAAGGATGTAAGCAACGATGCGTTGAACGCTAATTAGACTCGAATGTTTATTTAGAAATTCATCAAACTTATCGACAGCGACAAATAACGAGATTTTGGAATCGCGTTGTTCCGAAATAATTTCAGGAGATTCTTCAATGGCATGCTGTGAAACAGGCCAATGAACAATATCCCGGGACAACCAATGTGGTCCATGCCACCACAAGGCATGATCAAGAAGTTTACAAATTGTTAGTCCGCGTGAAGCGCAATCGGCGGGATTATCGGAGGAGCTGATGTGGTGCCAATGAGAGGATGGAAACTTCTCCTGAATACGAGCAACACGATTGCTAACAAAAGTCTTCCATCGAGCTGACGGCGATTTTAGCCAAGCAAGAACGATAGTCGAGTCTGACCAACAAAAGATGTCATCGAAGTGAATACGATTTTGGAACACTTCGCGAATATATGCGACAAGATCTGCTAATAGAACTGCGGCGCACAATTCTAAACGAGGAATGGAAATTCTTTTCAGAGGAGCGACTTTGGAGCGAGAGATGATCAAGCACGTAGTGACGCGACTGTCACTATGTTTTATACGAAAGTACACTGCAGCTGCATAGCCTAGCTCGGAGGCGTCACAAAAGCCGTGTATTGCGGTATTATTTGAATTTAATGCCGAAACGAAACGAGGAATAACGAGGGACGATATTGCATTAAATTCTGAGCGATAACGAGACCAAGTTTGACTAATCCTATCAGGTGCAACTGTGTCCCAATCAAGCCTGAGACTCCAAAGATCCTGTACGATACATTTAAATGCGAATGTAAGCGGGGTCAGAAAGCCAAGCGGGTCAAAAATGCGAGCCAATTCCGACAAAACATTTCGCTTGGTGCACTGTTCATGCAGTGATGTGACTGTAAACGAGAAAGCATCAACGTCAGGTTTCCACCTTAATCCAAGAACCATGACCGATGAGCAGGGATCCGAATCAAATGAAAGCGAATTCCGAACGTCGTGACAGTATTCAGGAGGAATGTCTTCGAGTAAGGAAGGACAATTGCTTGTCCATTTCCTTAGTTCGAAGCACCCTTTACGCAGGATATCACTGATTTCCTTCATCAATTCGCGAGCCGAATTTAAGGAGCTGGCCCCTGTCACTATATCGTCAACGTACATGTCCTCAGTCAATGCAGACACTGCCAAGGGATGATTGCCACCTTCATCCCGTGCCACCTGCGAAATAGTCCGAATAGCCAAGAAGCTTGAAGACGCCATACCATAAGTGACGGTCTTTAGCCGGAATTCCTGGATAGGATCCTGAGGGGAAAATCTAAACAAAATTCGTTGGTAGTCTTGATCAGTATCGGCCACCAGTATCTGGCGATACATCTGCTTAATGTCCGCAGTAAATACGACAGAGTGTAAACGAAAGCGAAGGAGAATCGACCCGATGTCCGATTGCATTCGGGGACCAACAAGTAACTGTTCGTTAAGCGCAGCCCCATTGGCTGGCCTTGCGGTGGCATCGAAAACCACTCGCAACTTTGTGGTCGTACTGTTCGGCTTGAGCACGCAGTGATGCGGTATGTAATATGGGCGATCCGACCGCGCCTGGTCGACCACTTCCATATGTCCCGATTCGAGGTAATCTCTCATGAAGGCGTTGTACTCTTCACGCAATTGAGGATTACCCGACAAACGTCTCTCAAGAGACAGCAAGCGACGATACGCGAGACTGTAAGAGTCTCCGATCTCGGGCTGTGGTGTCTTAAATGGTAAGCGAACAATGTACCTTCCTTCGGCGTTTCTACTATGCGTCTCATCGAATAGACGTTCGCAACGCAATTCCTCGTCCGTGATTGGAGAGGATTTTGGTAGCTCATCAAGCTCCCAAAATTTACGAATTTGGAGATCTAAACTCTCAATCGAAGAAACTAGGGAGGTGCGTGGAGCTGATGAATTGCAGGAAATCCTGCCCATCACTATCCAACCGAGCTTAGTTTTAAAGGCTGTGGGTCCGTCCGGCCCACAATCAAGTCGCTCTCCTACAAATATTTTACTAAATATATCGACGCCAAACAGTGCATCAATTGGAGCAGGTTTGTTAAAATTAGGGTCTGCTAATGTAAGAATCTTTAGCTCTGGCCATTGAGCGATATCGAAATAATCATGTGGTATCTCATTACAGATGGTCGGAATAACGAGGGCCTCAACAAGTATATTTGAACCAGAAGGTCCACCGCGTATATGGAACGAAGTGGAATCAATCGCCACAGATGTCGATTGCCCAATGCCTTCGACATATGATGTAGTCCCTTTTAAGGCTAATCCAAGTCGATGGGCGCACTTCCTAGTGATAAAGTTTGTTTGACTGCCACTATCTACCACGACGCGAATTGTACGATATGTGCCAAAGTTGTCTAAAACCTGAACCGAGGCCGTGGGGAGAAGTGAAATATGCGTGGAGGGCATCGAACCACCCACCAAACATGATGTGGCTACGAGCGAGGCTGCATTAGCATTCGAAGTTGCAGATGTAGCAGGGGGCGCATCATTGACTTTAGATGGCACAGAATTTTCGAAATGCAATGTGGTGTGATGAGGCGCATCACATTTTGAGCAACGAATTTTGGAGCAACAATATTTTACAATGTGCCCTTGCTGAAGGCAGTTGACACAACGGTTGTGCTCCTTAACAATAGCGAATCTATTACGTGGGTTATGGTTACAATAAATAGGACACTTAGATAATGCATGATGTTCGTTGCATAAAACACATGCGTCGTTCAATTTCGCTTGTGGGTTTACTACCAAGGTTTTCGTGACAGGCGTAGGATTGCGTCGGTTATAATGCGTCTGTGTACCTGTAGGAAGGACAGCGCGCGGGTTTGAGACCGAAGGGGAGGATGTCGCTGAGCCAGAAGTCCCAGGACGAGAGGATCGAGTAATAGGACGCGCTGTGTTTGCAGGAGGCTCCGCCAGTTCAAGGGCTTCACTAGCCGCTCGAAGGTGCTCCAGAAGAGAGTCGAAACTGGGAATATCTTTGTTGTCATTTTGTAACTCAAAACGTTGTCGAGTATCGCGATCAAGTTTATTAAATAACAGATAAAATAGAGGGAAATCCCAATCCTTGACGGGCAATTTCAAATTTCTTAAAACCGCGATATTTTCGTTGAAAGTATCTACGAGGTGACGCAATTCACTGGGAGAATTAGACTTGAGGGTTACGTTTTGTAACTCCTCCCAATAACGAAAGGCTAATTTTCTTTTGCATTGATAACGATCAACCAAGGCTGAGTAGGCATCCAAATAGTTGGTTTCCGACAGAGGATAACCTTTCAATAGTCGAAGAGGTTCCCCTGAGAGAAGCGAAATCAAAATTGAGAAACGTTCTATGTTCGACAACTTTTTGTTATGATGTACCATAGTATTGTACATATCATAGAACGAGCTCCACAACGTGATATCACCGTCAAAATGCAATAAGTTCAAACGAGGTAGTTTTACAGATAGGTCAGTTTTAAACATGTCGAGTTCCTGCCCACTTGATTGGGGAGATGCCGTGAGCGTCGAATGAATTTCGATAATTTTAAAATATTTATTGTCGACCTCTTGCCGAATAACATCCTCTTCCTCCAAAGATGCTGCGTCTGCGATTTCGGAGCAAATCTTCAAGTGATGCGACTCGAAGCTAGCACAATTATTTTCAAGACGACTAAAACGAGTCAAAAAAGTCGGTAAACGTGCGACGTCATTTTGAGCCTCTAAGGCTGCCGACAAACATTCATCAATCCGACGGATAGCAATAGATCGTTTCAATTCAAAACTACGGCGTACTGCGGCCTTCGACATTTTTATTTACTTATTTTATTTTATTTTAAAAATCGATAACAAAATGTATAATTTAAAAAGGTAACTGTGTAAATAAAAATGGATTGTGGACTGTAAATGAAATGTATATATTGTACAAATAAGATGAACCGGAAACAAGTATATAATTGTATAAATAAAATCAACTGTATATTATTATTAAAAAAAGCAAATTGAAGCTATGAGTAAGTCTCGCTTTCATTAAGAAATTGCGGAGATACTATAACTATAATTCAATAATAATTTCTATATCAATAAAATGTATAAGTCGTGTAAATACTTGATTATAATAATTTATTGGATTATAATTGATTTATTAACAACAAATAAATATGTTAACAATTTGTGTTACGGCTACTATCTTTAAATAGAAGTGAACACTTAATTCCATTCAAATAAAATATTTAACAAACAAATAATTTAACAGCATGAAAAAAAAATCAATAGATAACTATTAAGAACAAGAGTTCCCAATGCTCGTACACCTTATACGTATGCATAAATGCAGGCAGGTACGTTTAGCGCCTGTTCACAGCTCGTGTTGAATCGTTATATCAAATATAGTTAAGCGCATATAGATTATACTGTACCGATATTATCCTACCATATGCGAAACTATGCGATAACGTTCTTAGCCGACGAACGTGCGATGGGTGTGCTACATTAATTGGTCACATAATAATGCGACCGTGTGGCTATTAATACAATATTAACGAAATAAATACGATTACCGAGATTAACACAATTAATTATATTATTAATTCATATTCAATTTATACTTTGTTCGTTTGGTGTTTTGTAATGAATACGACAAAATATGACTAAACGAAATTGTGAAACTACGAATGTGGGTACCACTACGAGTTTATGCGAATTGACTACGACGTATTTGTGAGGCGATATTATGTTGCAAATAACGATAGCAAATTATGGAAGAATAAGCTCAGGGCACGATGCACCTACTTATTCCCATACGAATAACTACGAAACAATACGATAAACGAAATTACCAGTTTCACGATGAAAGTATTGTGTGTGAACCGCGTGGTATTACGTCACTCCTGATGATGGGACAGCTTGGCTGTTTCCACCATAAGAAGGATCCACGGCACGAAAGGACCAAAAAATGCTTAGCCAATGTTCTAAACACACTAAATCGATACAAACGATACGAAAACGATAATCCAGTCGAAAGGTTGAAATACGTCAAAGCCAACTCACCGGAGTCCCGTTCTCGAAGCTAGATGGTCGGCGCCGACGATGGTGGTTGTTGCTGGATCCACCAGACACTATCTTGTACCACTTTCCACAATTAACGAAGCGAAATTAAGCGAAAGTTCTATTCAAACGACAAACACGCACCATGCGTTCAGGCGCGCGTACGAGACTCTCTCGAGTGAACCAGCGAGAAGGCAGGCGACGACAAAACTACCCTCTACTGGATTATATACGCGATAAAAAAAAAGTAGTAGACTAGGTCATCGTGAAACTGTATTTAAAACGAAATATTCTTAACTTATTTAATAAAACTACGCGGCTGCAACATTCCGCCCACCAAAATACGACGTATTTTAAATCTAAAATTACCTATTGATTGGAAGGGGACACAGTTTAACTAAAGGTCGTCGCAATAGACCTGATTGTGTCTTAACGGTAGCGACGCGAGAGATACCGTCTCTTCCGGGATGCAATTGTAAGATACGACCGAGGGACCAACGAAGAGGTTTAAGTTGCTCTTCTTTAATAAGAACTAAAGATCCTAACTTAGGTTCCGAGGTGTCAGTGAGCCACTTGGCGCGCTGACTCAGCGTATGCAAATACTCCACATGCCATCGCTTCCAGAAATCCCGATGGATTTTCTGCACTAGTTGCCAACGATTCAAACAATTAGGATCGACGTTCAAAACATTAGATTCTGGAAGTGATGTTAGTGGTTCCAAATTGAGAAAATGACCAGGAGTCAATACCGATAGATCATTGGGATCCGATCCCATTTCACATAACGGACGAGAGTTAAGCAAAGCTTCGATTTGTGTTGCCACGGTCAAGAATTCTTCGTAAGTTAGGATTTGATTACCAATGACGCGAGCGAGATGTGTTTTGAATGATTTAATATTGGCCTCCCAAAGGCCACCGAAGTGTGGCGCAGCAGGAGGTATAAACGAAAATTCAATAGCCTCGGAAGCGGCAGCTCGTTTTATGAGTGACACTAAGATATTGTGGGCACCGACAAAGTTAGTACCATGATCGCAATGAATACGTTGGCATCGGCCACGACGAGACACGAACCTGCGAAGTGCACCCAGAAATGCTTCACTTGTCAGACCAACAACAAGCTCAATATGCACCGCTTTCGTTGCGAAGCAAATAAATAAACAAACGTAAGTTTTAAAAGGTTTGGCCCCACGACGACGTTGTATGTGTGTAGGAAAAGGTCCAGCAAAATCAATACCGACACACGAAAAAGGTTTCAATTGCGACACCCTTAATTTAGGAAGATCTCCCATACGAGGAATGAAGGGCTTTGGATTGGTGCGATAACACTTTATGCACTTCGATAGACGATTACGAATAGCACGACGAGGTGACAAGATCCAAAAAATTTGTGCTAGCAAAAAACTAAGTGTTCGAAGTCCAGGATGTAAATTGTCATTATGACATTGATCGATAATGAGCGAAGTTAAGCGATGTTGACGAGGTAATAATAACGGATGCTTACAGTCGTAATCTAGATTCGAGTGAGTTAGTCTACCGCCCACCCTGATCAAACCATCTTTATCAAGAAAAGGGCATAATTTTTGCAGCGGTTTAGACAAGGGTATGCCTCGCTGTAGATTTCTCATCTCATTACCGAAACTGGTAATTTGGTCGAGCTTGACCGACATCAGCAACGACTGCTGGAGTTCTGACGCGACAAGATGATCCAACTTACGATTTTTAGGATTGCGACAATTATAAAAGAAACGAAGGATATAAGCAACGATGCGTTGAACTCTAATTAGACTCGAATGTTTATTTAGAAATTCATCGAACTTATCGACAGCGACAAATAACGAGATTTTGGAATCGCGTTGTTCCGAGATAATTTCAGGAGATTCTTCAATGACATGCTGTGAACCAGGCCAATGAACAATATCCTGGGACAACCAATGTGGTCCATGCCACCACAAGGCATGATCAAGAAGTTTACAAATTGTTAGTCCGCGTGAAGCGCAATCGGCGGGATTGTCGGAGGAGCTGATGTGGTGCCAATGAGAGGATGGAAACTTCTCCTGAATACGAGCAACACGATTGCTAACAGAAGTCTTCCATCGAGCTGACGGCGATTTTAGCCAAGCAAAAACGATAGTCGAGTCTGACCAACAATAGATGTCATCGAAGTGAATACGATTTTGGAATACTTCGCGAACATATACGACAAGATCAGCTAATAGAACTGCGGCGCACAATTCTAAACGAGGAATGGAAATTCTTTTCAAAGGGGCGACTTTGGAGCGAGAGATGATCAAGCACGTAGTGACGCGACTGTCACTATGTTTTATACGAAAGTACACTGCAGCTGCATAGCCTAGCTTGGAGGCGTCACAAAAGCCGTGTATTGCGGTATTATTTGAATTTAATGCCGAAACGAAACGAGGAATAACGAGGGACGATATTGCATTAAATTCTGAGCGATAACGAGACCAAGTTTGACTAATCCTATCAGGTGCAACTGTGTCCCAATCAAGCCTGAGACTCCAAAGATCCTGTACGATACATTTAAATGCGAATGTAAGTGGGGTCAGAAAGCCAAGCGGGTCAAAAATACGAGCCAATTCCGACAAAACATTTCGCTTGGTGCACTGTTCATGCAGTGATGTGACAGTAAACGAGAAAGCATCAACGTCAGGTTTCCACCTTAATCCAAGAACCATGACCGATGAGCAGGGATCCGAATCAAATGAAAGCGAATTCCGAACGTCGTGACAGTATTCAGGAGGAATGTCTTCGAGTAAGGAAGGACAATTGCTTGTCCATTTCCTTAGTTCGAAGCACCCTTTACGCAGGATATCACTGATTTCCTTCATCAATTCGCGAGCCGAATTTAAGGAGCTGGCCCCTGTCACTATATCGTCAACGTACATGTCCTCAGTCAATGCAGACACTGCCAAGGGATGATTGCCACCTTCATCCCGTGCCACCTGCGAAATAGTCCGAATAGCCAAGAAGCTTGAAGACGCCATACCATAAGTGACGGTCTTTAGCCGGAATTCCTGGATAGGATCCTGAGGGGAAAATCTAAACAAAATTCGTTGGTAGTCTTGATCAGTATCGGCCACCAGTATCTGGCGATACATCTGCTTAATGTCCGCAGTAAATACGACAGAGTGTAAACGAAAGCGAAGGAGAATCGACCCGATGTCCGATTGCATTCGGGGACCAACAAGTAACTGTTCGTTAAGCGCAGCCCCATTGGCTGGCCTTGCGGTGGCATCGAAAACCACTCGCAACTTTGTGGTCGTACTGTTCGGCTTGAGCACGCAGTGATGCGGTATGTAATATGGGCGATCCGACCGCGCCTGGTCGACCACTTCCATATGTCCCGATTCGAGGTAATCTGTCATGAAGGCGTTGTACTCTTCACGCAATTGAGGATTACCCGACAAACGTCTCTCAAGAGACAGCAAGCGACGATACGCGAGACTGTAAGAGTCTCCGATCTCTGGCTGTGGTGTCTTAAATGGTAAGCGAACAATGTACCTTCCTTCGGCGTTTCTACTATGCGTCTCATCGAATAGACGTTCGCAACGCAATTCCTCGTCCGTGATTGGAGAGGATTTTGGTAGCTCATCAAGCTCCCAAAATTTACGAATTTGGAGATCTAAACTCTCAATCGAAGAAACTAGGGAGGTGCGTGGAGCTGATGAATTGCAGGAAATCCTGCCCATCACTATCCAACCGAGCTTAGTTTTAAAGGCTGTGGGTCCGTCCGGCCCACAATCAAGTCGCTCTCCTACAAATATTTTACTAAATATATCGACGCCAAACAGTGCATCAATTGGAGCAGGTTTGTTAAAATTAGGGTCTGCTAATGTAAGAATCTTTAGCTCTGGCCATTGAGCGATATCGAAATAATCATGTGGTATCTCATTACAGATGGTCGGAATAACGAGGGCCTCAACAAGTATATTTGAACCAGAAGGTCCACCGCGTATATGGAACGAAGTGGAATCAATCGCCACAGATGTCGATTGCCCAATGCCTTCGACATATGATGTAGTCCCTTTTAAGGCTAATCCAAGTCGATGGGCGCACTTCCTAGTGATAAAGTTTGTTTGACTGCCACTATCTACCACGACACGAATTGTACGATATGTGCCAAAGTTGTCTAAAACCTGAACCGAGGCCGTGGGGAGAAGTGAAATATGCGTGGAGGGCATCGAACCACCCACCAAACATGATGTGGCTACGAGCGAGGCTGCATTAGCATTCGAAGTTGCAGATGTAGCAGGGGGCGCATCATTGACTTTAGATGGCACAGAATTTTCGAAATGCAATGTGGTGTGATGAGGCGCATCACATTTTGAGCAACGAATTTTGGAGCAACAATATTTTACAATGTGCCCTTGCTGAAGGCAGTTGACACAACGGTTGTGCTCCTTAACAATAGCGAATCTATTACGTGGGTTATGGTTACAATAAATAGGACACTTAGATAATGCATGATGTTCGTTGCATAAAACACATGCGTCGTTCAATTTCGCTTGTGGGTTTACTACCAAGGTTTTTGTGACAGGCGTAGGATTGCGTCGGTTATAATGCGTCTGTGTACCTGTAGGAAGGACAGCGCGCGGGTTTGAGACCGAAGGGGAGGATGTCGCTGAGCCAGAAGTCCCAGGACGAGAGGATCGAGTAATAGGACGCGCTGTGTTTGCAGGAGGCTCCGCCAGTTCAAGGGCTTCACTAGCCGCTCGAAGGTGCTCCAGAAGAGAGTCGAAACTGGGAATATCTTTGTTGTCATTTTGTAACTCAAAACGTTGTCGAGTATCGCGATCAAGTTTATTAAATAACAGATAAAATAGAGGGAAATCCCAATCCTTGACGGGCAATTTCAAATTTCTTAAAACCGCGATATTTTCGTTGAAAGTATCTACGAGGTGACGCAATTCACTGGGAGAATTAGACTTGAGGGTTACATTTTGTAACTCCTCCCAATAACGAAAGGCTAATTTTCTTTTGCATTGATAACGATCAACCAAGGCTGAATAGGCATCCAAATAGTTGGTTTCCGAGAGAGGATAACCTTTCAATAGTCGAAGAGGTTCCCCTGAGAGAAGCGAAATCAAAATTGAGAAACGTTCTATGTTCGACAACTTTTTGTTATGATGTACCATAGTATTGTACATATCATAGAACGAGCTCCACAACGTGATATCACCGTCAAAATGCAATAAGTTCAAACGAGGTAGTTTTACAGATAGGTCAGTTTTAAACATGTCGAGTTCCTGCCCACTTGATTGGGGAGATGCCGTGAGCGTCGAATGAATTTCGATAATTTTAAAATATTTATTGTCGACCTCTTGCCGAATAACATCCTCTTCCTCCAAAGATGCTGCGTCTGCGATTTCGGAGCAAATCTTCAAGTGATGCGACTCGAAGCTAGCACAATTATTTTCAAGACGACTAAAACGAGTCAAAAAAGTCGGTAAACGTGCGACGTCATTTTGAGCCTCTAAGGCTGCCGACAAACATTCATCAATCCGACGGATAGCAATAGATCGTTTCAATTCAAAACTACGGCGTACTGCGGCCTTCGACATTTTTATTTACTTATTTTATTTTATTTTAAAAATCGATAACAAAATGTATAATTTAAAAAGGTAACTGTGTAAATAAAAATGGATTGTGGACTGTAAATGAAATGTATATATTGTACAAATAAGATGAACCGGAAACAAGTATATAATTGTATAAATAAAATCAACTGTATATTATTATTAAAAAAAGCAAATTGAAGCTATGAGTAAGTCTCGCTTTCATTAAGAAATTGCGGAGATACTATAACTATAATTCAATAATAATTTCTATATCAATAAAATGTATAAGTCGTGTAAATACTTGATTATAATAATTTATTGGATTATAATTGATTTATTAACAACAAATAAATATGTTAACAATTTGTGTTACGGCTACTATCTTTAAATAGAAGTGAACACTTAATTCCATTCAAATAAAATATTTAACAAACAAATAATTTAACAGCATGAAAAAAAAATCAATAGATAACTATTAAGAACAAGAGTTCCCAATGCTCGTACACCTTATACGTATGCATAAATGCAGGCAGGTACGTTTAGCGCCTGTTCACAGCTCGTGTTGAATCGTTATATCAAATATAGTTAAGCGCATATAGATTATACTGTACCGATATTATCCTACCATATGCGAAACTATGCGATAACGTTCTTAGCCGACGAACGTGCGATGGGTGTGCTACATTAATTGGTCACATAATAATGCGACCGTGTGGCTATTAATACAATATTAACGAAATAAATACGATTACCGAGATTAACACAATTAATTATATTATTAATTCATATTCAATTTATACTTTGTTCGTTTGGTGTTTTGTAATGAATACGACAAAATATGACTAAACGAAATTGTGAAACTACGAATGTGGGTACCACTACGAGTTTATGCGAATTGACTACGACGTATTTGTGAGGCGATATTATGTTGCAAATAACGATAGCAAATTATGGAAGAATAAGCTCAGGGCACGATGCACCTACTTATTCCCATACGAATAACTACGAAACAATACGATAAACGAAATTACCAGTTTCACGATGAAAGTATTGTGTGTGAACCGCGTGGTATTACGTCACTCCTGATGATGGGACAGCTTGGCTGTTTCCACCATAAGAAGGATCCACGGCACGAAAGGACCAAAAAATGCTTAGCCAATGTTCTAAACACACTAAATCGATACAAACGATACGAAAACGATAATCCAGTCGAAAGGTTGAAATACGTCAAAGCCAACTCACCGGAGTCCCGTTCTCGAAGCTAGATGGTCGGCGCCGACGATGGTGGTTGTTGCTGGATCCACCAGACACTATGTTGTACCACTTTCCACAAGTAACGAAACGAAATTAAGCGAAAGTTCTATTCCAACGACGAACACGCACCATGCGTTCAGGCGCGCGTACGAGACTCTCTCGAGTGAACCAGCGAGAAGGCAGGCGACGACAAAACTACCCTCCACTGGATTATATACGCGATAAAAAAAAAGTAGTAGACTAGGTCATCGTGAAACTGTATTTAAAACGAAATATTCTTAACTTATTTACTAAAACTACGCGGCTGCAACATTCCGCCCACCAAAATACGACGTATTTTAAATCTAAAGTTGACTATTTATTGGAAGGGGACACAGTTTAACTAAAGGTCGTCGCAATAGACCTGATTGTGTCTTAACGGTAGCGACGCGAGAGATACCGTCTCTTCCGGGATGCAATTGTAAGATACGACCGAGGGACCAACGAAGAGGTTTAAGTTGCTCTTCTTTAATAAGAACTAAAGATCCTAACTTAGGTTCCGAGGTGTCAGTGAGCCACTTGGCGCGCTGACTCAGCGTATGCAAATACTCCACATGCCATCGCTTCCAGAAATCCCGATGGATTTTCTGCACTAGTTGCCAACGATTCAAACAATTAGGATCGACGTTCAAAACATTAGATTCCGGAAGTGATGTTAGTGGTTCCAAATTGAGAAAATGACCAGGAGTCAATACCGATAGATCATTGGGATCCGATCCCATTTCACATAACGGACGAGAGTTAAGCAAAGCTTCGATTTGTGTTGCCACGGTCAAGAATTCTTCGTAAGTTAGGATTTGATTACCAATGACGCGAGCGAGATGTGTTTTGAATGATTTAATATTGGCTTCCCAAAGGCCACCGAAGTGTGGCGCAGCAGGAGGTATGAACGAAAATTCGATAGCCTCAGAAGCGGCAGCTTGTTTTAAGAGTGACACTAAGATATTGTGGGCACCAACAAAGTTAGTACCATGATCGCAATGAATACGTTGGCATCGGCCACGACGAGACACGAATCTGCGAAGTGCACCCAGAAATGCTTCACTTGTCAGACCAACAACAAGCTCAATATGCACCGCTTTCGTTGCGAAGCAAATAAATAAACAAACGTAAGCTTTAAAAGGTTCGGCCCCACGACGACGTTGTATGTGTGTAGGAAAAGGTCCAGCAAAATCAATACCGACACACGAAAAAGGTTTCAATTCCGATACCCTTAATTTAGGAAGATCTCCCATACGAGGAATGAAGGGCTTTGGATTGGTGCGATAACACTTTATGCACTTCGATAGACGATTACGAATAGCACGACGAGGTGACAAGATCCAAAAATTTTGTGCTAGCAAAAAACTAAGTGTTCGAAGTCCAGGATGTAAATTGTCATTATGACATTGATCGATAATAAGCGAAGTTAAGCGATGTTGACGAGGTAATAATAAGGGATGCTTACAGTCGTAATCTAGATTCGAGTGAGTTAGTCTACCGCCCACCCTGATCAAACCATCTTTATCAAGAAAAGGGCATAATTTTTGCAGCGGTTTAGACAAGGGTATGCCTCGCTGTAGATTTCTCATCTCATTACCAAAACTGGTAATTTGGGCGAGCTTGACCAACATCAGCAACGACTGCTGGAGTTCTGACGCGACAAGATGATCCAACTTACGATTTTTAGGATTGCGACAATTATAAATGAAACGAAGGATGTAAGCAACGATGCGTTGAACACTAATTAGACTCGAATGTTTATTTAGAAATTCATCAAACTTATCGACAGCGACAAATAACGAGATTTTGGAATCGCGTTGTTCCGAGATAATTTCAGGAGATTCTTCAATGGCATGTTGTGAAACAGGCCAATGAACCATATCCTGGGACAACCAATGTGGTCCATGCCACCACAAAGCATGATCAAGAAGTTTACAAATTGTTAGTCCGCGTGAAGCGCAATCGGCGGGATTGTCGGAGGAGCTGATGTGGTGCCAATGAGAGGATGGAAACTTCTCCTGAATACGAGCAACACGATTGCTAACAAAAGTCTTCCATCGAGCTGACGGCGATTTTAGCCAAGCAAGAACGATAGTCGAGTCTGACCAACAAAAGATGTCATCGAAGTGAATACGGTTTTGGAACACTTCGCGAATATATGCGACAAGATCTGCTAATAGAACTGCGGCGCACAATTCTAAACGAGGAATGGAAATTCTTTTCAAAGGGGCGACTTTGGAGCGAGAGATGATCAAGCACGTAGTGACGCGACTGTCACTATGTTTTATACGAAAGTACACTGCAGCTGCATAGCCTAGCTCGGAGGCGTCACAAAAGCCGTGTATTGCGGTATTATTTGAATTTAATGCCGAAACGAAACGAGGAATAACGAGGGACGATATTGCATTAAATTCTGAGCGATAACGAGACCAAGTTTGACTAATCCTATCAGGTGCAACTGTGTCCCAATCAAGCCTGAGACTCCAAAGATCCTGTACGATACATTTAAATGCGAATGTAAGCGGGGTCAGAGAGCTAAGCGGGTCAAAAATGCGAGCCAATTCCGACAAAACATTTCGCTTTGTGCACTGTTCATGCAGTGATGTGACAGTAAACGAGAAAGCATCAACGTCAGGTTTCCACCTTAATCCAAGAACTATGACCGATGAGCAGGGATCCGAATCAAATGAAAGCGAATTCCGAACGTCGTGACAATATTCAGGAGGAATGTCTTCGAGTAAGGAAGGACAATTGCTTGTCCATTTCCTTAGTTCGAAGCACCCTTTACGCAGGATATCACTGATTTCCTTCATCAATTCGCGAGCCGAATTTAAGGAGCTGGCCCCTGTCACTATATCGTCAACGTACATGTCCTCAGTCAATGCAGACACTGCCAAGGGATGATTACCACCTTCATCCCTCGCCACCTGCGAAATGGTCCGAATAGCCAAGAAGCTTGAAGACGCCATACCATAAGTGACGGTCTTTAGGCGGAATTCCTGGATAGGATCCTGAGGGGAAAATCTAAACAAAATTCGTTGGTAGTCTTGATCAGTATCGGCCACCAGTATCTGGCGATACATCTGCTTAATGTCCGCAGTAAATACGACAGAGTGTAAACGAAAGCGAAGGAGAATCGACCCGATGTCCGATTGCATTCGGGGACCAACAAGTAACTGTTCGTTAAGCGCAGCCCCATTGGCTGGCCTTGCGGTGGCATCGAAAACCACTCGCAACTTTGTGGTCGTACTGTTCGGCTTGAGCACGCAGTGATGCGGTATATAATATGGGCGATCCGACCGCGCCTGGTCGACCACTTCCATATGTCCCGATTCGAGGTAATCTCTCATGAAGACGTTGTACTCTTCACGCAATTGAGGATTACCCGACAAACGTCTCTCAAGAGACAGCAAGCGACGATACGCGAGACTGTAAGAGTCTCCGATCTCGGGCTGTGGTGTCTTAAATGGTAAGCGAACAATGTACCTTCCTTCGGCGTTTCTGCTATGCGTCTCATCGAATAGACGTTCGCAACGCAATTCCTCGTCCGTGATTGGAGAGGATTTGGGTAGCTCATCAATCTCCCAAAATTTACAAATTTGGAGATCTAAACTCTCAATCGAAGAAACTAGGGAGGTGCGTGGAGCTGATGAATTGCAGGAAATCCTGCCCATCACTATCCAACCGAGCTTAGTTTTAAAGGCTGTGGGTCCGTCCGGCCCACAATCAAGACGCTCTCCTACAAATATTCGACTAAATATATCGACGCCAAACAATGCATCAATTGGAGCAGGTTTGTTAAAATTAGGGTCTGCTAATGTAAGAATCTTTAGCTGTGGCCATTGAGCGATATCGAAATTATCATGTGGTATCTCATTACAGATGGTCGGAATAACGAGGGCCTCAACAAGTATATTTGAACCAGAAGGTCCACCGCGCATATGGAACGAAGTGGAATCAATCGCCATAGATGTCGATTGCCCAATGCCTTCGACATATGATGTAGTCCCTTTTAAGGCTAATCCAAGTCGATGGGCGCACTTCCTAGTGATAAAGTTTGTTTGACTGCCACTATCTACCACGACACGAATTGTACGATATGTGCCAAAGTTGTCTAAAACCTGAACCGAGGCCGTGGGGAGAAGTGAAATATGCGTGGAGGGCATCGAACCACCCACCAAACATGGTGTGGCTACGAGCGAGGCTGCATTAGCATTCGAAGTTGCAGATGTAGAAGGAGGCGCATCATTAACTTTAGATGGCACAGAATTTTCGAAATGCAATGTGGTGTGATGAGGCGCATCACATTTTGAGCAACGAATTTTGGAGCAGCAATATTTTACAATGTGCCCTTGCTGAAGGCAGTTGACACAACGGTTGTGCTCCTTAACAATAGCGAATCTATTACGTGGGTTATGGTTACAATAAATAGGACACTTAGATAATGCATGATGTTCGTTGCATAAAACACATGCGTCGTTCAATTTCGCCTGTGAGTTTACTACCAAGGTTTTTTTTACAGGCGTAGGATTGCGTCGGTTATAATGCGTCTGTATACCTGTAGGAAGGACAGCGCGTGGGTTTGAGACCGAAGGGGTGAATGTCGCCGAGCCAGAAGTCCCAGGACGAGAGGATCGAGTAATAGGACGCGCTGTGTTTGCGGGAGGCTCCGCCAGTTCAAGGGCTTCACTAGCCGCTCGAAGGTGCTCCAGAAGGGAGTCGAAACTGGGAATATCTTTGTTCTCATTTTGTAACTCAAAACGTTGTCGAGTATCGCGATCAAGTTTATTAAATAACAGATAAAATAGAGGGAAATCCCAATCCTTGACGGGCAATTTCAAATTTCTTAAAACCGCGATATTTTCGTTGAAAGTATCTACGAGGTGACGCAATTCACTGGGAGAATTAGACTTGAGGGTTACATTTTGTAACTCCTCCCAATAACGAAAGGCCAATTTTCTTTTGCATTGATAACGATCAACCAAGGCTGAGTAGGCATCCAAATAGTTGGTTTCCGAGAGAGGATAACCTTTCAATAGTCGAAGAGGTTCCCCTGAGAGAAGCGAAATCAAAATTGAGAAACGTTCTATGTTCGACAACTTTTTGTTATGATGTACCATAGTATTGTACATATCATAGAACGAGCTCCACAACGTGATATCACCGTCAAAATGCAATAAGTTCAAACGAGGTAATTTTACAGATAGGTCAGTTTTAAACATGTCGAGTTCCTGCCCACTTGATTGGGGAGATGCCGTGAGCGTCGAATGAATTTCGATAATTTTAAAATATTTATTGTCGACCTCTTGCCGAATAACATCCTCTTCTTCCAAAGATGCTGCGTCTGCGATTTCGGAGCAAATCTTCAAGTGATGCGACTCGAAGCTAGCACAATTATTTTCAAGACGACTAAAACGAGTCAAAAAAGTCGGTAAACGTGCGACGTCATTTTGAGCCTCTAAGGCTGCCGATAAACATTCATCTATCCGACGGATAGCAATAGATCGTTTCAATTCAAAACTACGGCGTACTGCGGCCTTCGACATTTTTATTTACTTATTTTATTTTATTTTTAAAATCGATAACAAAATGTATAATTTAAAAAGGTAACTGTGTAAATAAAAATGGATTGTGGACTGTAAATGAAATGTATATATTGTACAAATAAGATGAACCGGAAACAAGTATATAATTGTATAAATAAAATCAACTGTATATTATTATTAAAAAAGGCAAATTGAAGCTATGAGTAAGTCTCGCTTTCATTAAGAAATTGCGGAGATACTATAACTGTAATTCAATAATAATTTCTATATCAATAAAATGTATAAGTCGTGTAAATACTTGATTATAATAATTTATTGGATTATAATTGATTTATTAACAACAAATAAATATTTTAACAATTTGTGTTACAGCTACTATCTTTAAATAGGAGTGAACACTTAATTGTATTCCATTCAAATAAATATTTAACAAACAAATAATGAAACAACATGAAAAAAAATCAATAGATAACGATTAAGAACAACAGTTCCCAATGCTCGTACACCTTATACGTATGCATAAATGCAGGCAGGTACGTTAGCGCCTGTTCACAGCTCGTGTTGAATCGTTATATCAAATATAGTTAAGCGCCTATAGATTATACAGTACCGATATTATCCTACCATATGCGAAACGATGCGATAACGTTCTTAGGCGACGGACGTGCGATGGGTGTGCTACATTAATTGGTCACATAATAATGCGACCGTGTGGCTATTAATACAATATTAACGAAATAAATACGAATAACGAGATTAACACAATTAATTATACTATTAATTCATATTCAATATGTACTTTGTTCGTTTGGTATTTTGTAATGAATACGACAAAATATGACTAAACGAAATTGTGAAATTACGAATGTGGGTACCACTACGAGTTTATGCGAATTGACTACGACGTATTTGTGAGGCGATATTATGTTGCAAATAACGATAACAAATTATGGAAGAATAAGCTCAGGGCACGATGCACCTACTTATTCCCATACGAATAACTACGAAACAATACGATAAACGAAATTACCAGTTTCACGATGAAAGTATTGTGTGTGAACCGCGTGGTATTACGTCACTCCTGATGATGGGACAGCTTGGCTGTTTCCACCATAAGAAGGATCCACGGCACGAAAGGACCAAAAAATGGTTTGCCACTGTTCTAAACACACTAAATCGATACAAACGATACGAAAACGATAATCCAGTCGAAAGGTTGAAATACGTCAAAGCCAACTCACCGGAGTCCCGTTCTCGAAGCTAGATGGTCGGCGCCGACGATGGTGGTTGTTGCTGGATCCACCAGACACTATGTTGTACCACTTTCCACAAGTAACGAAACGAAATTAAGCGAAAGTTCTATTCCAACGACGAACACGCACCATGCGTTCAGGCGCGCGTACGAGACTCTCTCGAGTGAACCAGCGAGAAGGCAGGCGACGACAAAACTACCCTCCACTGGATTATATACGCGATAAAAAAAAAGTAGTAGACTAGGTCATCGTGAAACTGTATTTAAAACGAAATATTCTTAACTTATTTACTAAAACTACGCGGCTGCAACAATGTAAACGAGAAAGCATCAAAATACGACGTATTTTAAATCTAAAATTACCTATTGATTGGAAGGGGACACAGTTTAACTAAAGGTCGTCGCAATAGACCTGATTGTGTCTTAACGGTAGCGACGCGAGAGATACCGTCTCTTCCGGGATGCAATTGTAAGATACGACCGAGGGACCAACGAAGAGGTTTAAGTTGCTCTTCTTTAATAAGAACTAAAGATCCTAACTTAGGTTCCGAGGTGTCAGTGAGCCACTTGGCGCGCTGACTCAGCGTATGCAAATACTCCACATGCCATCGCTTCCAGAAATCCCGATGGATTTTCTGCACTAGTTGCCAACGATTCAAACAATTAGGATCGACGTTCAAAACATTAGATTCTGGAAGTGATGTTAGTGGTTCCAAATTGAGAAAATGACCAGGAGTCAATACCGATAGATCATTGGGATCCGATCCCATTTCACATAACGGACGAGAGTTAAGCAAAGCTTCGATTTGTGTTGCCACGGTCAAGAATTCTTCGTAAGTTAGGATTTGATTACCAATGACGCGAGCGAGATGTGTTTTGAATGATTTAATATTGGCCTCCCAAAGGCCACCGAAGTGTGGCGCAGCAGGAGGTATAAACGAAAATTCAATAGCCTCGGAAGCGGCAGCTCGTTTTATGAGTGACACTAAGATATTGTGGGCACCGACAAAGTTAGTACCATGATCGCAATGAATACGTTGGCATCGGCCACGACGAGACACGAACCTGCGAAGTGCACCCAGAAATGCTTCACTTGTCAGACCAACAACAAGCTCAATATGCACCGCTTTCGTTGCGAAGCAAATAAATAAACAAACGTAAGTTTTAAAAGGTTTGGCCCCACGACGACGTTGTATGTGTGTAGGAAAAGGTCCAGCAAAATCAATACCGACACACGAAAAAGGTTTCAATTGCGACACCCTTAATTTAGGAAGATCTCCCATACGAGGAATGAAGGGCTTTGGATTGGTGCGATAACACTTTATGCACTTCGATAGACGATTACGAATAGCACGACGAGGTGACAAGATCCAAAAAATTTGTGCTAGCAAAAAACTAAGTGTTCGAAGTCCAGGATGTAAATTGTCATTATGACATTGATCGATAATGAGCGAAGTTAAGCGATGTTGACGAGGTAATAATAACGGATGCTTACAGTCGTAATCTAGATTCGAGTGAGTTAGTCTACCGCCCACCCTGATCAAACCATCTTTATCAAGAAAAGGGCATAATTTTTGCAGCGGTTTAGACAAGGGTATGCCTCGCTGTAGATTTCTCATCTCATTACCGAAACTGGTAATTTGGTCGAGCTTGACCGACATCAGCAACGACTGCTGGAGTTCTGACGCGACAAGATGATCCAACTTACGATTTTTAGGATTGCGACAATTATAAAAGAAACGAAGGATATAAGCAACGATGCGTTGAACTCTAATTAGACTCGAATGTTTATTTAGAAATTCATCGAACTTATCGACAGCGACAAATAACGAGATTTTGGAATCGCGTTGTTCCGAGATAATTTCAGGAGATTCTTCAATGACATGCTGTGAACCAGGCCAATGAACAATATCCTGGGACAACCAATGTGGTCCATGCCACCACAAGGCATGATCAAGAAGTTTACAAATTGTTAGTCCGCGTGAAGCGCAATCGGCGGGATTGTCGGAGGAGCTGATGTGGTGCCAATGAGAGGATGGAAACTTCTCCTGAATACGAGCAACACGATTGCTAACAGAAGTCTTCCATCGAGCTGACGGCGATTTTAGCCAAGCAAAAACGATAGTCGAGTCTGACCAACAATAGATGTCATCGAAGTGAATACGATTTTGGAATACTTCGCGAACATATACGACAAGATCAGCTAATAGAACTGCGGCGCACAATTCTAAACGAGGAATGGAAATTCTTTTCAAAGGGGCGACTTTGGAGCGAGAGATGATCAAGCACGTAGTGACGCGACTGTCACTATGTTTTATACGAAAGTACACTGCAGCTGCATAGCCTAGCTTGGAGGCGTCACAAAAGCCGTGTATTGCGGTATTATTTGAATTTAATGCCGAAACGAAACGAGGAATAACGAGGGACGATATTGCATTAAATTCTGAGCGATAACGAGACCAAGTTTGACTAATCCTATCAGGTGCAACTGTGTCCCAATCAAGCCTGAGACTCCAAAGATCCTGTACGATACATTTAAATGCGAATGTAAGTGGGGTCAGAAAGCCAAGCGGGTCAAAAATACGAGCCAATTCCGACAAAACATTTCGCTTGGTGCACTGTTCATGCAGTGATGTGACAGTAAACGAGAAAGCATCAACGTCAGGTTTCCACCTTAATCCAAGAACCATGACCGATGAGCAGGGATCCGAATCAAATGAAAGCGAATTCCGAACGTCGTGACAGTATTCAGGAGGAATGTCTTCGAGTAAGGAAGGACAATTGCTTGTCCATTTCCTTAGTTCGAAGCACCCTTTACGCAGGATATCACTGATTTCCTTCATCAATTCGCGAGCCGAATTTAAGGAGCTGGCCCCTGTCACTATATCGTCAACGTACATGTCCTCAGTCAATGCAGACACTGCCAAGGGATGATTGCCACCTTCATCCCGTGCCACCTGCGAAATAGTCCGAATAGCCAAGAAGCTTGAAGACGCCATACCATAAGTGACGGTCTTTAGCCGGAATTCCTGGATAGGATCCTGAGGGGAAAATCTAAACAAAATTCGTTGGTAGTCTTGATCAGTATCGGCCACCAGTATCTGGCGATACATCTGCTTAATGTCCGCAGTAAATACGACAGAGTGTAAACGAAAGCGAAGGAGAATCGACCCGATGTCCGATTGCATTCGGGGACCAACAAGTAACTGTTCGTTAAGCGCAGCCCCATTGGCTGGCCTTGCGGTGGCATCGAAAACCACTCGCAACTTTGTGGTCGTACTGTTCGGCTTGAGCACGCAGTGATGCGGTATGTAATATGGGCGATCCGACCGCGCCTGGTCGACCACTTCCATATGTCCCGATTCGAGGTAATCTGTCATGAAGGCGTTGTACTCTTCACGCAATTGAGGATTACCCGACAAACGTCTCTCAAGAGACAGCAAGCGACGATACGCGAGACTGTAAGAGTCTCCGATCTCTGGCTGTGGTGTCTTAAATGGTAAGCGAACAATGTACCTTCCTTCGGCGTTTCTACTATGCGTCTCATCGAATAGACGTTCGCAACGCAATTCCTCGTCCGTGATTGGAGAGGATTTTGGTAGCTCATCAAGCTCCCAAAATTTACGAATTTGGAGATCTAAACTCTCAATCGAAGAAACTAGGGAGGTGCGTGGAGCTGATGAATTGCAGGAAATCCTGCCCATCACTATCCAACCGAGCTTAGTTTTAAAGGCTGTGGGTCCGTCCGGCCCACAATCAAGTCGCTCTCCTACAAATATTTTACTAAATATATCGACGCCAAACAGTGCATCAATTGGAGCAGGTTTGTTAAAATTAGGGTCTGCTAATGTAAGAATCTTTAGCTCTGGCCATTGAGCGATATCGAAATAATCATGTGGTATCTCATTACAGATGGTCGGAATAACGAGGGCCTCAACAAGTATATTTGAACCAGAAGGTCCACCGCGTATATGGAACGAAGTGGAATCAATCGCCACAGATGTCGATTGCCCAATGCCTTCGACATATGATGTAGTCCCTTTTAAGGCTAATCCAAGTCGATGGGCGCACTTCCTAGTGATAAAGTTTGTTTGACTGCCACTATCTACCACGACACGAATTGTACGATATGTGCCAAAGTTGTCTAAAACCTGAACCGAGGCCGTGGGGAGAAGTGAAATATGCGTGGAGGGCATCGAACCACCCACCAAACATGATGTGGCTACGAGCGAGGCTGCATTAGCATTCGAAGTTGCAGATGTAGCAGGGGGCGCATCATTGACTTTAGATGGCACAGAATTTTCGAAATGCAATGTGGTGTGATGAGGCGCATCACATTTTGAGCAACGAATTTTGGAGCAACAATATTTTACAATGTGCCCTTGCTGAAGGCAGTTGACACAACGGTTGTGCTCCTTAACAATAGCGAATCTATTACGTGGGTTATGGTTACAATAAATAGGACACTTAGATAATGCATGATGTTCGTTGCATAAAACACATGCGTCGTTCAATTTCGCTTGTGGGTTTACTACCAAGGTTTTTGTGACAGGCGTAGGATTGCGTCGGTTATAATGCGTCTGTGTACCTGTAGGAAGGACAGCGCGCGGGTTTGAGACCGAAGGGGAGGATGTCGCTGAGCCAGAAGTCCCAGGACGAGAGGATCGAGTAATAGGACGCGCTGTGTTTGCAGGAGGCTCCGCCAGTTCAAGGGCTTCACTAGCCGCTCGAAGGTGCTCCAGAAGAGAGTCGAAACTGGGAATATCTTTGTTGTCATTTTGTAACTCAAAACGTTGTCGAGTATCGCGATCAAGTTTATTAAATAACAGATAAAATAGAGGGAAATCCCAATCCTTGACGGGCAATTTCAAATTTCTTAAAACCGCGATATTTTCGTTGAAAGTATCTACGAGGTGACGCAATTCACTGGGAGAATTAGACTTGAGGGTTACATTTTGTAACTCCTCCCAATAACGAAAGGCTAATTTTCTTTTGCATTGATAACGATCAACCAAGGCTGAATAGGCATCCAAATAGTTGGTTTCCGAGAGAGGATAACCTTTCAATAGTCGAAGAGGTTCCCCTGAGAGAAGCGAAATCAAAATTGAGAAACGTTCTATGTTCGACAACTTTTTGTTATGATGTACCATAGTATTGTACATATCATAGAACGAGCTCCACAACGTGATATCACCGTCAAAATGCAATAAGTTCAAACGAGGTAGTTTTACAGATAGGTCAGTTTTAAACATGTCGAGTTCCTGCCCACTTGATTGGGGAGATGCCGTGAGCGTCGAATGAATTTCGATAATTTTAAAATATTTATTGTCGACCTCTTGCCGAATAACATCCTCTTCCTCCAAAGATGCTGCGTCTGCGATTTCGGAGCAAATCTTCAAGTGATCCGGCTCGAAGGACCAAAAAATGCTTAGCCAATGTTCTAAACACACTAAATCGATACAAACGATACGAAAACGATAATCCAGTCGAAAGGTTGAAATACGTCAAAGCCAACTCACCGGAGTCCCGTTCTCGAAGCTAGATGGTCGGCGCCGACGATGGTGGTTGTTGCTGGATCCACCAGACACTATCTTGTACCACTTTCCACAATTAACGAAGCGAAATTAAGCGAAAGTTCTATTCAAACGACAAACACGCACCATGCGTTCAGGCGCGCGTACGAGACTCACATCGAGTGAACCAGCGAGAAGGCAGGCGACGACAAAACTACCCTCTACTGGATTATATACGCGATAAAAAAAAAGTAGTAGACTAGGTCATCGTGAAACTGTATTTAAAACGAAATATTCTTAACTTATCTAATAAAACTACGCGGCTGCAACATTCCGCCCACCAAAATACGAAGTATTTTAAATCTAAAGTTAACTATTTATTGGAAGGGGACACAGTTTAACTAAAGGTCGTCGCAATAGACCTGATTGTGTCTTAACGGTAACGACGCGAGAGATACCGTCTCTTCCGGGATGCAATTCTAAGATACGACCGAGGGACCAACGAAGAGGTTTAAGTTGCTCTTCTTTAATAAGAACTAAAGATCCTAACTTAGGTTCCGAGGTGTCAGTGAGCCACTTGGCGCGCTGACTCAGCGTATGCAAATACTCCACATGCCATCGCTTCCAGAAATCCCGATGGATTTTCTGCACTGTTTGGCGTCGATATATTTAGTAAAATATTTGTAGGAGAGCGACTTGATTGTGGGCCGGACGGACCCACAGCCTTTAAAACTAAGCTCGGTTGGATAGTGATGGGCAGGATTTCCTGCAATTCATCAGCTCCACGCACCTCCCTAGTTTCTTCGATTGAGAGTTTAGATCTCCAAATTCGTAAATTTTGGGAGATTGATGAGCTACCCAAATCCTCTCCAATCACGGACGAGGAATTGCGTTGCGAACGTCTATTCGATGAGACGCATAGCAGAAACGCCGAAGGAAGGTACATTGTTCGCTTACCATTTAAGACACCACAGCCCGAGATCGGAGACTCTTACAGTCTCGCGTATCGTCGCTTGCTGTCTCTTGAGAGACGTTTGTCGGGTAATCCTCAATTGCGTGAAGAGTACAACGCCTTCATGAGAGATTACCTCGAATCGGGACATATGGAAGTGGTCGACCAGGCGCGGTCGGATCGCCCATATTACATACCGCATCACTGCGTGCTCAAGCCGAACAGTACGACCACAAAGTTGCGAGTGGTTTTCGATGCTACCGCAACGTTCTTAGGCCACGGACGTGCGATGGGTGTGCTACATTAATTGGTCACATAATAATGCGACCGTGTGGCTATTTATACAATATTAACGAAATAAATACGAATAACGAGATTAACACAATTAATTATACTATTAATTCATATTCAATATGTACTTTGTTCGTTTGGTATTTTGTAATGAATACGACAAAATATGACTAAACGAAATTGTAAAATTACGAATGTGGGTACCACTACGAGTTTATGCGAATTGACTACGACGTATTTGTGAAGATTTTCCCCTCAGGATCCTATCCAGGAATTCCGGCTAAAGACCGTCACTTATGGTATGGCGTCTTCAAGCTTCTTGGCTATTCGGACTATTTCGCAGGTGGCACGGGATGAAGGTGGCAATCATCCCTTGGCAGTGTCTGCATTGACTGAGGACATGTACGTTGACGATATAGTGACAGGGGCCAGCTCCTTAAATTCGGCTCGCGAATTGATGAAGGAAATCAGTGATATCCTGCGTAAAGGGTGCTTCGAACTAAGGAAATGGACAAGCAATTGTCCTTCCTTACTCGAAGACATTCCTCCTGAATACTGTCACGACGTTCGGAATTCGCTTTCATTTGATTCGGATCCCTGCTCATCGGTCATGGTTCTTGGATTAAGGTGGAAACCTGACGTTGATGCTTTCTCGTTTACTGTCACATCACTGCATGAACAGTGCACCAAGCGAAATGTTTTGTCGGAATTGGCTCGTATTTTTGACCCGCTTGGCTTTCTGACCCCACTTACATTCGCATTTAAATGTATCGTACAGGATCTTTGGAGTCTCAGGCTTGATTGGGACACAGTTGCACCTGATAGGATTAGTCAAACTTGGTCTCGTTATCGCTCAGAATTTAATGCAATATCGTCCCTCGTTATTCCTCGTTTCGTTTCGGCATTAAATTCAAATAATACCGCAATACACGGCTTTTGTGACGCCTCCAAGCTAGGCTATGCAGCTGCAGTGTACTTTCGTATAAAACATAGTGACAGTCGCGTCACTACGTGCTTGATCATCTCTCGCTCCAAAGTCGCCCCTTTGAAAAGAATTTCCATTCCTCGTTTAGAATTGTGCGCCGCAGTTCTATTAGCTGATCTTGTCGTATATGTTCGCGAAGTATTCCAAAATCGTATTCACTTCGATGACATCTATTGTTGGTCAGACTCGACTATCGTTTTTGCTTGGCTAAAATCGCCGTCAGCTCGATGGAAGACTTCTGTTAGCAATCGTGTTGCTCGTATTCAGGAGAAGTTTCCATCCTCTCATTGGCACCACATCAGCTCCTCCGACAATCCCGCCGATTGCGCTTCACGCGGACTAACAATTTGTAAACTTCTTGATCATGCCTTGTGGTGGCATGGACCACATTGGTTGTCCCAGGATATTGTTCATTGGCCTGGTTCACAGCATGTCATTGAAGAATCTCCTGAAATTATCTCGGAACAACGCGATTCCAAAATCTCGTTATTTGTCGCTGTCGATAAGTTCGATGAATTTCTAAATAAACATTCGAGTCTAATTAGAGTTCAACGCATCGTTGCTTATATCCTTCGTTTCTTTTATAATTGTCGCAATCCTAAAAATCGTAAGTTGGATCATCTTGTCGCGTCAGAACTCCAGCAGTCGTTGCTGATGTCGGTCAAGCTCGACCAAATTACCAGTTTCGGTAATGAGATGAGAAATCTACAGCGAGGCATACCCTTGTCTAAACCGCTGCAAAAATTATGCCCTTTTCTTGATAAAGATGGTTTGATCAGGGTGGGCGGTAGACTAACTCACTCGAATCTAGATTACGACTGTAAGCATCCGTTATTATTACCTCGTCAACATCGCTTAACTTCGCTCATTATCGATCAATGTCATAATGACAATTTACATCCTGGACTTCGAACACTTAGTTTTTTGCTAGCACAAATTTTTTGGATCTTGTCACCTCGTCGTGCTATTCGTAATCGTCTATCGAAGTGCATAAAGTGTTATCGCACCAATCCAAAGCCCTTCATTCCTCGTATGGGAGATCTTCCTAAATTAAGGGTGTCGCAATTGAAACCTTTTTCGTGTGTCGGTATTGATTTTGCTGGACCTTTTCCTACACACATACAACGTCGTCGTGGGGCCAAACCTTTTAAAACTTACGTTTGTTTATTTATTTGCTTCGCAACGAAAGCGGTGCATATTGAGCTTGTTGTTGGTCTGACAAGTGAAGCATTTCTGGGTGCACTTCGCAGGTTCGTGTCTCGTCGTGGCCGATGCCAACGTATTCATTGCGATCATGGTACTAACTTTGTCGGTGCCCACAATATCTTAGTGTCACTCATAAAACGAGCTGCCGCTTCCGAGGCTATTGAATTTTCGTTTATACCTCCTGCTGCGCCACACTTCGGTGGCCTTTGGGAGGCCAATATTAAATCATTCAAAACACATCTCGCTCGCGTCATTGGTAATCAAATCCTAACTTACGAAGAATTCTTGACCGTGGCAACACAAATCGAAGCTTTGCTTAACTCTCGTCCGTTATGTGAAATGGGATCGGATCCCAATGATCTATCGGTATTGACTCCTGGTCATTTTCTCAATTTGGAACCACTAACATCACTTCCAGAATCTAATGTTTTGAACGTCGATCCTAATTGTTTGAATCGTTGGCAACTAGTGCAGAAAATCCATCGGGATTTCTGGAAGCGATGGCATGTGGAGTATTTGCATACGCTGAGTCAGCGCGCCAAGTGGCTCACTGACACCTCGGAACCTAAGTTAGGATCTTTAGTTCTTATTAAAGAAGAGCAACTTAAACCTCTTCGTTGGTCCCTCGGTCGTATCTTACAATTGCATCCCGGAAGAGACGGTATCTCTCGCGTCGCTACCGTTAAGACACAATCAGGTCTATTGCGACGACCTTTAGTTAAACTGTGTCCCCTTCCAATCAATAGGTAATTTTAGATTTAAAATACGTCGTATTTTGGTGGGCGGAATGTTGCAGCCGCGTAGTTTTATTAAATAAGTTAAGAATATTTCGTTTTAAATACAGTTTCACGATGACCTAGTCTACTACTTTTTTTTTATCGCGTATATAATCCAGTAGAGGGTAGTTTTGTCGTCGCCTGCCTTCTCGCTGGTTCACTCGATGTGAGTCTCGTACGCGCGCCTGAACGCATGGTGCGTGTTTGTCGTTTGAATAGAACTTTCGCTTAATTTCGCTTCGTTAATTGTGGAAAGTGGTACAAGATAGTGTCTGGTGGATCCAGCAACAACCACCATCGTCGGCGCCGACCATCTAGCTTCGAGAACGGGACTCCGGTGAGTTGGCTTTGACGTATTTCAACCTTTCGACTGGATTATCGTTTTCGTATCGTTTGTATCGATTTAGTGTGTTTAGAACAGTGGCAAACCATTTTTTGCACAAAATAATAAAAAAAATGGTTTGCCACTGTTCTAAACACACTAAATCGATACAAACGATACGAAAACGATAATCCAGTCGAAAGGTTGAAATACGTCAAAGCCAACTCACCGGAGTCCCGTTCTCGAAGCTAGATGGTCGGCGCCGACGATGGTGGTTGTTGCTGGATCCACCAGACACTATCTTGTACCACTTTCCACAATTAACGAAGCGAAATTAAGCGAAAGTTCTATTCAAACGACAAACACGCACCATGCGTTCAGGCGCGCGTACGAGACTCACATCGAGTGAACCAGCGAGAAGGCAGGCGACGACAAAACTACCCTCTACTGGATTATATACGCGATAAAAAAAAAGTAGTAGACTAGGTCATCGTGAAACTGTATTTAAAACGAAATATTCTTAACTTATTTAATAAAACTACGCGGCTGCAACATTCCGCCCACCAAAATACGACGTATTTTAAATCTAAAATTACCTATTGATTGGAAGGGGACACAGTTTAACTAAAGGTCGTCGCAATAGACCTGATTGTGTCTTAACGGTAGCGACGCGAGAGATACCGTCTCTTCCGGGATGCAATTGTAAGATACGACCGAGGGACCAACGAAGAGGTTTAAGTTGCTCTTCTTTAATAAGAACTAAAGATCCTAACTTAGGTTCCGAGGTGTCAGTGAGCCACTTGGCGCGCTGACTCAGCGTATGCAAATACTCCACATGCCATCGCTTCCAGAAATCCCGATGGATTTTCTGCACTAGTTGCCAACGATTCAAACAATTAGGATCGACGTTCAAAACATTAGATTCTGGAAGTGATGTTAGTGGTTCCAAATTGAGAAAATGACCAGGAGTCAATACCGATAGATCATTGGGATCCGATCCCATTTCACATAACGGACGAGAGTTAAGCAAAGCTTCGATTTGTGTTGCCACGGTCAAGAATTCTTCGTAAGTTAGGATTTGATTACCAATGACGCGAGCGAGATGTGTTTTGAATGATTTAATATTGGCCTCCCAAAGGCCACCGAAGTGTGGCGCAGCAGGAGGTATAAACGAAAATTCAATAGCCTCGGAAGCGGCAGCTCGTTTTATGAGTGACACTAAGATATTGTGGGCACCGACAAAGTTAGTACCATGATCGCAATGAATACGTTGGCATCGGCCACGACGAGACACGAACCTGCGAAGTGCACCCAGAAATGCTTCACTTGTCAGACCAACAACAAGCTCAATATGCACCGCTTTCGTTGCGAAGCAAATAAATAAACAAACGTAAGTTTTAAAAGGTTTGGCCCCACGACGACGTTGTATGTGTGTAGGAAAAGGTCCAGCAAAATCAATACCGACACACGAAAAAGGTTTCAATTGCGACACCCTTAATTTAGGAAGATCTCCCATACGAGGAATGAAGGGCTTTGGATTGGTGCGATAACACTTTATGCACTTCGATAGACGATTACGAATAGCACGACGAGGTGACAAGATCCAAAAAATTTGTGCTAGCAAAAAACTAAGTGTTCGAAGTCCAGGATGTAAATTGTCATTATGACATTGATCGATAATGAGCGAAGTTAAGCGATGTTGACGAGGTAATAATAACGGATGCTTACAGTCGTAATCTAGATTCGAGTGAGTTAGTCTACCGCCCACCCTGATCAAACCATCTTTATCAAGAAAAGGGCATAATTTTTGCAGCGGTTTAGACAAGGGTATGCCTCGCTGTAGATTTCTCATCTCATTACCGAAACTGGTAATTTGGTCGAGCTTGACCGACATCAGCAACGACTGCTGGAGTTCTGACGCGACAAGATGATCCAACTTACGATTTTTAGGATTGCGACAATTATAAAAGAAACGAAGGATATAAGCAACGATGCGTTGAACTCTAATTAGACTCGAATGTTTATTTAGAAATTCATCGAACTTATCGACAGCGACAAATAACGAGATTTTGGAATCGCGTTGTTCCGAGATAATTTCAGGAGATTCTTCAATGACATGCTGTGAACCAGGCCAATGAACAATATCCTGGGACAACCAATGTGGTCCATGCCACCACAAGGCATGATCAAGAAGTTTACAAATTGTTAGTCCGCGTGAAGCGCAATCGGCGGGATTGTCGGAGGAGCTGATGTGGTGCCAATGAGAGGATGGAAACTTCTCCTGAATACGAGCAACACGATTGCTAACAGAAGTCTTCCATCGAGCTGACGGCGATTTTAGCCAAGCAAAAACGATAGTCGAGTCTGACCAACAATAGATGTCATCGAAGTGAATACGATTTTGGAATACTTCGCGAACATATACGACAAGATCAGCTAATAGAACTGCGGCGCACAATTCTAAACGAGGAATGGAAATTCTTTTCAAAGGGGCGACTTTGGAGCGAGAGATGATCAAGCACGTAGTGACGCGACTGTCACTATGTTTTATACGAAAGTACACTGCAGCTGCATAGCCTAGCTTGGAGGCGTCACAAAAGCCGTGTATTGCGGTATTATTTGAATTTAATGCCGAAACGAAACGAGGAATAACGAGGGACGATATTGCATTAAATTCTGAGCGATAACGAGACCAAGTTTGACTAATCCTATCAGGTGCAACTGTGTCCCAATCAAGCCTGAGACTCCAAAGATCCTGTACGATACATTTAAATGCGAATGTAAGTGGGGTCAGAAAGCCAAGCGGGTCAAAAATACGAGCCAATTCCGACAAAACATTTCGCTTGGTGCACTGTTCATGCAGTGATGTGACAGTAAACGAGAAAGCATCAACGTCAGGTTTCCACCTTAATCCAAGAACCATGACCGATGAGCAGGGATCCGAATCAAATGAAAGCGAATTCCGAACGTCGTGACAGTATTCAGGAGGAATGTCTTCGAGTAAGGAAGGACAATTGCTTGTCCATTTCCTTAGTTCGAAGCACCCTTTACGCAGGATATCACTGATTTCCTTCATCAATTCGCGAGCCGAATTTAAGGAGCTGGCCCCTGTCACTATATCGTCAACGTACATGTCCTCAGTCAATGCAGACACTGCCAAGGGATGATTGCCACCTTCATCCCGTGCCACCTGCGAAATAGTCCGAATAGCCAAGAAGCTTGAAGACGCCATACCATAAGTGACGGTCTTTAGCCGGAATTCCTGGATAGGATCCTGAGGGGAAAATCTAAACAAAATTCGTTGGTAGTCTTGATCAGTATCGGCCACCAGTATCTGGCGATACATCTGCTTAATGTCCGCAGTAAATACGACAGAGTGTAAACGAAAGCGAAGGAGAATCGACCCGATGTCCGATTGCATTCGGGGACCAACAAGTAACTGTTCGTTAAGCGCAGCCCCATTGGCTGGCCTTGCGGTGGCATCGAAAACCACTCGCAACTTTGTGGTCGTACTGTTCGGCTTGAGCACGCAGTGATGCGGTATGTAATATGGGCGATCCGACCGCGCCTGGTCGACCACTTCCATATGTCCCGATTCGAGGTAATCTGTCATGAAGGCGTTGTACTCTTCACGCAATTGAGGATTACCCGACAAACGTCTCTCAAGAGACAGCAAGCGACGATACGCGAGACTGTAAGAGTCTCCGATCTCTGGCTGTGGTGTCTTAAATGGTAAGCGAACAATGTACCTTCCTTCGGCGTTTCTACTATGCGTCTCATCGAATAGACGTTCGCAACGCAATTCCTCGTCCGTGATTGGAGAGGATTTTGGTAGCTCATCAAGCTCCCAAAATTTACGAATTTGGAGATCTAAACTCTCAATCGAAGAAACTAGGGAGGTGCGTGGAGCTGATGAATTGCAGGAAATCCTGCCCATCACTATCCAACCGAGCTTAGTTTTAAAGGCTGTGGGTCCGTCCGGCCCACAATCAAGTCGCTCTCCTACAAATATTTTACTAAATATATCGACGCCAAACAGTGCATCAATTGGAGCAGGTTTGTTAAAATTAGGGTCTGCTAATGTAAGAATCTTTAGCTCTGGCCATTGAGCGATATCGAAATAATCATGTGGTATCTCATTACAGATGGTCGGAATAACGAGGGCCTCAACAAGTATATTTGAACCAGAAGGTCCACCGCGTATATGGAACGAAGTGGAATCAATCGCCACAGATGTCGATTGCCCAATGCCTTCGACATATGATGTAGTCCCTTTTAAGGCTAATCCAAGTCGATGGGCGCACTTCCTAGTGATAAAGTTTGTTTGACTGCCACTATCTACCACGACACGAATTGTACGATATGTGCCAAAGTTGTCTAAAACCTGAACCGAGGCCGTGGGGAGAAGTGAAATATGCGTGGAGGGCATCGAACCACCCACCAAACATGATGTGGCTACGAGCGAGGCTGCATTAGCATTCGAAGTTGCAGATGTAGCAGGGGGCGCATCATTGACTTTAGATGGCACAGAATTTTCGAAATGCAATGTGGTGTGATGAGGCGCATCACATTTTGAGCAACGAATTTTGGAGCAACAATATTTTACAATGTGCCCTTGCTGAAGGCAGTTGACACAACGGTTGTGCTCCTTAACAATAGCGAATCTATTACGTGGGTTATGGTTACAATAAATAGGACACTTAGATAATGCATGATGTTCGTTGCATAAAACACATGCGTCGTTCAATTTCGCTTGTGGGTTTACTACCAAGGTTTTTGTGACAGGCGTAGGATTGCGTCGGTTATAATGCGTCTGTGTACCTGTAGGAAGGACAGCGCGCGGGTTTGAGACCGAAGGGGAGGATGTCGCTGAGCCAGAAGTCCCAGGACGAGAGGATCGAGTAATAGGACGCGCTGTGTTTGCAGGAGGCTCCGCCAGTTCAAGGGCTTCACTAGCCGCTCGAAGGTGCTCCAGAAGAGAGTCGAAACTGGGAATATCTTTGTTGTCATTTTGTAACTCAAAACGTTGTCGAGTATCGCGATCAAGTTTATTAAATAACAGATAAAATAGAGGGAAATCCCAATCCTTGACGGGCAATTTCAAATTTCTTAAAACCGCGATATTTTCGTTGAAAGTATCTACGAGGTGACGCAATTCACTGGGAGAATTAGACTTGAGGGTTACATTTTGTAACTCCTCCCAATAACGAAAGGCTAATTTTCTTTTGCATTGATAACGATCAACCAAGGCTGAATAGGCATCCAAATAGTTGGTTTCCGAGAGAGGATAACCTTTCAATAGTCGAAGAGGTTCCCCTGAGAGAAGCGAAATCAAAATTGAGAAACGTTCTATGTTCGACAACTTTTTGTTATGATGTACCATAGTATTGTACATATCATAGAACGAGCTCCACAACGTGATATCACCGTCAAAATGCAATAAGTTCAAACGAGGTAGTTTTACAGATAGGTCAGTTTTAAACATGTCGAGTTCCTGCCCACTTGATTGGGGAGATGCCGTGAGCGTCGAATGAATTTCGATAATTTTAAAATATTTATTGTCGACCTCTTGCCGAATAACATCCTCTTCCTCCAAAGATGCTGCGTCTGCGATTTCGGAGCAAATCTTCAAGTGATGCGACTCGAAGCTAGCACAATTATTTTCAAGACGACTAAAACGAGTCAAAAAAGTCGGTAAACGTGCGACGTCATTTTGAGCCTCTAAGGCTGCCGACAAACATTCATCAATCCGACGGATAGCAATAGATCGTTTCAATTCAAAACTACGGCGTACTGCGGCCTTCGACATTTTTATTTACTTATTTTATTTTATTTTAAAAATCGATAACAAAATGTATAATTTAAAAAGGTAACTGTGTAAATAAAAATGGATTGTGGACTGTAAATGAAATGTATATATTGTACAAATAAGATGAACCGGAAACAAGTATATAATTGTATAAATAAAATCAACTGTATATTATTATTAAAAAAAGCAAATTGAAGCTATGAGTAAGTCTCGCTTTCATTAAGAAATTGCGGAGATACTATAACTATAATTCAATAATAATTTCTATATCAATAAAATGTATAAGTCGTGTAAATACTTGATTATAATAATTTATTGGATTATAATTGATTTATTAACAACAAATAAATATGTTAACAATTTGTGTTACGGCTACTATCTTTAAATAGAAGTGAACACTTAATTCCATTCAAATAAAATATTTAACAAACAAATAATTTAACAGCATGAAAAAAAAATCAATAGATAACTATTAAGAACAAGAGTTCCCAATGCTCGTACACCTTATACGTATGCATAAATGCAGGCAGGTACGTTTAGCGCCTGTTCACAGCTCGTGTTGAATCGTTATATCAAATATAGTTAAGCGCATATAGATTATACTGTACCGATATTATCCTACCATATGCGAAACTATGCGATAACGTTCTTAGCCGACGAACGTGCGATGGGTGTGCTACATTAATTGGTCACATAATAATGCGACCGTGTGGCTATTAATACAATATTAACGAAATAAATACGATTACCGAGATTAACACAATTAATTATATTATTAATTCATATTCAATTTATACTTTGTTCGTTTGGTGTTTTGTAATGAATACGACAAAATATGACTAAACGAAATTGTGAAACTACGAATGTGGGTACCACTACGAGTTTATGCGAATTGACTACGACGTATTTGTGAGGCGATATTATGTTGCAAATAACGATAGCAAATTATGGAAGAATAAGCTCAGGGCACGATGCACCTACTTATTCCCATACGAATAACTACGAAACAATACGATAAACGAAATTACCAGTTTCACGATGAAAGTATTGTGTGTGAACCGCGTGGTATTACGTCACTCCTGATGATGGGACAGCTTGGCTGTTTCCACCATAAGAAGGATCCACGGCACGAAAGGACCAAAAAATGGTTTGCCACTGTTCTAAACACACTAAATCGATACAAACGATACGAAAACGATAATCCAGTCGAAAGGTTGAAATACGTCAAAGCCAACTCACCGGAGTCCCGTTCTCGAAGCTAGATGGTCGGCGCCGACGATGGTGGTTGTTGCTGGATCCACCAGACACTATGTTGTACCACCTTCCACAAGTAACGAAACGAAATTAAGCGAAAGTTCTATTCCAACGACGAACACGCACCATGCGTTCAGGCGCGCGTACGAGACTCTCTCGAGTGAACCAGCGAGAAGGCAGGCGACGACAAAACTACCCTCCACTGGATTATATACGCGATAAAAAAAAAGTAGTAGACTAGGTCATCGTGAAACTGTATTTAAAACGAAATATTCTTAACTTATTTAATAAAACTACGCGGCTGCAACATTCCGCCCACCAAAATACGACGTATTTTAAATCTAAAATTACCTATTGATTGGAAGGGGACACAGTTTAACTAAAGGTCGTCGCAATAGACCTGATTGTGTCTTAACGGTAGCGACGCGAGAGATACCGTCTCTTCCGGGATGCAATTGTAAGATACGACCGAGGGACCAACGAAGAGGTTTAAGTTGCTCTTCTTTAATAAGAACTAAAGATCCTAACTTAGGTTCCGAGGTGTCAGTGAGCCACTTGGCGCGCTGACTCAGCGTATGCAAATACTCCACATGCCATCGCTTCCAGAAATCCCGATGGATTTTCTGCACTAGTTGCCAACGATTCAAACAATTAGGATCGACGTTCAAAACATTAGATTCTGGAAGTGATGTTAGTGGTTCCAAATTGAGAAAATGACCAGGAGTCAATACCGATAGATCATTGGGATCCGATCCCATTTCACATAACGGACGAGAGTTAAGCAAAGCTTCGATTTGTGTTGCCACGGTCAAGAATTCTTCGTAAGTTAGGATTTGATTACCAATGACGCGAGCGAGATGAGTTTTGAATGATTTAATATTGGCCTCCCAAAGGCCACCGAAGTGTGGCGCAGCAGGAGGTATGAACGAAAATTCGATAGCCTCAGAAGCGGCAGCTCGTTTTATGAGTGACACTAAGATATTGTGGGCACCGACAAAGTTAGTACCATGATCGCAATGAATACGTTGGCATCGGCCACGACGAGACACGAACCTGCGAAGTGCACCCAGAAATGCTTCACTTGTCAGACCAACAACAAGCTCAATATGCACCGCTTTCGTTGCGAAGCAAATAAATAAACAAACGTAAGTTTTAAAAGGTTTGGCCCCACGACGACGTTGTATGTGTGTAGGAAAAGGTCCAGCAAAATCAATACCGACACACGAAAAAGGTTTCAATTCCGATACCCTTAATTTAGGAAGATCTCCCATACGAGGAATGAAGGGCTTTGGATTGGTGCGATAACACTTTATGCACTTCGATAGACGATTACGAATAGCACGACGAGGTGACAAGATCCAAAAAATTTGTGCTAGCAAAAAACTAAGTGTTCGAAGTCCAGGATGTAAATTGTCATTATGACATTGATCGATAATGAGCGAAGTTAAGCGATGTTGACGAGGTAATAATAACGGATGCTTACAGTCGTAATCTAGATTCGAGTGAGTTAGTCTACCGCCCACCCTGATCAAACCATCTTTATCAAGAAAAGGGCATAATTTTTGCAGCGGTTTAGACAAGGGTATGCCTCGCTGTAGATTTCTCATCTCATTACCGAAACTGGTAATTTGGTCGAGCTTGACCGACATCAGCAACGACTGCTGGAGTTCTGACGCGACAAGATGATCCAACTTACGATTTTTAGGATTGCGACAATTATAAAAGAAACGAAGGATATAAGCAACGATGCGTTGAACTCTAATTAGACTCGAATGTTTATTTAGAAATTCATCGAACTTATCGACAGCGACAAATAACGAGATTTTGGAATCGCGTTGTTCCGAGATAATTTCAGGAGATTCTTCAATGACATGCTGTGAACCAGGCCAATGAACAATATCCTGGGACAACCAATGTGGTCCATGCCACCACAAGGCATGATCAAGAAGTTTACAAATTGTTAGTCCGCGTGAAGCGCAATCGGCGGGATTGTCGGAGGAGCTGATGTGGTGCCAATGAGAGGATGGAAACTTCTCCTGAATACGAGCAACACGATTGCTAACAGAAGTCTTCCATCGAGCTGACGGCGATTTTAGCCAAGCAAAAACGATAGTCGAGTCTGACCAACAATAGATGTCATCGAAGTGAATACGATTTTGGAATACTTCGCGAACATATACGACAAGATCAGCTAATAGAACTGCGGCGCACAATTCTAAACGAGGAATGGAAATTCTTTTCAAAGGGGCGACTTTGGAGCGAGAGATGATCAAGCACGTAGTGACGCGACTGTCACTATGTTTTATACGAAAGTACACTGCAGCTGCATAGCCTAGCTTGGAGGCGTCACAAAAGCCGTGTATTGCGGTATTATTTGAATTTAATGCCGAAACGAAACGAGGAATAACGAGGGACGATATTGCATTAAATTCTGAGCGATAACGAGACCAAGTTTGACTAATCCTATCAGGTGCAACTGTGTCCCAATCAAGCCTGAGACTCCAAAGATCCTGTACGATACATTTAAATGCGAATGTAAGTGGGGTCAGAAAGCCAAGCGGGTCAAAAATACGAGCCAATTCCGACAAAACATTTCGCTTGGTGCACTGTTCATGCAGTGATGTGACAGTAAACGAGAAAGCATCAACGTCAGGTTTCCACCTTAATCCAAGAACCATGACCGATGAGCAGGGATCCGAATCAAATGAAAGCGAATTCCGAACGTCGTGACAGTATTCAGGAGGAATGTCTTCGAGTAAGGAAGGACAATTGCTTGTCCATTTCCTTAGTTCGAAGCACCCTTTACGCAGGATATCACTGATTTCCTTCATCAATTCGCGAGCCGAATTTAAGGAGCTGGCCCCTGTCACTATATCGTCAACGTACATGTCCTCAGTCAATGCAGACACTGCCAAGGGATGATTGCCACCTTCATCCCGTGCCACCTGCGAAATAGTCCGAATAGCCAAGAAGCTTGAAGACGCCATACCATAAGTGACGGTCTTTAGCCGGAATTCCTGGATAGGATCCTGAGGGGAAAATCTAAACAAAATTCGTTGGTAGTCTTGATCAGTATCGGCCACCAGTATCTGGCGATACATCTGCTTAATGTCCGCAGTAAATACGACAGAGTGTAAACGAAAGCGAAGGAGAATCGACCCGATGTCCGATTGCATTCGGGGACCAACAAGTAACTGTTCGTTAAGCGCAGCCCCATTGGCTGGCCTTGCGGTAGCATCGAAAACCACTCGCAACTTTGTGGTCGTACTGTTCGGCTTGAGCACGCAGTGATGCGGTATGTAATATGGGCGATCCGACCGCGCCTGGTCGACCACTTCCATATGTCCCGATTCGAGGTAATCTCTCATGAAGGCGTTGTACTCTTCACGCAATTGAGGATTACCCGACAAACGTCTCTCAAGAGACAGCAAGCGACGATACGCGAGACTGTAAGAGTCTCCGATCTCGGGCTGTGGTGTCTTAAATGGTAAGCGAACAATGTACCTTCCTTCGGCGTTTCTGCTATGCGTCTCATCGAATAGACGTTCGCAACGCAATTCCTCGTCCGTGATTGGAGAGGATTTGGGTAGCTCATCAATCTCCCAAAATTTACGAATTTGGAGATCTAAACTCTCAATCGAAGAAACTAGGGAGGTGCGTGGAGCTGATGAATTGCAGGAAATCCTGCCCATCACTATCCAACCGAGCTTAGTTTTAAAGGCTGTGGGTCCGTCCGGCCCACAATCAAGTCGCTCTCCTACAAATATTTTACTAAATATATCGACGCCAAACAGTGCATCAATTGGAGCAGGTTTGTTAAAATTAGGGTCTGCTAATGTAAGAATCTTTAGCTCTGGCCATTGAGCGATATCGAAATAATCATGTGGTATCTCATTACAGATGGTCGGAATAACGAGGGCCTCAACAAGTATATTTGAACCAGAAGGTCCACCGCGTATATGGAACGAAGTGGAATCAATCGCCACAGATGTCGATTGCCCAATGCCTTCGACATATGATGTAGTCCCTTTTAAGGCTAATCCAAGTCGATGGGCGCACTTCCTAGTGATAAAGTTTGTTTGACTGCCACTATCTACCACGACACGAATTGTATGATATGTGCCAAAGTTGTCTAAAACCTGAACCGAGGCCGTGGGGAGAAGTGAAATATGCGTGGAGGGCATCGAACCACCCACCAAACATGATGTGGCTACGAGCGAGGCTGCATTAGCATTCGAAGTTGCAGATGTAGAAGGGGGCGCATCATTGACTTTAGATGGCACAGAATTTTCGAAATGCAATGTGGTGTGATGAGGCGCATCACATTTTGAGCAACGAATTTTGGAGCAGCAATATTTTACAATGTGCCCTTGCTGAAGGCAGTTGACACAACGGTTGTGCTCCTTAACAATAGCGAATCTATTACGAGGGTTATGGTTACAATAAATAGGACATTTAGATAATGCATGATGTTCGTTGCATAAAACACATGCGTCGTTCAATTTCGCTTGTGAGTTTACTACCAAGGTTTTTGTGACAGGCGTAGGATTGCGTCGGTTATAATGCGTCTGTGTACCTGTAGGAAGGACAGCGCGTGGGTTTGAGACCGAAGGGGAGAATGTCGCTGAGCCAGAAGTCCCAGGACGCGAGGATCGAGTAATAGGACGCGCTGTGTTTGCAGGAGGCTCCGCCAGTTCAAGGGCTTCACTAGCCGCTCGAAGGTGCTCCAGAAGAGAGTCGAAACTGGGAATATCTTTGTTGTCATTTTGTAACTCAAAACGTTGTCGAGTATCGCGATCAAGTTTATTAAATAACAGATAAAATAGAGGGAAATCCCAATCCTTGACGGGCAATTTCAAATTTCTCAAAACCGCGATATTTTCGTTGAAAGTATCTACGAGGTGACGCAATTCACTGGGAGAATTAGACTTGAGGGTTACATTTTGTAACTCCTCCCAATAACGAAAGGCTAATTTTCTTTTGCATTGATAACGATCAACCAAGGCTGAGTAGGCATCCAAATAGTTGGTTTCCGACAGAGGATAACCTTTCAATAGTCGAAGAGGTTCCCCTGAGAGAAGCGAAATCAAAATTGAGAAACGTTCTATGTTCGACAACTTTTTGTTATGATGTACCATAGTATTGTACATATCATAGAACGAGCTCCACAACGTGATATCACCGTCAAAATGCAATAAGTTCAAACGAGGTAGTTTTACAGATAGGTCAGTTTTAAACATGTCGAGTTCCTGCCCACTTGATTGGGAAGATGCCGTGAGCGTCGAATGAATTTCGATAATTTTAAAATATTTATTGTCGACCTCTTGCCGAATAACATCCTCTTCTTCCAAAGATGCTGCGTCTGCGATTTCGGAGCAAATCTTCAAGTGATGCGACTCGAAGCTAGCACAATTATTTTCAAGACGACTAAAACGAGTCAAAAAAGTCGGTAAACGTGCGACGTCATTTTGAGCCTCTAAGGCTGCCGATAAACATTCATCTATCCGACGGATAGCAATAGATCGTTTCAATTCAAAACTACGGCGTACTGCGGCCTTCGACATTTTTATTTACTTATTTTATTTTATTTTAAAAATCGATAACAAAATGTATAATTTAAAAAGGTAACTGTGTAAATAAAAATGGATTGTGGACTGTAAATGAAATGTATATATTGTACAAATAAGATGAACCGGAAACAAGTATATAATTGTATAAATAAAATCAACTGTATATTATTATTAAAAAAAAGCAAATTGAAGCTATGAGTAAGTCTCGCTTTCATTAAGAAATTGCGGAGATACTATAACTATAATTCAATAATAATTTCTATATCAATAAAATGTATAAGTCGTGTAAAAACTTGATTATAATAATTTATTGGATTATAATTGATTTATTAACAACAAATAAATTTGTTAACAATTTGTGTTACAGCTACTATCTTTAAATAGGAGTGAACACTTAATTGTATTCCATTCAAATAAATATTTAACAAACAAATAATGTAACAACATGAAAAAAAATCAATAGATAACGATTAAGAACAACAGTTCCCAATGCTCGTACACCTTATACGTATGCATAAATGCAGGCAAGTACGTTTAGCGCCTGTTCACAGCTCGTGTTGAATCGTTATATCAAATATAGTTAAGCGCGTATAGATTATACTGTACCGATATTATCCTACCATATGCGAAACTATGCGATAACGTTCTTAGGCGACGAACGTGCGATGGGTGTGCTACATTAATTAGTCACATAATAATGCGACCGTGTGGCTATTAATACAATATTAACGAAATAAATACGATTACCGAGATTAACACAATTAATTATATTATTAATTCATATTCAATTTATACTTTGTTCGTTTGGTGTTTTGTAATGAATACGACAAAATATGACTAAACGAAATTGTGAAACTACGAATGTGGGTACCACTACGAGTTTATGCGAATTGACTACGACGTATTTGTGAGGCGATATTATGTTGCAAATAACGATAGCAAATTATGGAAGAATAAGCTCAGGGCACGATGCACCTACTTATTCCCATACGAATAACTACGAAACAATACGATAAACGAAATTACCAGTTTCACGATGAAAGTATTGTGTGTGAACCGCGTGGTATTACGTCACTCCTGATGATGGGACAGCTTGGCTGTTTCCACCATAAGAAGGATCCACGGCACGAAAGGACCAAAAAATGCTTAGCCAATGTTCTAAACACACTAAATCGATACAAACGATACGAAAACGATAATCCAGTCGAAAGGTTGAAATACGTCAAAGCCAACTCACCGGAGTCCCGTTCTCGAAGCTAGATGGTCGGCGCCGACGATGGTGGTTGTTGCTGGATCCACCAGACACTATCTTGTACCACTTTCCACAATTAACGAAGCGAAATTAAGCGAAAGTTCTATTCAAACGACAAACACGCACCATGCGTTCAGGCGCGCGTACGAGACTCACATCGAGTGAACCAGCGAGAAGGCAGGCGACGACAAAACTACCCTCTACTGGATTATATACGCGATAAAAAAAAAGTAGTAGACTAGGTCATCGTGAAACTGTATTTAAAACGAAATATTCTTAACTTATTTAATAAAACTACGCGGCTGCAACAAAGGGGAAAGATTTGTAACGATTAAACTCATAAACTGCTGGACCTATTTTAAAAATCTTTCACCAATATAATGCTACATTATCAGCGAGTAACATAGGCTACTTTTTATCCCGGGAAAATATAAAGCGGGACTTTTATCCCGGAAAACCTTTATTCACCCGGGCGGGGCCGCGAGCAAAAGTCTAGTATCCTATAAAGACAAAACTGACAAGCGTGACTACAAACTGCAATACTTATTGAGGTAAATTAAAGTATTTTGTTAGAAACTGCAACTATACACGATGGTGCCATTGTATTCTTTAATCACTTCGTATTTCACTATTTATCCTTACATTTTACAAATGGTTTATGTTTTCTCTACATGAATGCATCAGTAGAATGATAGAAACCAGTAGTTTCTCTTGCGGTTTGTTTGCGGTCGACTTCCGAATCGTACCTTTATTTCCTTAGGGCTGGCACCGATAATTTTTCATTTATGAAATATTTTTGTTTCTATACGTACGAATACTGCATAGGTGAAGTTATTGTATTGCGTACGCCGTACAACTACCACGCTTAAGTCTCAGGTTCATTCCTGACCCATCATACAGGATCATGGGTGCTATTTAGGTTCTATTCGTATCTCATAAGCCCATAAGGAATCGTTTCTTACTCCGGTATTTGTAACTTACAGTTGGTGAAAAAAATCCTAGTTAGTCACCTCTCCATTAAGAAATCTAGGGAAAATAAGTATGTCTAAAATGAAAAACTCAGACAATACAGTGTTTTTTCCACCTTAGAATCGAATCCACCGGTTTCCCTGACCAATTTCATTGCCAAGAGCCAAGATACTATTAAAACTATATAGGTATGAATACTAGAAGTGATCTAGCTAAGGATGTGGGGTGTCTTGGTATGGTAATCGCTTCACACTGCGAGGGGATCGTAAGTGGCGACAGCCGGGAACCGCGTTTTTAAACACGTGACTTTTCGGGCATACCCGTCCTCTTTTAGGGTCACTTTGTTGTGTGTCTGTCTGTCAAGGCCCTTGTTCTCAGGAACGCGTAAAGGTATATCTATGGTTACTGAGTTCAGTCGATTGATATACTCAGACTGAAACTTATTGGAATAGTTTCGTGAAGTTGTAAATAAAAGTATTGATATTTGACTAATCCAGCAATCAGCAGTGTAAAGGTTAAAAAATACCTGTTGGAAAGCTTGCCTTAGTTAGGTACTAATCCCATTGTTTCTAATTATTTAGCAAATTGTCATTAATAGTTTTAAATACTGATCCTTCAGTCAAACTACTTGAGTAGTTTTGAAGAACATATGTAGATTTGTAAGTTTCTTCTGTTTTTTTTGTAAAAGTATAAAAAAAAAAAAGGGCGACAAATCCTGGCTACTTCGGAATTGCGGATTGGAAGGTGTCCCAGAAGTCTGTGGACGTGTATAAAGAATTTTATTATATAGCTTATCTAGAAAAAGGGATTTTTCGCTTCAGCCTATGATTAAATAAAATAAAATCACGGACTACGATTTGATTCCTAACTGTTTAATGAAACAACTGACTAATGCAATTCAGTTGTCATTTGATATTACGGGCACTTCAACTCTGTAATTCAAGCCTGTCTTGTGACAAAACTGACAAGTTAGCAATTGACAATGCAGTCTAATTACAACCCAGAAATAACGCGCGATGAAGGAAGATATAATATATCCATTATATCAATTAACGATGTAAATCACAGTGTGAACTTTGTAACACACTGTCAAGTGTAGTTTCGATTCAATTTATCGATAATCTAAGATAGGGTAACAACAGCGATTGTTACAGTAGGGTAGTTGGCTACTTTTTTAAATAAATTTATCAAAAATGTATGTCATACAAAATTTAACGGAAAAATAAATTTCAAAATTGGGGCACTAATTAGTAAGTTATAAAGCTTTGAAATTTGGTGGAAGTGGTAGTTGTCAAATAACAGAAATATTACACTGTGACGTCACCGAGAGTCGCCGGTAATAAAGCTGCATGCGTGCGAAAGAGATAGCGCGATATCTCCTCCACGGCGCCACATTTGCTCACAACAATAATTCAAATATGAATAAATGCTTTATTTTTCAACCAATTTTGATGCTGATTTTTTAGAAGAATTTCTTTTTCGTATTATTTTCTTTTACATATAAAATAATTTACAAAATCGAATATAAGAAACTACCCTATTGGTCAAAAACGCGTACAAGGTCATGAGTAAGTACCTTGATACCATCATTTAAATACCAATGATCACATTTTTATTAAAAGTAACTTGGGAGTCAAGAAACTACACACGGATTCAATTTATCATCAATTAAAAGTTTTAGAAGTCCATGTTATTGTTAAGAATGTAGAGTAGGGAATTATGACTGCGGTTTTTTTGGAAACTTAAGGTTTTATTTCATTTAAATAAAGATGGATAAATTATACCCAAAAGTTCAATTAAACGTAATAGTATACATAAGTCCTGATATACATTATTTATTTATTTATTTTACAAAAATCAACAGCTCTCCATTAATGTAAAATAATGGTAAGCTATACGACCACCCATAAACAGTAACAACACATCCAGCATTTACACACACACACACACACACACACACACACACACACACACACACACACACACACACACTAACGCCTATTATCCCCGAAGGGGTAGGTAGAGGCGCAACAAGTGCACCCACTTTTCGCCGTTATTCCGTCCCATGATGTGATAGGGGGCGAGCCTATCGCCATATCGGGCACAAATTCCAGACTCCGGGCTGATACTGAATAGAAAAACTCAATATCACTTTGCCCGACCTGGGAATCGAACCCAAGACCCCAGCTTTGCAGTCGTACCGTAATACAACTACGCCACCGAATTCAGCATTTACATTATATTAATAATTTAATAGCTAATTAAGCTAATAGTCGTACAAGTGTCGACTGCCAAGTTAGTACATTTCAATGAAAAGCTCAAATTACTATCATTAATTCGAATATTAATTCTGGGGTTTGTAATTGAAAAGGATTTCGTGAAGGAATGATTCTAATGACTTGTCAGGCTTCGTAAGTAACTTGTAAGTATTGTTGTAATATATTTCTGGCATTAATTGTGTTGTTTCATATTCTTTAATGACTTTTAGAAAATATAGGAAACTGGACTTGAACACCACTTTATACATTAATTTTCATTCCTCAAGCTTCCTAAACCAGAGTTTGTTCTATAAAAAACACGATAGTATAGTTACGGCAGTAAGCTCATATCCTATGACGTCAGTGCTTGAACTGGCAGTTGCATTTCTGCCTTCCCTCCCATGGATTTTTATAACTAAGCTATGCATGTTTGAAATAGAAGGTATTTATTAACATCTTTATCGTACAGACAATATTATCGCTTATTTAAACATGGTTTTTCGACTTGTTATGTAGCAGTGCAAATATTTTTCACCATTATCATTTGACAATGGCCATCGCTCGTCTAGACTGGTTATTGCTATCGTTGTACAGACTTGTCAATTTGTGTCGCCTTTGAATGGACGATCGTTTTATTGATGTGCAAAATGGGAATGGATTGCTGACGTGGATCCGTTCTTATATCTGAATTTTGGTGGTAATTATGTTTGTCATCTATTTTAATGGTAGCGAAATCAACCTTGGGCTAATGGATACCGGGTTCTGGACCTGAAAGACTTTCTGGCAGAATAAAGAGAATAAATAATATTGGCAGAGAACACTGGGTCGTCCAAATATAAGTTTCTAGAACAAAGACAGACGTTTGGTGTCTGGACGGTTAGAAATTTTGCAGACGTGTCTTTTCATAGACCCGCTGACCCCGGAATGCTTCCGGAACAAGGCAGTGTGGCTGGTTTTTAAGTTACAATTTATATCCGGTAAACCATTTACATTATAGTAGTGTGACTACAAAGCGACAAGTGTGTTGAACATTTCCATCGCAAATTATTTAAAACTTGTGGACGGTAAATAGATCTTTATCTTCGCATACATTATGTCATGTGATTTTTTACGAGTGAATAGGTTCATATCTTAGTACATTTGCACTGGATGCACTAATATATGTCATGTTATGTTGAAACAAATTTTATAATGAATAGACAAGTGGGTTAACATGTTATTGGTAAATATTTTTGAACATTTATCCCTACCACAGTATAGGAATTGTTGTCTTATTTAGTGTCAAAATATTCTTACATTTGAAATTTTCTTTCGGTATTTTTATTCCTCGAATAAATTATTCTATTGGCCTAATTCACATATTCTCTGTAACTAAGCTTGTTCAAATAGAATATAAGTATTTATGAACCACGTAGGTGAAATTAGTTGTAAATATGTCAAGCAAAACTTAGATTTTTACTAAGCCGCTATTTCAACTTCAATATTTTTTTTTTTTATTTAGTAAGAAAGAAACATATTTATTTATATTTAACATGGAGGAACGATGTTAATACTTCAGCAGTGAAACAGCAATTCATATTTAGCATCTATACTCTACTATTTCTACAAATCCTGTTCAATTTCTCGGCATACCCAATGCATCTATTTAACATTATAACAGGGTCATGAAATCTGTGCGTACATCTATTCATATCGATGCCCGCTGAAACTGCTTTGGAAACGTTCTAGCCGCTTTTACCTGCTCTTTTGTGTTTCTGTCTATACTCTAGTCCACTCACGCTCGACTATTTTCGTGTTTGATTTTAACGTTTTACGCAATTATACCTATTGTGGCCTCTAGCTATTTTACGATTTTTAATGTAGAATTTTTTTGTTGAGATTTGAATTGACTATGGCGATTTATTATTTGATATTCGTGTTTTCCAATAGTCGAATAGAATTATAAAAAGCGATACTTTTATAAAAAGTGATTCACATTTATCGTTCGAACAGAAATTGGAGTCATGTAATCTGGGGGTTATACTAGCTTTCTCCTACTTTCCCTTAATTCAAGACATCCCTCAAGCAAATACGTCACAGGGATGCGATGTCGACTTTCGACGTAGAGTTGTTGCAAAACATGCCATGACCGTAAAGGGTCTTCTAAACTTAGAGCTTGAATGTTACATCTGCAACAAATAGTTTACGCATTGATTACTGCAAAGGGTACTCTATAGTGGAATGTAAATTGATTCATCTCGGTCTTTTCTTCTCTTTTTTTATTAATGTTATAATAATCGCGTTTGTTCACTCTTTTGGCTCAAGATGTGCTACTTTACTGTGGGAACTTTGCTGGATTATAATACATTTTAGTGTTAATCTAGTTTAAGGAAATGTTGTTCTGTTTGTTCCCCGAATATTAATAAATAAATAAAAATAAATAGGTAATACGAACTTCAATATCAATCACCTTCTATGAAGGTAAAGAGTTTAGTTTTGTATAAACATTTTAGATTAGATTTTGTTAAGGTTTAATGTTAAAACAGGAAAACTGGAAATAACTTAAAATAAGGCGATGTTTATTGTTGTTTACCATCTTACAAAAGAGGTATTGACATTTTGCATAAAGTCGATTTTCTAAAAAAAAGTACTTAACATGATATACTTTTGCCTAAGTTTTAGTGTATAAATGTCGGCAAATCGAAAAATATCTCATTTCATGGTAAAATCTCCAGAGATTTCATGAATTCTTAGACTGTAAAGAAAATAAAAAAGATATATTAAATTAATCTTGTTTTTCGATTTTCTCCTCCTCCAGGCCTCTCTTGTACAATTAAGTATGATTAATTCTAAACATAATAATGTTGACTTGGTAATGACTCACAGTCACAGATGTATCAGTCAATTTTCCTTTTCCGGTGTATTCTGCACTATTTATAGTTGTAATCTATTGGTTATATTTGCATTGTTTTACTATTTATTACTTAGTATAAGTTAGAATAACGCGACAGTTCAAAGGGTTCATTGTAGACACTTTAGAGAGTTAGGATATTTTTGAAATCGGAATCAGACTCGTCACATGAGTTCCGTATTGTTTTGGCCGTATTTGGACATTATTATTGATTTATCTGTCATAATTACACAATCATATATTTTTTTTTTATTTCGGCCTTTTACTTTTCAAAAAATAGTCATACGTGCGTATACAGTCTTACGGTCGATTTCACCGCTAAAGACGACCAAATACATGTCACTTTCTTATCTATGATCTTAGATTACAGTGTGCTCATGGATTATTGTTGTGATTCCGTAGACAACTTGGATAAGAAACCCCAAAATTAAAGCATTTCTCAAAAAAAATAATTCACGGGGCAAGTGCGATTACTGTCAGCGCCAGTGATGAATGGGCGGTTATGTTGGAATCATCGGTAAGCCTGTCCCAGTACTTAAACACGTATTTTAAAAGATCTAAATGATTACTGCCTCGGTGGCTTAGTTGTATTACCGAACGACTGCAATGCCGATGTCTCGCCTCTCGGGTTCGATCCCCAGGTCCGGCAAAATGATCTTGGGTTTGTCTAATCAGTATCAGCCCGGAGTCTGGAATTTGTGCCCGATGTGGCGATAGGCTTGCACCCTATCATATCATGGGACGGAATATGCACGGCCAAAACTGGGTACACTAGTCGCGCCTCTGTCTACCCCTTCGAGGATAAAAGGCGTGAGTATGTGTGTGTGATCTAAAATGTCCATGGATTTAAACTGTTTAAAAGCACCCGCATGTAAGCGGCGTTACAAGTTATACCAGTTATCAAGAAATACATTTCACACTCCAATAGTTTGAAAAAATTAAAATCATTACTTCAATATCCTGTGCGCACTTGAGAAACAGTTTTAATATTCAAGCAGATTAGTTTATGAATAAATGACATGCTGTGAATCGAATGGCGTCCAGGGTTCAGTAGAAAACATCTGTTAAGTCTTTCAAAACCAAAAATCATTATCTAAATTGTTTTTAGTCAATTTTTTGCCTAATAAGGTAGTTGGCCACTTTTTTATTATTTTTTTTTTAAATGTATGCCATCCAAATTCGAACAAAGTATTTTCAAAATTGGCGCTATTATAAGTAAGTTATAAAGCTTTGAAAATAAGTAGAAAGGTTAATTGTCAAATAACAGTAATATCAGACTGTGACGTCACCGGCCATAACGCTGCGTACGTGCAAAAGAGATAGCGCGATATCCCGACCACGCCGCACTTTTGCCCGCGACAATATCTTAACATAGTATAAAACAACGTCGCTTCCCGCTGTCTGTCCCTATGTATGCTTAGATCCTTAAAACAACGCAACGGATTTTGATGCGGTTTTTTAATAGATAGAGTGATTCAAGAGGAAGGTTTATATGTATAACTTATCCCGGGGAAATATAAAGCGGGACTTTTATCCCGGAAAAACTCATTCACGCGGGCGAAGCCGCGAGCAGAAGTCTAGTTTCAAATAAGAATAACTGCTTTATTTTTCAACCAATTTTGATGCTGATTTCATAGAATTTCTTTTTCTTTCTATTCGTATTGTTTTCTGTTACATTTTAAATAATTTACAAAATAGAACATGGAAAACTACCCTATTACGTACGTGATCACCTGCGACACAAGCCTAGCTCAGTAGTGCGGGGATCTTGTCCAAATCATTATGTAATTTGTGAATATTTAAATTAAATGAGACTTACATATTTACATTTAGATCTTATTGAAATTTATCTAACATTCTCATTGTTATCAGTTAATCATAATGTGTTGATAAGTGATATTGTATTGTGCGTGTCCTAGATGATAACTTTCTCCTATCTGGAAATTGAAATGTAATTAACATCTTGTAATGGGTATTGGTAGTTATGTAGTATGATACCTTATTTATATTGTAATATAATGGACAATCAACTTGTGCACACTGGAGTATTTTGTACGTTAGTGTATCTAGCTAATGTACAAAAAAACCCCCACCACGCGGTAGTATGCTCAAGTTGTTTGCCGGCTATTATACTATCGCAGTATATATTTTGTAGTTTGCCAGTTTTGTTTCAATTGTCCGATCCAGAGGACGAAATCACCTCTTAGCAGTTCCGGCCCGCGTGCCGAAGACTACGAACATAATGAATAGGATTAGGTTTAAAACCATCTTCCCCAAACGATGATGTCTTATCCTCTCAGTGGCCGTCCTGAGCCGAGGTTCGTGACCCGTTAGTGGGTCGCCCTCAGCGTGGTCGCTTAAACTTTTAGGGTTGCGAGCGCCTTCTGCACTCACTCAAAAGACCGGTGTTCTTTCATAAGCCGACCCTCGTCAGGCTAGAAAGAGTAATGTCAGGGACAAAAATAATAAAAGTTTTGTTTCCAGTATGAATGGACGGCTCGAATTGTCTATACCTCCCAAAAAACAAGAAACAGTTTTCTCCGATGCTTGTAGTAGTTAGTGAGCCTGGCTGGTTGTGATGCCTTCTAAGAGGTCAATCTTAGCCCATTGATTAACTTTTGCTAAAAAAAATCACTTCGTCAATCCTTATATTTCGGTTTTCGAAAATTCTGCACAAATGCCGTATATGACAGTACAAATCTTCAGACATAAATCGTCATGAGATATGGAAGTGAAATTCAATAAGTAACCAATAGGATATGTGATAGATACCACTTAACAACGCGCGGTCAACTTTACCGAAGGAATAAGCCACGGCATAGTTTTAGGGACGAAATTCATACTATATTATAGATGCGTAATTAAACAAAAGGTTCTGATCAAATTTATCACGGAGTAAGGTCCCCAAGAAAGGACGTCGGCTATTTGTTTATATTTTCCACAAACCAATGCAAACTTTACTTTAATTCTAGTTCACGGGCACCGTTGTCTTCCAAAATGACGTAACAGTACTTTTACACTGGTGCTTGGCGATGAAAATTGACAAGTGATGATTCTACACAATCAAAATCTCGCACACAAACCTAAAAGTGCTCTCTATTGTTTTTCTTAACCTAGCTTGGTTAGCGTACGCAATTTATACCATTTCTTACTGTTTTCGACATCCCTTAGATTGAAATCTTTAAGTCTAAGGCGTGTTATTGGCTTTCAGTCAACCAACCTTTTTTTTTTTTTTTCGCGGGGAAAAACGCTTTATCGCTACCGCCACTGGGGGGGTAAGTGGAACGGTTATGTTGGTTTCGCTCAGTCTTACAGCCCAATGTCGACACTCGGGAGTATAGCGTCATCCGAGCGAGCATTGGGCCGAGTCCCTAACACTATGTACCCCCTTCACTGGCATACCAACCAAAACCCGCGGTGGCCTTCTTCGGCGCATACGTGACGGCCCCGGGGTATCTTGTTGCACTAAGATAGCTGCACGGGACCGTCCCTGCGCAATGCCGTTACGGCCCCTCTCTATACAAGGGGGCTAAGATGCCCCCACACTCTAAAGGACGCCTTTGGCGTCTACGACAGCGGGAGACCGACCACCCGCATTGTCAACCACCTCGGAGTCGCTTAGATTGGACTGAGCAGCCCCCCGCTGCTCGCCCCGCGACTCTGAAAGCCCCCTTTAGTCGCCTCTTACGACAGACAGGGGATGCCGTGGTGGAACTCTCTATATGCCCCCGGACCACAGGGCACCAGTCAACCAACCTTGTGCTATTAAGGTTTATATAGCTGTAAGTCTTCCACATCTTAAATAAATAAGTAAAAGTCTGTCTTCTTCGCACAGAAAAAAAAATATAAACATAGAAATACATTTCTTTTTTACAACAGAACCCTAATTAAACCAAAATCGGCCCGAAATTCGCCTCGCGACTTGTTAACTCGTACTTTGCTCTTTGTGATTACAACCAACTGTGTGGTTTGATAATGCAGCTAATGAGCACCCGGCGTCCGCTATCTGTCTGTATGCAGTTTTGTTTAGTCATACGCTTAGTAATATACTTGAATAACTTCGCACAAAGAAAACCGTTGATACAGCGTTGGGTTATCGGTTTGCGTTTTTCGTGGAATATAGTTCATTTTGTGTTCGATGAATGTAGGCGTTGAAGGTGGTTATTAAGATCCTTTTTCGCTGCTTCCTTTAGTGGTAAAAAATATAAGTAAATCGTTCTACCTGGTTCTTGTATGATACTGCAGCTAGCGCGAAATACTGCGTCGTGTTTTATTTCTCACAGTGACATCTTCTGACATCGACTTTTTGATTAGAATCGATAACACTTGGAGTGTTTTAGTGCTTGATTCTTATAGGTTTTCAAGAAACTGAATTGAGAGTAACTTTGGCAAAATAGTTTGATATTATTTGGTTTTGTTGAATGACAGTAATGATACACGATAGTAAACTCTACGACTGCAAATAAAAATCATAAACTTCCAGAATGTTGAACTAAGTTTACATCAGCTGTCATAGTAGGTAACAACACCCATACACGTTAGAATTACAAGGCTCTAGATTGTTCTCGTCTCTAAAATATAAAGCAAGTTTTAGATTAGCAAGAAAACTTGCGGAAGACATTTTTATCGTGTAAATAATCGCGGCAAGCCGACTTCTGCAAGTTTGAAGCTTGCAAGACATGCGTCATGTCGCATGTGTATAAAATGGAAACAAAAAAATGTAAAGGCATTTGGAAGTTCTTACGCAATATGTTGCTGCAAGAACTTGCAAGTATAAACTTATCAGTAGTCTACTATTCAGTATTATGTGCCTTTACCCAGTTACATTACCTACAATGTTGAATATCTTGTTGCAGTCAACACCTAGGCTTTATCTACGACTCTTCGTCCAAGGGCATCACGGTAGAGGACATAGACCTGGACCAGGTGTGCCTGCTGACGGAAGCCAGCGACGCCCGCAGGCTGGTCTCCGAGCTGGCGGCGCTCAAGAGCGAGCGATACATCGCCTCGCCGCAAGGTATGTTGAGTGGCTGTTGTCTGTAGAACGAGTAATGGATAACGTGGTAGGAAATTTCTACTAATATTAGAAACGCAAATGTGATTATGTTACGCTTTCGTGGCTAAATCACTAAAGCAATTTTTATGACATTTGTTATAGAAGCTTGCACAGGAAGTAAGGATATGTCTACGTTTTTTTCTTTGTTTTTATATTTGGCTAAAATCGAACATCACGCGGGGGAAACCGATAGCAAAAGCTATGGATTTCTTTTTCAGCCAGTCGTGTCGCTTGCCGTCAGTCCAGCCGTTGTCGTGTGTCATACAGTAGCAAAACAAAAATCAGTACAATTACGCAACTCAACATTATTTTTGGCACCATATCTTAACATCCGATGTCGTAACTTTAACATAATATGGTACAAAATGAGGTCGGACTTTGTAGTGAATAACGCAGAGGAAACACGTGGGATTCTCGCTCGATTGTTTTGGCGAGAGAATTGTAAACATTCGCGGTAAAGAACTTCGTTGTTGATTGATTTATAGAAAGAGATAAGTGTCCAGCTTGCAAAATTGTACCAACCGATAAGAGATATTTTTTATTGCATAAATTGGTAAAAAGCCGCATTATCTGATGATAAGTGATCATCATGTGTGCACTATAGCCCTTAATTAAAATAGTAGGAAAGAATGGAAATATTTGTGTTTCCAAATATCTCACATGATGGTCTCCACGACGTGTATTACAACAACTACTACTACTATCTAACAGATGGGAGAACATGTAACTAATAGGTATGTGTTCGTCGACGACGACTCTTACCTTTAAGATGCGATCGGATGTAGCTGGAGAATTGGATTGAAGACATCCAATTCTGGTTATACGTGGTGTAATACAGTTTTCCAGTTATACTATTATAGGTATTGTAGGAGACCTTAGAGAGAGTTCTTCCATCTTTCGTAATGTAGGTTTTATGTTGCTCTCTAAACTAGATCACACTTGCTAACAAGCTTCCAACTGTATTATAAAACTACTAAGGAAGCATAAGTGCAAACGATTGGTTTCAATCGCTCGCCCTTGCCTCTGAAGTGGGCAGTGTGCTCTCAATGTAAAAAAAATGTCGGTTGGACGGTCAAGGCCTGGTCGACCGGTGCGAAACGTTTAAGCGAAGTTTTATTTCCGGATATATAAATGTATTTTTGCTGTCATTTTAATTTTAGGAAGGTTTTTATACAAAACGGGCACGATTGAGACTTGAGAGCAAGTTGCTCGTCTGATGGCTATAATTGCTCATGAACAGGTAGGAAACTAATCAGAACTGAATTATTTATTTTGGTTACAGCGTTCTTGTGGTACTGTAAAACATTAGGTTAAGTCACAAAATGGCAGTCATTACACTGTATACAATGTCTTTCAAAATGGAACACACGGGCAACTTACACACTAGTGCTTAGCGGCAAAATAGAGAACTCTGCGCTGATGCCAGTATTTCCATACACATGATAAGTACCATGTACTTTGACTTCTGATTTTCTGAGACAATTATACTACTCCGGTTCACAGCGCCGGTCGCAAACAAAACTTTACAACGTGACCTTACTGTAGTACTATTTAGTGGTATTACTACATGTAACTTCCTAGCCCAGAAATCGATTATGTTAATAAGTTATTAAACCGAGCCATTATACACACGCGCACGGAAAGACAAACGGAAATGTGATAGCGCAGCGGCAATCGTCGCGTTATAAGCGATGTACCGTGCATTAATAAGCCAGGCTTCGTTTGGGCATGTGGCACACCGGCCGAAGGGATAGGTACCGCTGCTTACTGTAAAATATGGAATAGTCATTAGATGTAGACCGACTTGGTGGCGAAGTTGTATTACAGTACGACTGCAAAACTGAATATGGAATAGTCATTAGATGTAGACCGACTTGGTGGCGAAGTTGTATTACAGTACGACTGCAAAACTGAATATGGAATAGTCATTAGATGTAGACCGACTTGGTGGCGAAGTTGTATTACAGTACGACTGCAAAACTGAATATGGAATAGTCATTAGATGTAGACCGACTTGGTGGCGAAGTTGTATTACAGTACGACTGCAAAACTGAATATGGAATAGTCATTAGATGTAGACCGACTTGGTGGCGAAGTTGTATTACAGTAAGACTGCAAAACTGAGGTCTCTGTCCACGGATTGGGTAAATTAATATTGGGTTTTTCTATTCAGTATGAGCCCGGAGTCTGGAATTTGTGCCCGATATGGCGATAGGCTCGTTCCCTATCACATCATGGGACAGAATATACACGGCGAAAAGTGGGTGTACTAGTTGCGCTTCTGCCTACCCTTTCGGGGATAAAGGGCGTGAGTGTGTGCGTGAGTCTGTGTGTATGTGTGTGTGTGTGTGGTTTTTTAGCTTCTTTTTCTTAGGCTCATAAGTGCCATCCAAAGTAATTATCGGTCATGTTCTCCAGTCAAAATCCCGGATCCGTTGTGATGTCCTAGATTAAGATAGTGGTAATATATAACACACATCACGCATGTATTTCCGCAGGATCAGGCAGAGGTTCAATCAAAACCACTTTTTACCTTGTGTGTCCCGTCCCATGATGTGATAGGGCTTGTAGCAATATACATTTTTTATCCCGTAAAAGTACCTACACGCGGAAGGAGCCATGAGATATACCTAGTAAGGCAATAATTTAACCACATGTCCCTCGTAACATACATACTTTATAGTGTTTTTAATGTAAGCACTGTTTGCCTCGAAAATAGACAATTTGGAGGCGAAAAGTCGTAAATAGCTAAGTGTTGGCGTGCATCGAGGGGCTTATTCAGCCCTGGCTAACATCCAATACGCATATTTTGCCCCCCAGTATTCGCTATTATGGTCGGATAGGAAACATAAATGTTAGTAGTGTATTCGATGTTTTTTTGAATATCGAGTAGATTCGGTTGTATTGTTTGACTTGGCTTGACTGAAAAGGATCGTAAAACTCTTAATGGTTATTGTTGGTGGGATATGGTTTAGTAATTTGCACTAGATGGTATCTCATATACGAAAGTTTGCGTAGGTAGTTTCTGTGACCAGTGTATTATAGTAGCCAAGCACCAATGTACAAGCTGTTGTTATAGGTTTACAGGACATAGCGTTGTGAGTATTGATTAGCGTTGAAAATGACTGGGAAAATTCCCGTTTCTTTTAAAATCCATTGTTTTTTTTCAGCGTAACATTCGAAAATTTCACAGAAGTTTCATCGGAAATAAAAGAATGTTTCTCGAAAAAAAAAAAGAGTATTTTCGGAAAAAAAACGAAAGTAACCGAAGTAAACCACGTTTTTTTTTCGAAATTTATCACTATAAATATATAAAATTATGTGTATATTTATGTTTTCACATAAGTCACCACTGCCAATGCAGTCTTATCATCATCATCAGCCACACGACGTCCACTGCTGAACATAGGCCTCCCCCAAAGAGTTCCAGATGGACCTGTCAAAAGTGGCCTGCATCCAGCGCGTTCCTGCGACCTTTACTAAGTCATCGGTCCACCTTGCAGGTGGACGGCCGACAAGAAATTTCCGTTTTTTTCGTGAAAAAACAAGTCGTTTCTTTCAGAATTTTCAACGCTAGTCTTGATACCTAACGATATATGCACCAGCTGCCATCAACAAAAATAGCTCCGGACATGAGTTTGCTCGCATTCCTTTTGATTGACAATAATAAGACGTGAATTGACGTAGTCAGCCACTCCGTAACATTGGCTTGGCTGAAAAATGATTAACGGGCACAGTTTTAGATTTATATTGTTTTATACCTAGTTTCTACCCAGTCGGATTCTCGCCTACTAAAGATGGTTACATACCCCCTAGTCAGCGACCATATTATACGGTTTATTGGAAATTTTTTTGCTCTTATTCTTTTTAAAGACACAGACAAGGACTGCTTTAATGCGTCTTATCTGTATCCGCAGGTAGACTGGTTGAATTGGCTTTTGGCATTAAGTCTATCCTCATACATTATTTGCACTTATTTTTTAAAGAAACTAGCCTTTTGCCCGCGGCTTCGCCTGCGTTAACAAGTTTTTCCGGGCTAAAAGTACATAAAAACCTTCCCGTTGAATCACTCCATCTATTAAAAAAAACCGCATCAAAATCCGTTGCGTAGTTTTAAAGATCTAAGCATACATAGGGACATAGAGACAGACAGCGGGAAGCAACTTTGTTTTATACTATGTAGTGATATCTAACATCTAAAGTTATTGACCCCAACTTATTCATTATAATAGCAATAGAATACATACCTATCCAATTCTGCAACGTGCAATGTTTATTTTTTTCATGTACATTCACGTTTCCCAAAGCGCTAACAAAGCGACACAACAGTATAGTAACGTTGATTAGCGTTTGACACGTGCGTGCAGGCCACGTGACGTGATTATGCGTGTCGAACTACGCGTGCTCGCTCTAAATGGGTTACAAATCGATGCATTTTTTACCAAACAGCTAGTTCGTTTGTTAAGAAAAATAACAGTTAAAGTAAAAGCCATCAGTTTCCACCACACAGCAGTCGCTAAAGTAAAAGCCGGGCTAACAATATTTTTTTACCTAATAGCCAGTTTGTTCGCGAAGAATTAATGTAAAAGCCATGAGTTGATAAATACAAGACGTCGCTAAAAGCCATAAAAGTCATCATAATTCATAAGCCACATGCAGTCTACTGCTGAACATAGGCTTTCCCTAAAGATTTTTAGATGGACCTGTCAAAAGACATCAAATAAGTCACGTATACCACCCCTCCCCTCGCTATAAATTTGAGAAATGTAAAACGCATATTTCGCTGAAGGTAGATTCCGTCAGCCGTTAGAATAAATTTTTCCCGTTTTCAGGGTATCCAAATCCGTTAGATATGACGGGTAATCCGTTAAGAGCCTATGTCAGGAACTTTAAGGACTTTCAAATTCAAATTTCTCGTAAACTACTAAGATCAGAAGTTAGATTTTTGGATATGTGTAAATTGAACGTATAACTCAATAATATGTCAAAGCCAAAACACAATTGCTATAAATTTTCTCGGTCGAAAAAAAATTCAAAGTTACCTCTGATATTTTCTTTAAACACGCTTTATCTCTAAATGGTGGAATATGTACATTCGTAACTTTATTTAAATACAATACAACAATTTTTTCAAAGTTTTATCAATACACAATTAAAACGAATTAAATAGTATAATCACAATTAAAAGAAAATTGTTTTGGCGCTTACGATATTTCATTTCGGCATACGCGTGCGCCTTCCGTCACTTTCTCTCATCCGCGACGTCCAAATACGCCATCGCTGTTATGGGAGTGGCCCGTGCCGGCTTCAGTCGTCCGGAATCTTTACTGACGACGGACGTGCGCTCGAAATTTTCGAACGCCTTCAAAGTTCGAATTGGCCGTCTAGTGTAGGGATTGGTCCGCGCTACCGCGCGGCAAATTTGAAGGTGCCCTGGAAATTCTGTTTTATAGTGTATCCAGCTCACGTCCGTGTATCAATATAAAATTATAGGCTCTATTAGGTCTATAAGATAGGCAGCAAGCGTAATTATTACATCCTTTCACCTTTGTAAATTGTTTTTAGTCGGAGACCTGCTTTAGTTATATTTAGTGATCGGTACGCTGAGGTGCCGGGTTCGAATCCCTGATTGAAAAACAATAGTCACTGCTTTTTTTTTGTTATTTATTCTGCCTCAGTGGTGTAGTTGTATTACGTTATGACTGCAATGCTGAGGTCTCGGGTTCGATCCCCGAGTCGGGCAGAGTGATATTGGATTTTTTTCTTTTCAGCCCGAAGTCTGGATTTTGAGCCCGAAATGGTGATAGGCTCGCCCCCTATCACATCATAGGACGGAATACGCACGACGGAAAGTGAGTGCACTAGTTGCGCCTCTGCCTACCCCTTCGGGGATAAAAGACGTGAGAGTATATGTATGTATTATTTATATTGGGTAATTCATAGCTAGGGACGCCCTGGAATGCCGGCCCAATTTTGCGTAAATGACGCTTGCGTGCCGCTCATACATTTAAAAAATTCGTATTTTGCATGTAAAGGCTGTTCAAATTTTTACACCATAAAATTATTTTAGTATGATTTTTTGTAGTACTCATTTATTTATACATTATGAATCAATAATAACTAAAATGTTAAGAGCCAATGTTAGAATTGGTATACACGGCGGCCATTTTGAATTTCTTTGTTTTAAGGCCAATCGACCTCAAAATCGATATCTGGGCAGGCCTTTAGGTATAAAAGACGGATCCATTGTTAGACTTGAAAAAAGTGGCCGCCATTTTGAATTTCCTTGTTGTAAGGCTAATCGACCTCAAAATCGATATCTGTGCAGGCCTTTAAGTACAAAAGACGGATCCAATTTTAGAATTGAAAAAAGTGGCCGCCATTTTGAATTTCTTTGTTTTAAGGCCAATCGAACTCAAAATCGATATCTTGGCAAGCCTGTAGGTAAAAAAGACGGATCCAATGTTAGAATTAAAAAAAGTGACCGCCATTTTGAATTCCTTTGTTTTAAGGCCATTCGACCTCAAAATCGATATCTGGGCAGGCCTTTAGGTATAAAAGACGGATCCAATGTTAGACTTGAAAAAAGTGGCCGCCATTTTGAATTTCGTTGTTTTAAGGCTAATCGACCTCAAAATCTATATCTGGGCAAGCCTGTAGGTACAAAAGACGGATCCAATGTTAGAATTGAAAAAAGTGACCGCCATTTTGAATTTCTTTGTTTTAAGACCAATCGACCTCAAAATCGATATCTGGGCAGGCCTTTAGGTATAAAAGACGGATCTAATGTTAGACTTGAAAAAAGTGGCCGCCATTTTGAATTTCCTTGTTTTAAGGCTTATTGACCTCAAAATCTATATCTGGGCAAGCCTGTAGGTACAAAAGACGGATCCAATGTTAGAATTGAAAAAAATGACCGCCATTTTGAATTCCTTTGTTTTAAGGCCATTCGATCTCAAAATCGACATCTGGGCAGGCCTGTAGGTACAAAAGACGGATCCAATGTTAGATCTGAAAAATTGGCCGCCATTTTGAATTTCTTTATTTTAAGGCCAATTGACCTCAAAATCGGTATCTGAGTACCACGTTAGTTACTAAAGGCAGATCCACCGTCAGAACTGAAAAAAGTGCCGCCATTTTGAATTTCTTTGTTTTAAGGTTAATCGACCGCAAAATCGATATCTGGGTGTAACATTATTAACAAAAGAGTGATCCAATGTCAGAATTGAAAAAAGTAGCCACCATTTTGAAGTTTTTTGTATTAAGGCCAATCGAACTCAAAATCGATATCTGGGCATTGTTTTGTGCACAAAAGGCTTCTTTAAAGGCTATTGGCTTTAAAATCAAAATCCGCTGGACATGACTGGCCACAAACTCTAATAGGTATAAAGGAGACGGCCTAAATTGGGCTTGACCTTACACTTTTGAAGCATGTATCAATATTCTTCTATTTTTATGTCTTCCATTTAAAAATATCCCACCAAAAACATAAATGTAAAAAAGGATAGCCAAGTTCAATACCAAAATTATGCTTAGCTGTGGGCTTCGCCGCAAAAAGAATGGAGATATAAATGTGTATTTATGGGAACAAAATAACATTATGAACAAGTATTAAATTCTATTTGTTTGCTTTATTGAATACCTATAATAGTTGCTGGTATTTACAAATGTGATATCTTTTACATTTATGTTTTTGGTGGGATATCATTACTTTTTGTAAAGAAAACTAGGTAGGTATTGAGTTGTGTGGTGCCGCGCGCCGCCGACGACACACCGTTGGCCGGCTGTTTAGCGCGTATTACAAGTGTTTTTTTATGGGGACACCACAAATGTTTTGGCTTAACTTTATCTTTATATTTCTGTTATAAAGCAAATATAATAAAACATATATATTCAAATATTTGCTTGTAACGGTTCCAACGCTACCATTAAAAATATATTTTTTTTTATGTGGACCCCTGTATTTTTAACTTTTTTTATTTTTAGATTTTTTCTTACGCTTACACATAATTACCGAGCTGGATTCCAAATTTCATCCTTCTAGGTCATCTGGAAGTAGGTTAGGTTTAGATACTATAAGTCTGTCAGTCAGTACAAAAATTTACGATTTTGACCTTCATATCTTTATAACCGTTTGAGCTAGCTTCATGAAATTTGGGCTTCTAGATGTCCTTATAGATATAATTAAACTCACACAGTTTTATGTGTTTACTTTAAATAGGTTTTGAGTTATAGAAAGGTGAAAAGTGGCACCAAGTGGTTCGTGTAATATTACACACGGCGCTGGCACCAACTTAGAGCGTTGGTTACATACTCAAAGAATACCAAGCATGTATAACAAGAATAATATTGACAAAATAGTATTAATAATTCTTTGGGGGAGACCTATGTGCAATAGTAGCCTTTTAAAGGCTGAAAAAGAATAAGAATTAAAAACTATAGGTATTTTCACTTTTTGGGATATTTAATATTGGTCGATATTATTTAATTTTACTGGCAACTTTGTTCAGCGCTCCCGACGTAATGTCAAATTGAAATACATTATTGACTCACTAACACTCTAGCTTCACACCTCGCCTCGTGGCTCGTATTGTGTTCGGCGTACCACTCGCGCGAGAGTGTAAATGAGCCATTATATATTTATATCAGTCCTCGTCGATTCCATGTGATATGTTCAATTCTGGTTATTGTCTAAGCTAGCTCTGTTCACTATTCAATAGGGCAATCCAATGGGCAATGGTTAGGTACTGTGAACATCTTATGTCATCAGGTAAAAAAAAGTTATTCACCGAAAAATGATTTAGAAGCTCTACTCTACAGCGGTTCTTTCTTTACTCCCATTGGACAGACAGATTTTTCTTTCTCATTTGGAAATAGTTCTAATATAACTATAAAATAATGCATAAATTATCTCTGTAACACTAAGCCCAAAGTTCTATGAAGTTTTGCCCGTCTCCTTTTAAAATATGGCCATCATTATTTTTCATTCAGTTCAATAAGGATATCGGAGCTTTGTTATATTGCAAAACAAAAACAAATGCCTTAGAATTGAAGAAGTAGCTGTTGCAGTAAACATCAGTCTATTCTTCTGTACAAAATATCAAAAATATTTAAAAAAATTTAAGTAATTAACATTTCAAATTTTCTATAAGCATAAGTACCCGCGTAGTAAGAATGACCTTGCTATATTTTTCTTACCCCACATTACATACAGTTCAAATTAAAAATTATAAAAATTATCTAGATAGGTAGCGGCCGCCTTCAACATTTGTAACATTTATATCCTATATAGTGACTATTCAACCATAATAATGTAATCAATCTTCATATCAAGCTATGTAATTTTATTGCATTGCATAAATTTCGAACATCCTTTACATACAAAATTCGATTTTTAAATTGCATGGTGGCACTAGAGTGAAGCATCATTTACGTAAAATAGACCTGACATTCCAGGGAAGAAGTTTCATCGTGAATGACTTGTCGAAACTACCTTGATGTCGCAACTCGTAGTTGTATTACGTGCCCGGTACGGCCTCAACGCTCAGGTCTAGGGTTCGAATCCCGCGTCGGGCAAATACTATTTTTTTCTGTCCAGTATCAGCTCGGTCTGTTGAATTGGGCCCGGTATGTGGCAATAAGCTCGTCTCCTATTTGATAAGACCTAAAATAGCTAACGAAATGTGAGGAGAAAAGGTGTGATGCTATGTTTGACTGCCTCCAAGGCGTAGTTGCACACACGATACGCCTATTGTGCTGAGGTCCCGGGTTCGAATCCCGAGTCGGGCCGAAAAATAGTGACGCCATTTATTGTATTATTATTAATTTTACGTCCACCAAAGTTAGGAAAGTCCACAAGAATAAATCAAAACAAAGCAAAATATAATTTAAAACACATTATAGAAGTTTCATACTGCTTTGCTTTTTACCTACATACAGACCTACGTAGGGGTAAGACTCGAACCTACCACCACACCAAATTTTATCTTGTCAACAAAAGTCAACTATAAGTGAATAATACTTTCGATGAGTTTAGATAACTTACAATGTCATTTTACATAATGTTCAAGTAATTAGGTAGATAATAGTGACATAATAATGGTTCTATAAACGAATTAAAATAAATTCTATGTTTTATAAGTTATAAATTTATTAGAAATTATAATAACTATAATATTTACAACACAGACATGCATTTGCAATGACGATCTTTTCGCGGGCTTGAGTGCAACGACCTGTCGCAACGACGCGATGCGACGAGGGCCGAGGCGCGCGATCTATCTCAGCGGGGCCGTGCGGCGCCTCGCATTTGAAATACGCTAAGTCACGCCCATCACGATTCCATATGTTATTCACATAGGCTCTTAAGCTGGCAACACTGCAGACAGGCAACCAGAGTACCCACTTTTCGCCAAGTGTATTCCGTCTCATATGATAGGGGGCAAGAATTGTTGATATGACTGATATATTATGCCAATATTAATGGTATTTAGTACTATAACTGATTTTGTTCTCGACTATGCTCATGACAACTTTCAAAAAAGACGCATCGTACACTTTCCAGGATAAAAACGGAATTCCATGTACCAAATATAATCTATTCAAAGATTTTTGCGTTTACGTTTAAAAATATCTAAATATTATAAAGAATCGCTATAATCATACTTCTATAAGTACTCCTATGAGTAGGAAGTAAGATTATCACGATATGGAGAAGATAAAACCGATAAAATACTCTTTTGTTCATAACTTTACTTTACAATGTGTATTATTTCCTACAGATAATATAATATCAACGAATAATAATAAAGACATAAACCCAATCGCAGCAGTCTGTTTTTGGCTGAAGTCAATACATTCTGATATCATATACACTAGGATTAGTTGATCTGAGCTAAAACGGTATCACACTCTGAGATATTATCTTTTATCTTATTCGGTTGATAATGACGTGTACAAAACAAACGCAGATGCAAAAATATCTTGAAAACTCTGAGAATGGAGACATTGATTAAAATATCACCCAAGTGCGGAGGTACTTGGCGTTGTCAGATGTGCTGGATGCTGATACTATTTGAATTATTACAGCATAGGTAGTACACAAAGTAGAAAGAGTTCTGGTACGTAAAAGTCAATTCCATAGTTATTGTTAAAATAATGTCGGATGTGGATTTTGTGCACCAGCCTTGTTCCAGAAAATAAAACAAATATCTGAACTTACTGGTGAACTTCGAACACTTTCTGAGGAGGTAACCTAAGTATTCAGGAATCTTTTTAAACAAGCCTGTATATTGCGCATTTCAAATGTTTCCGAGTATTATTGTCTATTCATTAAGCGTTTTAATTAGCTAGATTAATTAAATGAACGTTAGGGTGCAGCGAGCCATTTATACGTATCATGTCAACTGACAGCAGCGGCTTCTAAATAAACCACGCTTGGCGTAATTAATGGATCGCCCTAGCGTCCTTTTTGCAAACATTCTAAACTAATGAAGGCAATGAGATACGCCATTAAATTATGTGAAATTGTGAAAATTGCGAAACCGGAATGAAATTTATTATTATTTAGTTTAATTTTAGAAAAGAAGACTAATGAGCAAGTGCACAACAAAATCAGAGCAGTTGTTGAAGTCTCGCTGACCATTAATATAGGCCCTAAAACAGGGTCCTTTTTAAAATTATCGAAATTGTAACAGACTAGAAATAAATAGGTAAGACTAGAAACATATAGACTAGAAATGTATAGGTACTTTGTAATTAAAAAACTGGGTGATATCTACACCTGTAAGAACCATATCACTATTCATATGATAAGCGATGTGTGTACTTAGAATGAGGCAAAAACACAACACGACTCTGTTTCATTTTATTGCGATTAGTTGAGAGAGACGTGACTGAAATATTGGTCTCTCGATCAATTACAAACATCAAAATTAAACCACATCGTGTTACGAGTTGCATTTATGCCACATTTTAAGCCTAATGCTCATTTAAAAAAAAAAGCAATCTTCGGAGCAGCCCTATAAAATATTTCATTCAAGTTTAGTTCTCATAGGTTGACACAATGGTTGGCACATAATTTTCGACCAACTAACCCCCGTTGACCGGCGCGGCAGAATGAACAATGAACGATTCCACATCGGCGCGAATTAGCATAATTGGCTCAATTCGTGTATCATTGTGTGAATTGATTACTTCACCCGTTTGCCTTTGATTTCTTTGTTGTTGCGTTCATTTTATTAATAGCTGTTGTAGGTGGTTTGAGGAATGTTTTTTAAAGGTTAGCTAACGTACTTTGTCTAAGTTCATTATGAAAACTCATAAGATGGAGTTAGGAGAATCAGGGATTAGATTTTTAGTTTTTTCGAACTCGATGACGACTGTCCATGATAAGCCTAGGACAATTTTAGAATATCTGCCAGCGAGAAACGTTGCCTCTGAATGGTTGCTGAAATTACTATAATCTGCCCAATTACTTATTTACCGAAAATGCAGCTGACTGAACGAAATGTAACATTCAATTTCTTCAGCTAGCTCGAGCTTTTTCAACCGTGGTTAGGGTAATCTTCGGTGCTATTAAACTGGATGCGCTCGCAGAACATTAGTGCGCCGGCTTGAGGCACTGCAAGCGCGTCCATCTTAATAAGACCAGGACAAAAGGATAACCACGGTTGACACAACGTGGCCTCAGTTGTAAGATATTAGGTCCAGAGAGCTCATGCGAGCTGTATAAAAAAAATTTCAACTTTGTAGCTGCTATTTTGCTATCTACTAGGCTGACTCAGCGACCTTTAAATCTTGGCCTCCGGAACGATATATTTTCTCCTATATATTGCTTAATACCTACTGTTTAGAGAGTTCATGCGGATTATCATTAAGTGTAGATGTTGTGCGTTAGTCGTTGTACTAAGAGAAAATAGTTTGAACTGAATACACAAATGATTTGATTTTAATTTCATTAATCCGACGCTGTATTACGTTGTGTGTTAGTCAAAGCCGAATAATTGAAAGGTAACTTACATCTTTTCTGTTTTTAAGTTGTAAAGGAATTACCTAGTTATTTCGAAATCAAAAATTGCAACTTGTAAAATATATTTAATAATTGCTTTCGCTTACGTGTGATCTTTTCAACGAAACACCTCTACAACAAAAAGCGATTCTTATAATTTTCAAAGATTCTTCTCAAATCTCTATCATAGATTTGTTTTCAAGGCAACGTTTAAGAGAGAGATAGCCAAGTTTTATCCATGGCTAACGTTAGCCACGTGCCGTTTTGAGATTTACGAAAGAAGCCAAAAATCGCTTGGCATTGTATTGACTGTCGCGTGCATTTCAACTCGACAGGTAAATTTCCGTGTCGAATTGTGTTGAGTGATGTATGTCAGTGATGTAGCATATATTTGTATATCCAGTAGCTATTACGAGTTATGACACACTTTCCAAGTCCTTATATAATACCAGCCTTGTATTTAATACTGACCCACTGCTGAGCACGGCCCTCCTGTATTTTTAAGTGGCCTTTTGTTCTACGCTGCTCTAGTGCGGATTGGCAGATTACACTTCCTAAATTAGAGGAAGAAGTTCTGGATGATTTGGATTTTGGACTAAGTTCATTGTAAGGTTAGTGATCCTATGGATTTATTCCTTAGGTTTATTGACTGCCTCGGTGGCGTAGTTGTATTACAGTACGACTGCAAAGCTGAGGTCTCGGGTTCGATCCCCGGGTCGAGCAAAGTGGTATTGAGTTTTCTATTCAGTATCAGCTCGGAGTCTGGAATTTGTGCCCGATATGGCGATAGGCTCGCCCCCTATCACATCATGGGACGGAATAATGGCGAAAAGTGGGTGCACTAGTTGCGCCTCTGCCTACCCCTTCGGGGATAACAGGCGTGAGTGCATATGTATGTATATGTATGTATGTTTTTTTACTGCTGATGGTAGACGTGTTAATGGCCCATCTTATGCTAAAGTACCATCGCCCATGGACGTCAGCAATACCAAGAGCACAGCAAAGCCGACCAAAGACAGCCTGAGTTTAAACTGTGCTACCGTTCTGAGATCAGCTAACTGTTCGGCCTTATGAAATGCCAGTCTATTTCAGACTCAGGAAATAAGGTAATAGAGTGACTATGGGATAATCTCCTATAGTGGCCCATTGATACAAATTATATAATTTCATATTAGATGTTAAATACGTTAGGCGTCACGTGTTGCTTAACTAATTCCAAATGGACACGTGCCTTTAAGGCTATTTGTATAGTCTATGAATATTCATGTCGCTAATTTGAATACGCTATGACTGGAGAATGTCACTGTTTATATTTTATTTTGTATATGAATGGATTAGCATGCTTTATTTTGCGTAATAATATGTAAGTTCAAGGTTTTATCTTACAAGAGGATTTCATGGAAGCAACATCTAAAGGAAAGTTCACTATGATTCTATGACCATACTAACAATTGAGTTCTTGGGTGGAGACTGCGAGTGGGGAAGCTTAGTGTAGAAAGCCCTCCAGCTAGGTGCAGTGACGATTTGCGAACGGTCACTGACAGAAACTGGATACGACAGACCAAAGACTTCGAAAAATGGCGCGTATTGGAGGAGCCCTATGTCTAGGGCTGCCATCATCTAAATTGCCGACGCCGGATAAACACGACAAAAATCCCGGACATTTGGGCGAAATATGGGTATTTCCCCGGACACCTCTGAAAAAATATTTTGCCGTTCCTTCTTGAATGCGGGGAAATGCATGAAGTTTTAACTAAGATTTATTTCAATTTGTCGCTCATCTATAAAAAATGGATTTCCCCTGACAACAAAAGTGTCCGGGTTTTGCCCGGACAATTTTTAAAACCCCGGCCGGACGGCCCCCCTTCAAACTAGGACAAATCCGGGGAAATCCGGACGGATGGCAGCCCTACCTATGTCCAGCAGTGGACTCTTAAAGGCCGATGATAAGGACTTCCATGTTTAACGCATGCGCTACTACAATGTAGTTGAACAATGCCGCAATCGTACACAAACCCGTGGCATGCATCACAGAGACGCGAGATGACGTTGAAAACACGCGAGTGTACTCTCCGCGGAACTGTAGGGTTTCAACGGTTAATTGGTCGCTGGCAGTTGAACCAAATTAAATCGTTTGTCGTATCAGTATAGTAGATATGCTATTATAAAAACTGATTTCATATTCCTACCGGCTTTATTAATGCAATTTATCTGAGTAGACAGTATCGTACACGTGGTGGCCGGCCTGCCACAGTGGCTCGTTCTGAGTAGCTTTCCAGTTTCAAGCAGTATACAATGACACAGTCTGGCAAAGTTTAACTACCATTAAGGCATGTAATATTTCGTTGGAAATTATAGTAGGAATACGTAATAATTAGCATGGGCGTAGTGAGGGCAGATCTCAAATTTTGATCCAGTGGGGGCGGAAGCAGACATACATAGTCCCAATAATTCAACACATTACATTGCCTACAAAAGTATATACTTATTAGCTGACCCAGCAAACGTTGTTTTGCCATATAGATTATTTTTAGAGATTAATTTAGTAGAAAGAAATGGATAAATTATTGAAAATTACTATTATCGCTTTAAAAAAATAGGGGATGATGGAAGAATGTAGAAAATTTAGGGATGTATGTATTTTTAAAGCCACATCTTAAAAAAATCTATAAGAAAAATAAAAAAGAAATTGGGGAACCACCCTTATCGCATAGGGGGATGAAAAATAGATGTTGACCGATTCTCAGACCCTGTATGCACACATGCAAATCGGTCGAGCCATTTCGGAAGAGTTTGGTAACAAACACCGCGACACGAGAATTTTATATATTAGATGTGGGGGGGGGGGGGGGGGCTTGCCTTTTCCACCCTCCCTCCGGTACATCCATGATACTATGTGGTTTGGACTGCAGTATAAAACATTTAAGCTTGTAGGAATAAAACACAAGTTTGGCGCACCCTTCCGCGTAGTGTTCCCCTATCAATTATTCCGTTCGAGGTTGGTTCTGTTCTAAAAAATTCATCGTCAATCAATCGATTCGCCCGTTTCAATGTTTTTGTGGGTAAACTGTTTCTGAACTCCGCCCGAATATAGTGGCTGGATGTGGTAACATATTTTTTATAGACTTGGAAGCGAATATCACTCGCCTGATGTTAAATTCCACCGACTGACCATAATTAGTACTAATAGCACCACTTAGATTTGGAATAACATACTTCCTAATTCCATACCAACGTATGGAATTAGTAACTATGTAGTTTGTACTATTTAGAAAGAAAATAAAGAAGGAAAGATTTGTTTATTACTGGCAATTTTTTAAAATATAGACACGACAATGTTACATGTACAAAAGAAGAATAAAATATAGGTAAACACTTCTTCGGCCTTTCACAAGATCATATAAAAAATAACACTTTAAAGTATTAAAAAGGAAAAAATTATGATCACACCATAGGTACCTCATTCAGTTACTTTACTGACGAGGAATAAGAAGATTAAAAAGGCAGTACAAAATTACGCCACATAGACTTCATTTAAATACTCATGTTATATAGACGTATAGTGGCCTATAGTATACATAATACAAGAAGAATTTTATTGTTTTCCCGAAACGTACGTACTCAGTCAATGACATACAATAAATTTACAATTTATTTTTATTTTGCATTCTAAATGCTACAGAATTGTTATATATCATTTACCGACTTCGTATATTTCGGGAAAACAGTGAATTCAATTCCACCGTGTAAATACCGGTAGTAACTAAATATGGGTCGACCGCTCTATACTTTTGGTCGGGGTACGAAACGGTGCATCGATAAACGTTGCGCATAATAATCGCAAATTATGTCCATGCATAAATTAGTGTGTGTGGGCCTCTTAACAAACCGTTTCGGTGTTTATATTTGTAGATGTTTGATTTATTGAAGACTGAGTAAAGAATACATGTTTTACGTCAATATAATTGATAAAAATCTATACAGTTTTACCATTGAGCTTTAATCAATATTTCACACGTGTTTACATTGATTTTATGGATTTGTTTGAAAGCCTTTTATTCCTAAATTGTATGTATCTATCTTGCAATTTGGACAAAACCCAAGTAAATCGTGAAACTTATACATCCATTTGTGGACGATTTATGTTAATTCTATTGAAATACAAAATTGCTTACGGTCGTAGAGTGTGTATTAAGCGTTTTTTTTTCAAGATCAGTTGTATGAAATACGTCGAAATATTACGGTTCGTGTGTACTAATCAGTATTGAGTGTGAACAAGTAGAAACCAGAGACGCGGAATGTGACCTCGGAAATCAGAATTTGGACTGTATATCTGTGTGCGAGAAGTTGACGTGTAACCCTGGTATCTGTATGCTCCACGTGATTTTCAAGCAATCATTTTGAGTATGGACACCAATAAATTGTCATATCTTATTAAAAAACATGGATGCATATTGTTTTAATGATTAAGAAAGCCTAAACTATAGTCCACTTCTTGTTTTGGAACCTATGAATGTTCGTCATTGTAAATTACTCCTCTATACATTTAACTATCGGCCAAGGACATTAAGAGCTGAATAAATGATAGGACGTTGATTGTTTTAGTGATTAATTACCCGAGGCAGCTAAACTAGAAGGTAGGTACTTAACGGATAGCTGGCGCCGCCTTAATCATTACCTAAATATGTACAGTTTTTCAGCATCATAATAATTTTATAATCTTTAGACTAATGTTAATTCGTGACTCTATTTTATACCGTCACTTGTCGAAACGCCAGTTCGAACACAGATAGTACACAGGAGGAGGTAACATAGGACTTTTGTTTCTAAAGAAAATGGTACATCGGGTAGGATTTTAATTCTGAGAATATACTCATTGTAAATAAATCAAGCAAACACTAGTTGTAAATAATGACGTACGTAATGTACGAGCGTGAAATATTTCGTTAATTGAATCGGTTCGTGGAAGTGGCATACTTTATCGTCATTCGACCGCGTCGCGCGCTAATTGTGATTCTATTCTGAGTGCATTCTCTATGATTTAGATTCTACGATTAATTGTGTGCATAAGCCACAAAGATACATATTATGTAGTAAATTATAAAAAGCAAAGAATTTGTGCCACGTCGCATCAGGTTACAAGACTTAAACTTAGCGATATGGTTACAGCGGCCTGCTTGCTGTATTTTATACCAAAGTAGATACTAAATAGCATCCGAATAGTCAAGGATTATATTTAGCACCTGTACATTTAAGGAAACAGGCTGGCAACATTTCGGTGATTGTAGAGGGTCGAAATCTGTCTCATTGCATAACATCGCACCTTTAGAACGAAAACGACACAATTCAAAAAAATAATTAAAATTGAGTTATCGTTATAAAATCACTTAATACAAAGTTCTCAATACAATAGCTCAAATACAGCTATATTCAAGCGGGAAAAGGACCAAATTGTTATATCGGCCCTCTTTTATTATATTTTTATGAAAAAGGGACCAGTTTTAAGTCATTTTATAACGATAACTCAATTTTCGAGTTTTCTGAATTGTGTCGTTTTCGTTCTAAAGGTGCGTCATTTGGACTATACTCTACCATCACTTCTAGTACAGTCTTTATAAACAAAACAAATAAGACAATTTCTTTGTTTCAAACTTCGTTCGTTCTTTATTCTTTTCCAATTTTGTATATTTGGTCCGCAGCGTTTCTGATATGCGGTCGGCCGATAATAGTGGTGAACGCGCTGTGCCGCGAGCGCCTCTCGGACGAGGAGCTGACGCGGCTCGGCGCCGTGTCCGAGCTGGCGGACCGCGCCGGCGTGCCAGTGGCGCTCGTCGGCGAGATGTACCACAGGGATAATGTGCAATGTGAGTGTCGACTTTACATGGACGCTATTTGACTCGTCAAGCCCCGCTACGGACGCCGGCGTCCGAGTATATAGGTTTTCCCCATATATATAAGCGGAGTTTGACGGGTTAAGCTCAAAATAAAATGTGTGATTTTATGATAGCAACAGGTGATTACGTTCAAAATATTTGTGTGATTAATTTTTCACAGGGGAATCATTGATCTTTAATCGTTGTTAAAATACGTAATATTACAACAGCTTATTCTTGAATCCAATAATGATAATTCATAGAAATCCTAATGACTGCCTCGGTGGCGTAGTTGTATTACGGTACAACTGCAATGCTGAGGTCTTGGGTTCGTTCCCCGGGTCGGGCAAAGTGATATTGAGTTTTTCTTTCAGTATCAGCCCGGAGTCTAGAATTTGTGCCCGATATGGCGATAGGCTCGCCCCCTATCACATCATGGGACGGAATACGTACAGTGACAAGTGGGTGCACTAGTGGCGCCTCTGCCTACCCCTTCGGGGATAAAGGGTGTGAGTGTGTGTGTAAAAATACTTTTATTTAGCTTAAAACCAGAATTGAAAATTGTACCATTGGAGTTGTATATTATCTCCTAAAAATGTTATCGCGCGCCGCGTGTACCTACAATAATTGTTGCGTTGTCAACACTACACCTCGAGGTTTCGTCGCTCTATTGTTTAATTACGATATAAAAAACATGTGAACATCGATACAATTTGATAGCCCTATCAAGTTAATAGAGTACCTATGTAGATATTTGTGTTTACAAAATACTCAACTTTTTATTTGATGGTTAAAACACACACACACACGCGCGCGCGCGCCTTTTATCCCCGAAGGGGTAGGCAGATGCGCAACTAGTGCACCCACTTTTCGCCGTGCGTATTCCGTCCCATGATGTGTGTAGGAGCGAGCCTATCGCCAATCGGGCCCAATTTCCAAACTCCGTGCTGATACTGAATTTAAAAAACCTGATATCACTTTGCCCGACCCGGATATCGAACCTGAAACCTCAGCATTGCAGTCATACCGTAATACAAATACGCCACCTGCCTCGGTGGTGATTGTTAAAACTGGAAAAATAACTTATTTCATGCATTTCTCCACAGCATTAAAAACATACGAATCGCTGCTGGACGAAGAATTGAACACGACAGTGGACACAACCTCATCGGGGCTCAGCAGTATCCTTTGTCCAGGAGATGTGGACAAAAGCCTATTCAACGGGCGTTCCGGGGCAATCAAGACCGGCTTAAGTCATTTAGCCATACCTAGAGGCTGGTCCTGGGGTGGCCCAGCCTCCCCCTTCTGCCCCATATGGGCCGAAATAAAAATTCCGGATTGACAAAAATGTTTATTGGATTACGGGAATAAAATAGGTAATTTCGTCCCGGCTGTCGTCCTCGCACTTCAATGCCTCTTAGTGGCGTTACTGCATTTGTATTTCAATTGAGGTTAGGCCGCCATTTTGTTGCTAACGTCAAACGTTGGCGCCAATTTCGATGTCAAATATTTATGGTCAACTATATTCATGCAATAGTTTTTAGGTCGCTTCGTGTATGTATACGAACGCTTCTAATGGAATCAAAATAATTGTATGTATTAAATTGTAACTAGAATTTACCGCGGAAGTAGTACCTACAGTCATTTTGTGGTACAAATGGCAATAGGACAACGAAAATAAGTAAATCGAAAAAAATATAAATACCATCGTAGCTAAATACACATAAAATTACTATTCGTTTTACAGAAATGAATGCGTATTATAAATATTTAAAGATATAAATCGCCAAGGATATTTAGATAACTTTCAAAATACCCGGATCTCTTTTTCTTTCTTTATATTTATAAAACCAAGATGGCCGCTGATATCATATTATTGTTAAATATCCACGCGCTGTCAATTCATAATCGATCGATTTAGATAAAACGATTTACACTAACATTGTAATTTCTCCTTGTGATTAATTTACGTCCTAAAGATTTATTTAATAGAGTTTGTTGTAAATAAGTAGTCTTTGCAAAGCATAGACTGACTGCTTGCTTGAGAAAGTTATTTTCTTAGGATGAAGTGCATTGAGATTGTTTTAAGAGATCAAATATTTTGGCAGTAGGTGTTCCATTAAAGTATTAAGGAAATAATCCATTATTCTGTGCCAAGTATTTTGAAGATATAGCCTTGTAGAGTATGAAATTTTGAGCCTAATATACGCTTGCACTTAAGATTTTAAATTTCATTGAATACGAATTTTAAATCAATTATATTATGAATAAATAATCGTTTTATAAAAATTACGTAATATCCAATACCAATTGCCATATAATAATCTCTTAAAATAAATCACTTTGTGCCATTTCCAAAAGATATTAAATGAGACATAAGTAGATTTTTGTGTTATTTACAGAGCTCATTCCTTGTGCTTATGCTTCGGATTTAGATCTTCCGCTCAGTAAGATTTCGAATTTTTCTGACGATCCTAGTTGACGTCAGGAGCTGCCTTTCTATGTTTTAATCAGTATGTAGAGCTCTTTAGGATGAAGCCATTGCTATTTGGCCGGTAGGCGACAAAAACCAAAAGACCTAGTGCCATAGCTCTAAAATTAAAAAAGTTATTTTATATTTGTGTTCACTTTTAAATGGTTAGTCACAAAGTAAAATGTCTCATATCTATCTAGCAATATTTTTTCGGTAAATGCATTTTTGTCGTTAAAACACTTAGAAAATTTAATTATTATTGCGTATTACTTTTTATTTTGGACCACGTAGCTTATTATGGAATTTTTATTTTATTTATTGACTTTTTATTGTTATTAAATTTTTGTATATTTCTTATCAAACCCTGAATTTGTTTTTCGTACATTAAACAAAGTACCTGGGTATGAAAAAAATTTATATAAGTAAACAAAGATGTATAATATTTATTCCTTTGTACAATTGGTCACTGCTTGCTTTTTTATTAAAAACATAGCTTCCAATTGTTCGGAAAATTATTGTGTTCAATAATTTCCAAAAATGTTTTTATGCATTGAGTATTACGTTATTGTATAATAAAATAAATTACCTACTTATTTTTTTTAATACATTTTTGATCTCGTGTGTTAAAATTGCAGCATTAAATAATTTGTAAATATATCTTGTAATATAAGGGGGAAGGTTTATTACTGTTTACATTTATTATTTTAAAATTATATCAGGGTGGAGTCATTGTGTTGTGGGTAACAGGAAAAATATTTGAATTATTGTTTTAACGGTTTTAATTAAATGTCAATATTTAAAAATGGAACACCATTATGGTAGGCTGCAAGACTATCGCGCCAAGCAATGACGACTGTTAAAACTTTTTGAAAAAATAAATGTAAACTATTTTTTTTTGTGTAATATATCTTGTCTAAGAGATTCCACTAGTACTCATAACGTTTACCCATTTTGTGATAATGAATTGAAAATTATTGAAAAAGTAATATTTTTGTGAAACAGTTGTTTTATGTAGTGAAATGTGTATATTTTCAAATGTTTTATTTTACTTGGTGTAAGTTATTTGTGAATTAAATAAATTATTTAAATTATATCTCTTTGTTAGTTTTCCTGTAATCCTTATTTTATACAGGGTCATTTTTACATTGCGTTACTAAATGAAACCACGTATTCGTCTATACTTCTGCTAACATCATGCCAAAAATTATCAATGAATAATTAATACTTTCACCAAAAATCCCAGTTGTAGTATTCCAATTTTTGCATCATTTTGTAGTTTAGTGCGAATATGGTGTGTGCGTAAGTGTATTTCTGACTGAAAGTGTAATGTTGCTACTGCGACGAATTCTCCCAGAGCAGTCAAAGCGGCATTAGGGCGTGTAAACTTAAAGTTACATTTTATTGATATTTATTTTGTTCGAAACTTACACTTTTTTGTTTTACAACTATGGTTAAAATAATTTAACGGAAAACGTTATTTTCAACGAGATAAGTATGTGGTTTCATTTATTAACGCAATGTCAAAATGACCCTGTATATTTTGTTATCGAGAAAGTCGATTGCAGTTACACATTGCAGGACTAAACATACCACTTTATCATTAAAACCTGTAATATAATTCTCTCGAGATAAATGATTAAGTACAAAGAAATTATCTTCGTCGTATCGTCATGGACACTAAAAAATTTTCCGTAGTATTATAATGCTCTTTGCTAAAAAATAAGTGCATGACACCTTAGTGCATTTAACATTCCACCATTAACTGATGTATAAAAGAAGGTCTACGGAGAAGGATAGTAACTTTTCAATAGTATTATAAATTTTAATGCTCTTTTTACTTAGACTATTTAATCAATGGACACGATATGGCAATAATGCGCAAACAATTTTTTTCTGTTAATCCTGATGGCGAGGTAGACGCGGATAGCACAAATTTAACAAAAAAAAAACACACGTGTAGAGCTGAATAAGGTCGTTTTTTACACAATAATACAGCAAAAATCACAATTTCTCTGGAGCACCGCTTAATGTCATTATCGTAGAATGTAATGACAGCGATCGCAAGTCACATAGGTTTTAATAAAAGTTTATGACCAACGAAGGGTTTGCCTGGTCATCCCATCTCCTTGTTAAATGAATGCTCTAAGTCTTTTTAATTGTGCCCTTTATCCTTTTTGTTGTAATAATTTTACTCAGATAAATAATGGCTAGTTATTATTCTGAGTAATATTATCAACCAAGACATCTATCACATTGACAGAAGATTCAATTCGACAGAAGTGAAACTGCCTGCGCCCGACAAAATATTTTCCAGATTATTACAAAACAAAATGCCAAACATAAAAACGAAAGCGGAGACAATGCTTTTCTCATACGAAACTACGTACAAAACTGATTATCGTAGCTACAATATCAAGCCGCCCGTGTTCACTGTCTATCAAAAGAAACTAGCTCCAGAGAGATCCCACGCGCCTCCTGCCAAAAACGTTCACACCTTGAGGGAATTTAGGGATGAGGTGCCGTTCTACTTGCTGCACGGGCGTAAAGCCATCCTTCGTACTAACCCGTGGTTAGGGCAACAGAAATATGTAAGTAATCCATACTAACACCTACCATTAAGCTTAAGAGTTTGTTTGTTTGGTTGAATGCGCTAGTCTCAGGAAATATTGAACCGATTTTGGAAATTCTTTCACAAATAAGAAGCTCCTGAGTGCTACAGGCTACTTTTTATCCCAGGAAAATATTTTTTCCCGGAAAAACTTTTTCACGGGGCTGGAGCGAACAATACTAGTATATTGATAAACAGTCAACCCGCACTAGGCCAGCGTGGTGGACTAGGGCCTAAACCATCTCAATAGTAGAGGAGGCCCGTGATCAGCAGTGATACGGGTATGTTGATACGGCTGGTACATACCAGCCCCGTATTATATACTGCTCAAAATCATCATACATATATGATTTAAAAATTACTAAAATTTACTCAGTCGCAGCTCGGAGTCAGGAAGTTGGCGGTGTGATACCCCCGTGCCTCGGAAAGCACGTAAAGCCGTTGGTCCTGCGCCTGATCTCTCTCCGGTCATGTCGGATTGCCGTCTCACCGGACTATGAGAGTGAAGGAATAGCGAGTGCACTTGTGTATTGCGCACACACTTGTGCACTATAATATCTCCTGCGTACCTGGCTGATCTCCGTTGAGATTGGCCGCCGTGGCCGAAACTGGCTAGGAGGATTTCATTTCACATATATGATGATCAAAATCATCATACATACATACATATGTATGTATGATGATTTTGATAAAGGTCATAGGTCATGTTTGAGATGGGGTCAGTACAACCATTGTCTAAGAATAATTAACTTTGATCTAATATCCAATTTTTAGGAGGAGCAACCAGACCTCCTTAGAGAAGAAGCCCAAAAGACCCGACCGCGTCTGGTAATGACTCCTGCAGTCAGCATGGATGACATTGATGATCCAAACGCAAGGAGTATCCTGTGCAGGGACATGTACACCACGGACACCGCAAAGTCGCTTAGAGAGGCCGTCACTCCACATGTTAACATCGAAGCGCCTCTGCCTGGGTTACCGGCTCAGTCTAATCCGGTGAGACTTTGTGGAAAGTTACCATGGACTGCCTCACGGGTGTAACTATAACTTTCATATAAGGCGGGGTCCTAGGATACCAAAATGGCGTAGCATGGGTTTTTGACACCCCATGACACCAAATAAAAACTCCATACAACAAATAAGTCACCTATCACCTAACACCCAGTCATCAAAAGTGATTTTTTTTTAAGTTTTATTATACTTAAGCATTTTCAGTTGCCGTGGTGTTTTTGCTTCTGGTTTTGTTAGGTCTATTTCATCTCATTATAAATGCAAGTTTGTGAAAATGTTATTATATTTCTTAGAAGTGCAGTTTGCTGTGAGGGAGGGGGGGGGGGAGTCCGGACCAATATATACGCCCTGGGACTGCCTCGTGGTGTATTTGTGTTGCGGTATGAGAGTCAGATTCGATCCGGGTCAGGCAAAATGTTATTGCGTTTTCTGCTCAGTAGGTATCAGACCGGAGGCCGGAATTTAGGCCCGATGTAGTGATAGGTTTGTCCCGTATAAAATAAATAATCCACGTTTATAGCGTTCAAGTTTTCCAATACAAATAGTCCCGTTTTTATTTAAAAAAAGAAAAAAACCCTTTAAGACTTGATCGAAAATGGAAATATCAACACCGAATATTATTATTAATTTGTTCTTGATAAAAATTTGCACCTTTCGTTGTATCTGGTCAACGTCACAAATTAATCCGACAGAATCATCAGCTATCGTCTACATTTCCGTTAATAATAGTGAATGCATTTATTTTTATCGTAAACCCATTGCTTACGAAAAAGTGATGTAAGATTTTATTTTTATAATGACACGTGTTCTATTCAGAACTTCGCTCTACTCATACTTATAGCATTTTAAGTGTTCAAGCCTCTGCGTCTCTTAGATGTGGTTGAGGCGTCCTTGTCGTTTGATTTTGGTGAATGTGATTTGTCTAGATACCATCGTGGGTGTCACATATTTGTCGTTCGACAATACATTTACATACATAGTATCACACTTTTATCCGCTTCGTAGGTAATTACCCTTACCTGCGCCCGGTGTGAGCTTCTATAACTAAGCCTATGCATGACGCAAAACTTGGTCCTGATGTGGTCATTTCTGCGCCCCCCTACGGTCTGCCCCTACGGCACTGGGGGTAGGCAGAATATGAATATGATTTCTTGGCCACTCTCGATACTATGAATTCACTTGATCTTATTTGAGTCATGCTTATCAAAATTCCAGATCGTTCTGCCTAAACTAAAGCCGTCGTATGTGTCTCCGGAGTGGCGGATGGAGACAGCGGCGTGGGACAATAAACAGCTGAGAGCTCATTGCGTCCCTACTAGAGACTTCTGGCTCAGTCTTGAACCTTTTAAGTTAGTGATGTTTTGCGTCATTATTGAAAGTATTAGAATTAAGTAAGCTTGTCTGTTAGAGACCTAAATAACGTTTAGAATTGAAAAAGTAGAACATATGTGCATAAAATAAAGGATTTTCCAACGGATATTTTAAGTCGCTCGCGATGAAGTGCGAAGCCTGATCACCAGAGCAACCTCACACAAGTTTCAATTTAAGTTATTAAGTAATAAATTAAACTTGATGTTTGAATGTTGATTTCTAGTTGACATTGTTTTTTATAACAGATGCAGAGCTTGTGATGAATTTGCGACTATCCACAAACACAGGAGAATGCTTCGGCAGGTGAAGGCTAACAGGCCTTAGTCACCCAACATACTTTACTTGTATTACTTAGATAATGATTTGTTTTTTTTTTGTATAAGTTTACAAATAGTTAATATTTTCCTTAATTTCCTAAGTTCATTAATGGTAACCATAATTTTAGTGATAACTTTAATGTTTTCAATTTTTTAAAATAAAGGCATTCAGTTTGTTATTTTTTATTTACTTTGAATAAGTATAGGATAAGAAATAAACCGGCTGAATATTGAACCATACGTCTTCACTTTACTGACCAACTTGAGAAGTTCTTTTGATGATGATGATAATTATATGCTCAGAATAAGGACTATAATTATATGGTACACAGAACAGGGATCTACAAGAAGTTTATATATGGGTATAAAATTCTTGGGGATCTAGGTAGGTAGGTATGTGCTCTTTGTCTTGTGTCATTATAATACTACGGAAAGTCTATTCTTTCCGTATTCTTTGGTCTATTCTGTATTTTATGTTCTAGCTGTCAATCACTGTCGGTAAATAAGCAATTCGGAGAATTTTATACAAAGAGCATTATAATACTCAAAGAGCATTATAATACTACGGAAAATTTTATATCAATTTATGAAACGAATTTATTTCATACTAACTTATTATTTGGGATATTTCTTTAATATGCCTGATGACGAAGCACGTTTGCTACCAATGCTCTTCTTTGAAGAAACAACGGGTAAACGAGATTTCAGTCACGGCGAAATAAAACCAAAGATCGAGACAGTGTACCAAGGGAAATCTATGTGCGAGAGGATACGTCGTCCGCCTTTAAAGTATTTTCATACAATGAACGAGTGGAAGAGTCCTACTTTACCGATGGAGTTGTTTGTTATGCCCAAAGACGTTGTCCGCACCAATCCTCGAGATGGGCAACGGGTCTATGTGTGTACGAAGTACTTATTCAGTATTTATTTATTCAATGCGGTTTTCCTTATCTGAAGTACCTACCTACTTAATAATCTAAATACACATTGTTAACCAGGATAATCTCATACGATAAATGACAGGAATCCTCTAAAATGAAAATGAAATGAAATCCTCCTAACCAGTTTCGGCCACGGTGGCCAATCTCAACGGAGATCAGCCAGGTACGCAGGAGATATTATAGTGCACAAGTGTGTGCGCAATACACAGGTGCATTCGCTATTCCTTCACTCTCACAGTCCGATGAGATGGCAATCCGACATGACCGGAGAGAGATCAGGCGCAGGACCAACGGCTTTACGTGCTTTCCGAGGCACGGGGGTATCACACCGCCAACTTCCTGACTCCGAGCTGCGACTGAGTAAATTTTAAGATGAAAAAACCCAGTCACATTTTTTTGGCTCGACCCGGGATTCGAACCCAGGACCTCAGCGCGCAAATCGTACTCGTAATGCGTACGCAATACCACTACGCCACCGAGGCAGTCTCGCCTCTAAAATACTAAGTTAAGAAAAAATTAAGTGTTGCAAAAAAATTTGTAGAGATATTTCTGACGCATTTGTGATTTTTATTTATTTTACATATACATATATACATATACACTCACGCCTTTTATCCCCGAAGGGGTAGGCAGAGGCGCAACTAGTGCACCCACTTTTCGCCATTATTCCGTCCTATGATGTGATAGGGGGCGAGCCTATCGCCATATCGGGCACAAATTCCAGACACCGAGCTGATACTGAATAGAAAAACTCAATATCACTTTGCTCGACCCGGGGATCGAACCCTCATCGATCGAAGACCTCAGAATCGCAGTCGTGCCGTAATACAACTACCCGACCGAGGCATATAATTCTTTATAGAATACAATTGTTTCGAAAAATAATTTCCCCAAATAAGATGCAAAATATGAAGTCGAAAACAGTAATTTTAAAATATTTATATACTTTATTCGGAAACGCTTGTGCATAGTGCTCTCGCGCTCATACTGTTGAATATTTTTTGTGATTAGGGGATGTTTGGTCATTACAATTTTTCTGACTGATTAATTATAACTTTATAATAGTTGCCTTAATAACATATTTAAAAAACAGACATCTGAAAATAAGTAAAGCTCATTTATTTTTTGGAGCTTTGAAGCGTCTGATAAAAGTTCTGGTCCAAGGAAAATTTCTGATACTGCTGTTAGTGCTTCGGAGTCATATTCTACAAAATATATATAAAAATCAGCCACCCAAATTTAAGGTAAGTAACTCTTTATTTTTAAGTTCCCTTTGTCACTTGGTACCTGCCCAGATGTCACAGGGCACACAAGTACGCAGGTATTCAAAGCACATGAGACACTACTGAGTACTGAGAGCCTAAGGTTTCATCTTTCTGAAAATATATTATGTCTTAACTGGCTTTAGTTATTATTCTGAGGTCTTAACACTCTGGGATATTGGTCTAATCATAATAAAGACTGAAGCAGGTCTAATAGAACACCAATAAAATCAAAAATATTCCCAAAGTAGGCTTCATTTCTGTGTTTGTCATCATTTGTCATTTAGACTTGCCAAAACAGACGGTTTTATGATTTAATTTTCTAGTAATTTATTTTGGAGTGCGCTTATTTTAGATATTATTTATTTTATAACGATGCCTTACCGCAAGGAGCTATTTGAAACTATGCTTTTTAATTACGAGACGACGAATAGAAATGATTTAAGAGATGGCGAAATAAAACCAATTATTAGGACCGAATATAAAGCAAAGCCGGTGTGCGTGGGGATACGACCCCCACCTCTGAAGTATATCCATACGTTCATGGATTGGCGGAAGCCGTATGTGCCAATTGATTTCTACCTGAAGCCTAAAGAGATTGTACGCACGAACCCCCACCAAGTCCAAGAGGAATACGTAAGTTTTATTGTAGGTACCTACATGCAAAAACCTTGTGTAAGTTTGTTTTTCATAATATGTAAGTATTACTATAATATTAAAAAATTAAGACTTGTTATTCCGACGAATAATGAACTCCTACATCATAATAACAATACCAAGCCAAATGTACCTACAGTACCTATATAGTTAGCTAAACGTTCTGTTAAAACTTTTAGGAGTGGCTTCCAGATTTGGAGAAAGATCAAGTTCGGAAAACGCGGCCACGGCTAGTTATGACGCCTGCTATCAGCATCGACGATATAGAGAACGAGGGGTTAGTAGTATTTTAGATTAAAACTTAAAATTACGTAAGACTTGTCAGTAGGTACGCCGATTCCTTATAGAACGATAAAAAATCTGTGCAATGGAAGTTTTGGCGGGATTTTGATTTAATAATATTAATTTCTATCTTATTAGCAGAAAAAATTAAATTAAAATTTAAATAACCCCCGACACAAAAATCTCTGAAAAATAATATAATAATAGTGTCTTTATCGTTTAAGTACCTAGTAATATTTTGACCCAACCGTCGCGTCGTCGCGTCGGGGGACCGCTAAAGAAGTATTTTCATCTCCATGGTCCGGATTTCGGTCCCCCGACGTGACGACGAACGACAAAGACACTATTATTATTTTACGATGCCACAGACAGACATACAGATACACAACCTAAACTTATAACTCCCTCTTTTTTGTCGGGGGTTAAAAAAGAGCAGAGCGACAACAAAAAGGTGACTAACCTACAACTAAACTACGTGATACGAGCTCACAACAAAAGATTCGATTCCTAAAAGTGACCGGTGTTGTGAGTTGTGAATGGTGAATTAATCATCTCACAACGTCATTCTCCCCTGAACCAAGGAGATTACATGTTATGGTCGTAATATTTTATTTAAGTTTTTTTTTTTTTTTTTTTTTTCTCCCCTGTTAAATTCCATCTACAATCGGCTTTCTTAGCCATAATTAGATGTGGTCTCGGTGGGGTGTAGTGTTTAGGTGATTCTCCATTAAGATTCACCTTCAAGTAGTATCTTAGACCCTCAGGTCAAATATGTGCCGTCTTTTTAGTCTAGTTATATTTTCATGTGTGTTCAGAAGCTTTTTAGCTAGTTCATTCGTATGTTCAATAAGTCTCTCCTTGTAACGTATACTGTTCCTGTCGACCTCCTCTTTAACTGTAAACATCTCCAGGTAGTCGTGAATTTCTGTATTTCGTACAAACCAGGCTGCACCTGATATCGAGCGAAGGACAATATTCTGAAATCTTTGAAGAATTTCTATATTGGAGTTACTAGCAGAACCCCACAGCTCTATGCCATAAGTCCATATCGGTTTGATAATGGCTTTATAGATTAGCAGTTTGTTACACAGAGATAACTGCGATTTTCGCCCTAGTAACCATGTTAAATTTTTATACAGTATGGTAGCCTCCTTTTTCTTCGCCTTTATGTGTTTGGCCCATGTTAATCTCCGGTCTAGATGTAAACCCAAATATTTCACACAGTCACTAGTTGGTAATGGTTTGCCCTCCATAGATACAGGTGCGCAATCTCCTTTTTTGAGAGTGAATGTAACTTGTGTAGACTTGGTCACACTAGCCTTTATTCTCCATTTACTTAGCCATTGGTCTATTTTGTTCATTTGTACTTGTAGCTTATTAGATGCAGTATTTGGATCCTTGTCACTTGCTAGACAAGCCGTGTCATCAGCGTATGTTGCCATTGTTACCTCATCTGTGCTTGGTAGGTCTGCTGTGTATATAGTGTATAATACTGGGCCAAGTACCGATCCTTGTGGAACTGAAGCAGCAATAGAATATAGTTTCGAGTACTGGTCTTCAAATTTTACTTGAAAGCTTCTTTCATGCAGGTAAGATTTAAGTACCCCATAAAACGAGTTTGGTAGCAGCTGTTTCAGTTTGTAGAGTAGCCCATCATGCCATACTTTATCAAATGCTTGCTGTATATCTAGGAATACAGCTGAACAATATTCCTTCTTTTCCAGTGACTGCCTGATCTTGTGTACCACTCTGTGTATTTGCTCCGTAGTAGCATGTTTTTCTCGGAACCCAAATTGGTGATCAGGTATGATTCTGTGCTCGTGTAATACCGGTTTGAGTCTTTGGAGAAACACCTTTTCAAACACCTTCGACAAAACTGGGAGGAGGCTTATAGGTCTATATGAGCTAGGTTCAGTTGGTGGTTTTCCTGGTTTAGGCAGCATACATATCTGTGAGATTTTCCACAGTTTGGGGAAGTGATGTGTTCTGAAGATTGCATTGAATAGCATAGTTAAGAATACTATTGGCTTTCTTGGTAGACGTTTAAGTATCTCACCAGTTATAAGGTCAAATCCTGGGGCTTTTTTATTTTTAAGGTGTTGTATAGTTCTCTTCAGTTCTTTTGGAGTTACAGGTTTTAATGGCAGTGACAGCTGTTGGTCACTGTTAATTACACTTTCGACCTCTTTATCAAAGTCCGTCATTGTCGATGGATTTGGAGTGAAGATTTTCCTTAGATGTTCAGCAAATAATTCAGCTTTTTCATTCGGTCTTCTAGCCCAGGCAGATGCACCTGTTTTTAACGGAGGGACAAAGTTATGTGGCCTTTTAAAGTTCTTCGTAATCTTCCACAGTGAGTAATTGTCTTTGCTCTGAGTTGACAAGGAGGACAATTTTTGTTGCAGAGTGGCATTCCTGTTTTCGTGAATGATAAATTTCAATTCTCTTGAGGCTCTATTATATTCAGTTTTATCATGTTCTGACCTGGTTAAATGCAGTCTCCTTCTAATTTTACGCTTTTCTTGAAGTTTACGCCGTATTTCTAATGGAATATCAGTATTACTTGATGAGGGAGTTAAAGTTGGTGTTGCATGCCATGCCGCTGTTTGTATTAGGTTTGTAATTTTAAAGGCTGCGTCGTCTATTTCTATATTAGTTTTAAGTCTCACCTTTCGGTTTGTTTTATATTCAAGGTATTCAGCAAACACATTCCAATCCGTTTTATGATTACTCAGTTTTTGGCTATATTCTCTTTGAATAGCTGTTACGCTAAGGGTTAACACAACTGGTGAGTGATCAGAAACGGCATCGAGTACTCGATTTTATTTAAGTACAACTTTTTTTTTCACTAGTCCTAAGTAAAATATTTTTCCCCTCGTTTTAAATATATGGTACGGATATAACAAGATTAATGTTAAGCTATGTTGAATTTTAATGTGCGCTAGTCCCCTTTCCCGAGAGCTCTGCACAAAGCGCACAAAACAAAGAAAGAGCTGTAAAGCTAGTTGTCGTCGTTTTCTTTTGAATGGCTAAAGGTCGCTTGTTTGCATTGTTGTTGTCGGTCAGTTGTTACGGTTTATTCATTATGTAGGGCTTTTTCATACAGCCTTCTAATACCTACTATAAATTATAAAATACCTCAGTAGGTAGGTATGTGAAACGTTTAGAATATTTTTGCCTTCCCAGATAATCTTGGTGATTTTACTCCATAGTCTGTACCTACATCTAGTGATTATACTTAAGTACTTATATGAAACTAGCTTTTGCTCGGGGCTTCGCTCACGTGAGTTATTCCGTGATAAAGAGTAGGTAATATATGTCCAGGGTCCAAACTATCTCCATTCCAAAGTTTCATCGAAATCCGTTCGGTAGTTTTGAGTTTATCGCGTTCAGAGAAACGCGGCGGGAGGGTTGTTTTATAAAATGAAAAGATGTGAATTCAGGGGAATTGAATTCTTTGTTCCAGGGTTCGTAACATGCTCCTCAATGATGTTTATGACACTACAGCAATGCGACAAGGCATTGAGCTCAATTCCGGAAGTCTCGAAGCGCCTCGACCGAAGTTACCAGCACCGCCCGATCCGGTAAAACATATTTGATTGTCTATTAAATTGCTTGGTTGACTCGCCATATCACATCATCAGGCGGAAGATAATTATGGCAAGAAGTTGCTGCGTTGCAATTTAATTCGACTGAGGTAAATTTAGATCCTCGACTCTTGCGCCCTGCGTGTTGGGTCGTTCACTACTGCCACTCCCCAAAATTAAGCCACCAGATGGCGCGGCACCGTGCAAAATCAGGACTATACCTGTACAAATATATTCTCATAGAAAAAACCTTTAATACATATTTTTCAAACTTAACACACATTATTAAAAGGCGATTGTCAATAAACATTTATATTCTCAAATTTTTATACAACATAATTTCATCCTCTTTACAAACTACACTATACTTTTTTTTAGATATCGATTCCAAAATTCCAAGTCCCGTACGTGTCTCCGGAGTGGCGCATGGACTCGGTCGCGTGGGACGGCAGGCAGCTGAGGACGTACACTGACCCCACCAAGGAGTTCTGGCTCGCTCAACACCCAACGTAAGTGTATAGGTACACCTTATCTTACTTAGTAATGTTATTACTGGTGGTAGGACTTTCATATGCAAGAGTCCATCTGGGTGGGTATCACCGCAATGTCTATTTCTACCGCCAAGCAGCAGTGTGCATGCACTGTTGCGTTTCAGTTTGAAGGACATTGTAGCCAGTGTAACTACAGGACATAATGAGACTTAACATCTTATGTCTCAGTATGACGAGCGCAGTGTAATGCCACACAGTACTTTGTAACTCAAGGTGCTGGATGGTGTCACTACTGTTTATGGGTGGTCGTATCGCTTACCATCAGGCGGATGGCATGCTCGTCTCGTCATTTGATGCCATAAAAAAAAACGCAAAAGTTTGTGAAAATGTTTGGATGTTTGTTAGAAGTAAATTCGGATACAGCTGAACGGATTTGGATAAAATTTGGCACAAAATATAATATAGCCATGTCCTAGATTAATACACATGCGGCTTTATCACAGTTATTTTCGCTCGTAAGAAATATTTGAGTTTTAAACAGATGGCGCTACTGACAGCTACATAGATTTAGGGACTTTTGTAATAGGAAAGACTTTTCAGGTGGGCGAAGCCGCTAGCAACACCTGGGGGCTTAGAATGTGAAAAAAAAAACACGATGCGTCTCCGCTTCGTGTTATTGTGATTAGTTGAGAGACTGATGTATCGGTGTCTCGATCAATCACAAACATCAAAATACCGATACGTCAATCTTTCAACCAATCACAATAAAACGAAGCGGAGAGGTATCGTGTTTTTTTTTTCACATTCTAAGCCCACTTTTATTTCTTATTTTTCAGATCAATTAATTATACTTGACTATCGCTTTTTCAGTAAATAGGGATGAAGGAGTGAATATGCAAAACTTATGGTTAAAATAATTATGGAACAAATTACTTTTAAGTGTTGCCAATAATCAAGCTTTATATAAATTGAGTCAATCTATTCGGCATAATTATCATACCAGTTTCATCCGTTTCTACCAATAAACTTCATAAAGAAAACATCTGTATTCCACAGATGCGAGGAATGTAAGCGGACGGCGGCCCGTGACTCACTCAAAAGAATCAAATTGCGTCGATATTAAACAAATTTATTGTCAAACGTAAACATTGGATATTACACAATTATTTACCTAGTTAACACGGAATACGGATTACATTTGGCTGCGTAATTTACAAAAACATGTTCGAGACTCGACATTTTTATCGATATCGATAGTTTCATCGATATAACTAATAAAATTCAATTTAAAATTTATTCGATCTCTTATTTTACTCTATTCATTTTCCATATGCAATTCAATAATATAAATTTGATTTTCAAGAATAAAACTTAAACCTTATAATGATTATTAATATCACACAAGCAGTTAACCATTACAAAATCATACATTTAACAGATTTGATTTTATTTGATAAAATATATTATAAAAAGTAACAAACCATAGATTCAAAGAATATCTGATTATATTTCAATCGAAATAACGTCAGTTTTCGTTATCGATAAAACAGTCGAAATTTCTTAAATGCTAAGTTATAATTTCATTTTATTTTATAATTTAGATTACAACATCGGAATTCAATGTATTCAGTCTCTTAACATTTAAATCGAATTTTAATAAACATTTGTACATACTAGCGAATTTATAAAATTATAATTGAAAGTCTGGATAGACACTACAAAACTGTGATTAAGCATTTTTCCATTTATTAACTCATATCAAAATATACCAAACAGCTTACAAAGCATAATTATCGTGAGTAAATTATCATAATCACTAAATAGCAGAACAGAACATTATAGATTAATTAAACCATAAAATTGCTAATTCGCTATGTTCAGGTTATTCATGAGAACAAACTAATAAAAATAGCCTCCGTTTTCAATAAACAATCCTAATCGCTGTTTTCAATGCATCACGAAAATGGACCAATCAGAAAAAAGTGTTTTTGACATGCTTACAAAAGACATTTTTATTGGTTTATTCTCGGGATCGGATCGAAGATAAAGATTCGAAGCGATATTAAAAACGGCCCAAAGCAGCAGAACATTTACAATCTTTTAATAAAAGATTACAATCGCTATCTTCAGATTTATTACGATAAATAAAAAATAATAATTTGTTGGTTGGTCTCTCGAATGATCCCAGAATATTAATTGAGATTTAATATTACTTTAGTCCGTTATATCAGCATTTTTTGAATAACTATGTCTCACAGATATCGTAACAATTATAGTGAAATATTGAAATTTAAAGGTGCATATAACGTTTTAAGTCAGATTAGATTTTTTTCGTACTTTAGTAAAATAGCACCATTCAATGAGAACACTGAGATACTTTCTCAAACTAAAGATACTGGTATATTGCCTTCTCGAACAACCTACATGATCTTTTGTACATTCGCTTCGATAAGTAGCCCCTATCTATTTTTCAAAAAATCTTTAATAACATAATAAAACAATTTAAACTTTATTGATGAAAATAATAGATATTTATAACAATAGATCGCTTAAAAATGACATAACGTGTCATCTAATGTGGAGACAAAGAGGCATTTTAGACACCCTGAAAAGGAATTAAATGTTCTTTAACTTTTTCACGGCTAATTGCGCTGGGTGAAATATATCGATATTTATGATGCGACTTATCGATTTCACTTCTTATCGATATATCGAAATATGAAATTTGTTATTCAAAGCCTGGATAGCTTTTATACATTAAAGGAAGCAAAAAGCTATTTATATTTTAGTATACTACTTTTACATACACACACACACACACTCACGCCTGTTATCCCCGAAGGGGTAGGCAAAGGCGCAACTAGTGCACCCACTTTTCGCCGATATTCCGTCCCATGATGTGATAGGGGGCGAGCCTATCGTCATATCGGGCACAAATTCCAGACTCCGGGCTGATACTGTGTAGAAAAACTCAATATCACTTTGCCCGACCCGGGGATCGAACCCGAGACGTCAGCACTGCAGTCGTACTGTAATACAACTACGCCACCGAGGCAGTCGACTACTAGTATACTACTTTTATTCCGATAAAAATGATTTATGACATTGTAACATGAATAAAATTACTGGAACTATACATTAATATATTATGGAATCAAGCGTTTGGCATATTGGAAGCGAATATCGAATGAAATCGCTGCATTTGGCAAATGCTTATTATCGAATAGGACACTAACCATATAGATTAACAACAAAAAGGTACATTATCGAATCATATCTACGACATTCCGGCTATTATTGGTATTGCCAGATTTAGAAAAACAAAATCGTACAATATGTTTCAAGTTAATCATTTAGTAATTAGTTGGTTCGCTTTAAAAATTCTACGAGGTTTATATGTCTGAGGTTTTACAAATCAATATTAAGTTCACCAGCCGAGAATACAAAACACAAATTTACTCCTCATCAGTTCTCTCTACACACCTAGTATGGTAACAGCAACACCCTGGGCGTCACCAGGGGGAGCAGGGGAGGGCAAATGCCCCCCCCCCCCAGATATATGAAATTTCCGTTTTAACTGGATTAAATTTTTAGATTCGCGACAACCTCTCTCCTTCCACTTTTTGAAAGTTGGCAACACCCATGTTAGCCCCTGACCTCACCTTTTTCAACCCTCGATATGTTCCTCATAGACGCAGACCAGGCATATGTTAGCGAGCGCCATGGCCGCGTTCTGTCTGACGGCAGGGTTGGGGTCCTTCACGAGTTGCAGGAGGCGGGTCCGGGCGCTGCGAGTGATGTCAGGGTCAAGATCTGCGTTCTCTGGGTCTTTGCCTTTGATACGGTATAGTTCGGCGTAAAGTAGACCTACAAAAATTAACACTTAATAATCTCCAATATTACAAATGAACTTAACAGATCAGTGGGGTTAGAATGTGAAAAAAAAACACGATGCGTCTCCGCTTCGTTTTATTGTGACTAGTTGACAGACTGACGTATCGGTATTTTGATGTTTGTGATTGATCGAGAGACCGATACGACAGTCTCTCAACTAGTCACTATAAAACGAAGCGGAGACGCATCGTTTTTTTTTTCACATTCTAACCCCACAGTAAGACCATGATTTTTTTTTTCTCCAAATATGATCAAGGGAATGTTAATCAAAATATAATATCAATAATAGAAATAAATAATCAATCATAGAAATGAAACTAACACTATGGGTCTTTGGTTACCCGAATAAATAAATAAATATATTTTATTTTTTATTTATTTATTTATTTATTCATTTGGAGGACTAACAGCTATAACTAATTATTTATAACAATGGTGTAGTTAACTAAAAGCCAATTACAAGTCCTCACTTATAGTAACAGGTTACAAATTTTAAATATAATAAGGATAATAAGGAGCCGCAGTCAAAATGTGCTTTCCACAACTTCAATACTGATAGAAAAACAATTAGAGAAACAGGTTCTAGCAACAATTAGAGAAATTAGTTTGGAAAAAATTTAGGCTCAAACACCTCCTCGCTGAGGGAACCGTGGTCAAAAACGGATCAAGATCATACTGTTTGCAGATATCGTTAAAGTTATTACTTGCTATATAAATAAATAAATAAAATAAATAAATAATCATTTTTTTTTTAATCTATTTGATAAGTTTAGAGTAACTCTCTGACTTACCGAGTAACAGTGGTGGATGCGGCTTCATTTCATCTCTAGCACAATGAAGGTAGTTGACAGCGCTCTGCAGACACTTCACAACACTGGAAGGCATCTCTTCAGCCAGTTGCCGCAGCAGGGCGGACAGGAACTCGTCCAAATACAACCTGCCCTCGTCCAATAAGTGGGTTTGGACGAAGTCGTTGGACTTTTTCACGTTGAATGTTTTGAACACTTGTTTTAAGGTGAATTTGCTCGCCTGGAATTATAATAAAAGTGGTGAAATTTTTTTTTTTTTTTCAAAAAATAAAATTATACTCAGTAGGAGGAAGGGATAATCCACTACCCGTATAATACCCGGCAAACAACTTGAGCACACTATATTTGTGGAAGGATTTTTTTGTACATAATAATAGATCCCCGCGACGCGAGTGTGCTCAAGTTGATTGAAGCCTATTATAGGTAAAATAAGCCAAAATAATCATGATGATCGTCGAAATACGCACCATAATTCAATATAATAATTAAAATACTCAATAATTATCACCTGCGTAAGAGTTACTGTGCCTTCAAAAAAGTCGTTAAAAAATCAAATATCGATACTCACCCTAACAACCGCAGGGTTATTATCACACAAATGCACCAGGAAGCAGGGCAGAGAAGATACAGATTGATCAACCAGCGCCTCTGACTCCACCCGCCCAGCTATTATACCGAACAGACGTATGGAATGTTCTCGAAGCTGCGCGCAGTCCGTGTTCATGAACGGACGGATCTTCTGCGATATCGACAGTAATTCCCTATCGTATTCTTTATCGAGGTTATCGATCTCGGTGAGGAGTAGACTCAGCCCCTGTATCGCGGCTAAGGGGACGTTGTCGGTTGGCGGTCTGTAATGAGGTTTTTTTAGTTAGCAGGTATGATTTATTTAGCTTGAGACATAATTATAATTATAGACATAATTCGAGTTTATTTTAGATTTTACAGTGGTTTACTATGTGATAGGTGTTATGTGAGATTTGATTTGAGTACATCATGATAACAACGTTTCTAGTGTTCATTTAGATTTTGACGAATTTCGAGTTAGTGAATTGACTAGAGATTATGCGACTTAAAATCGAATTCCACATTATGTAATGCATCGGCAAGTAGATATCTGTAATTCAACATTTGAAATAAGCGCCGCGCAGGTGTGTAGTGTGTCTCACTCACTGCGCAGGCGCCGCGTCGACGCCCTGGCTGAGCGCCTGCAGCGCGGCGGAGAGCGCGTGCGCGCGCGTGTGTCCCCGCAGCCGCGCCGTGCTCGCCGCGCCGCGCAGGTGTGTAGTGTGTAGTGTGTAGTTTGTCTCACTCACTGCGCAGGCGCCGCGTCGACGCCCTGGCTGAGCGCCTGCAGCGCGGCGGAGAGCGCGTGCGCGCGCGTGTGTCCCCGCAGCCGCGCCGTGCTCGCCGCGCCGCGCAGGTGTGTAGTGTGTAGTGTGTAGTTTGTCTCACTCACTGCGCAGGCGCCGCGTCGACGCCCTGGCTGAGCGCCTGCAGCGCGGCGGAGAGCGCGTGCGCGCGCGTGTGTCCCCGCAGCCGCGCCGTGCTCGCCGCGCCGCGCAGGTGTGTAGTGTGTAGTGTGTAGTGTGTAGTTTGTCTCACTCACTGCGCAGGCGCCGCGTCGACGCCCTGGCTGAGCGCCTGCAGCGCGGCGGAGAGCGCGTGCGCGCGCGTGTGTCCCCGCAGCCGCGCCGTGCTCGCCGCGCCGCGCAGGTGTGTAGTGTGTAGTGTGTAGTTTGTCTCACTCACTGCGCAGGCGCCGCGTCGACGCCCTGGCTGAGCGCCTGCAGCGCGGCGGAGAGCGCGTGCGCGCGCGTGTGTCCCCGCAGCCGCGCCGTGCTCGCCGCGCCGCGCAGGTGTGTAATGTGTAGTGTGTAGTGTGTAGTTTGTCTCACTCACTGCGCAGGCGCCGCGTCGACGCCCTGGCTGAGCGCCTGCAGCGCGGCGGAGAGCGCGTGCGCGCGCGTGTGTCCCCGCAGCCGCGCCGTGCTCGCCGCGCCGCGCAGGTGTGTAGTGTGTAGTGTGTAGTTTGTCTCACTCACTGCGCAGGCGCCGCGTCGACGCCCTGGCTGAGCGCCTGCAGCGCGGCGGAGAGCGCGTGCGCGCGCGTGTGTCCCCGCAGCCGCGCCGTGCTCGCCGCACCGCGCAGACTCGTCGCGCGCACGCGGTTATTCTCGTCCTTCCAGCCCGTGCTCAGCGTCGACAGCACGGCCTCGATCAGGACCATATTGTCGTTGCATCTGCGGGGCAAACAATTATTCGATTCGATTTATGTAAATCGATTTGATCCGAACCGATCAAAGTCGTGACTATTGAACCCAAACGAGGACAAGACGAGGTTGTTTGGAGCAAGCCGATATAAGTTAAATCGATAATGATTTTATCGTTTTAAATATGTAGATCAAAAAGAAAAAAACAACAAAACAATAAGAGATAAAAGTTAAGTTATCAAATCTCACCTGTAACTAAGAAAACCAGCAAGCAATGCCATAGCGGCGCGACGTTGCGGCGGCAGTGACGAGCGCGAGTACAGAGCGATTCTAGTCACCAGCTTGGACAAGTGTTGCGGACACTCGCGTATCAGAGCACCGCTCAGTATCGGAGCCAGTTCCAATAAGGTGTTCGAGCTATCGCCGTGTTCTATACTCAGACATAATGAACAGGCTTCACGAACCTGATAAGATAATTTGTCCGTTTTAAAAATAGGCAATTGCAACCGCATGGAATTTACGGCAACAAACAAAAAAATAAAAATAAGAACCATCTCAATCACATCAGCTTTCAAACATAAAATGCCCCGTCAAAATCGGTCCATTCTTTTGGAAGCTACGTTGCCACAGACAGATACACACCCTAAACTTATAACACTTCTCTTTTTCTGTCGGGGGTTAAAAAATCGAATTTTGGAACATTAGAAATATCTAGAATTCTTATTTCTACCCTTAATGGTCACACGTCATAATTTATATTTATGTTTATTTTATTTTATTTATATTTATTTATATTCCATACATCCAAACATCCATACATTCTTACAAACTTTCGCCTTTATAATATTAGTAGGATACATAAATAATACTAACTCACCTTTTGACAATCAGCCATGTCCAGGAATCCATTGAAGGTATTCACAGTGATCTTAGCAGGAGAGAGTCTTATAGACTCTCTATTGGGTATGAATCCGAAACGCTCTTGATTGCGGTTGGCCGCCGGGGAGTACGCGGGCGGTTCCGCCTCTATGTAGCAGGCTAAACTCGTGTACAACACAGAGAATAGATCAGAGAACTTGGAGATGCACGTCTGCTTCATTGTTGGCTCTTGCAGCATCTCACCCAATGCACTTAAAACCTAAGAGATAAACGAGATAAGTGAACTTTAACCATTTTCCATTTCAACTGTGATGGTAGACTAACAAAGACAAATAGCAAAGGTGTATAGATTACGAAAGTAACCGTTTTAAATAATCGATCACATTCCTAATCTTCGATCCTCTCCTGAGAACAAACTAAACAAAATAAGCCATTGGCAAACTTACAATGGTAGGTAAGCATGCCCGAAAAAAATCAGATTAGTTGATTTTCGAGATGGGTCGAAAAAAGCGATTGGGATTTTATTGAGAAAACGGCGGTGATGAAGATTTGAACCTAGAAGATATACCGTCAAAGGCTGCAGTGCTGCGACGTGGTTCTCGGTAACATGATAAGGATCTTCATACAGCTCTACGGACGTCATGAGGCGAATGAAGTTGTCTGTGATCGCAGAGGTCAATGCCTCGTCTCGCGCGAGATACCTCCAGCAGGACACCACGCTTCTGTGAAACAAACCATTGAAATGTTTATCAAGAAGCTCAGAAGTAATTATAACATTTGATGTTAATAAACTTACGGTTTCAACGGCAACTTCTGCGACAGAAGCACTGCAGTAACAGCATTAGAGTGATGCTGAGTGAGTGAGGTAAGGGGTCTCATCAGCCTCATCCTTGCCTCTTCTCCTACAGCATCCACCGTACCTAACATGACCTCCACAATTCTCTCTATACTCTGGAACAGATCTTGGCCTTTCCTTGTAAAGAGCGCGTCCAAAACCGCACTAATTCCAACACTTTTGAGCTCTTGGTTGTCGTAACTCTCGAGCAAACTTTCTATAAACTGCATTGTGTGGTGATGCGGGATTTTAGGCGATACAGCATCACACAACACCATACAATAATCACTGATCATATTCAAATCGTTCGTCAGTACATTGTTTTGAAGATGTGACAATTTATTCAGACATTCGTTGTCAGGCTCTGTTGTGAGGCCTTCGTACAAGTCTTGGATCTGAATGATCAGCTTGACGCAGTCGATAGTGGTTAATCTCACTGCGAAGTTAATATCAGCTATTCCGGGAACTACCAACCCTAACAAATAACCCATTTGGCCAAACTTGCTTGGAGTTTCGTAATTAAGTTTCACGTTTTTTATATATGTTTCGAATATTACTTGCATTATGAGTGCTGATGCCGTTCGAATTTCGTCATTTTCATGTCTAAGCCAGTCGATCAGCAGACCCACAAGATCATCGATAGTGCTCAAGCAAGTCGACTGGATAATTAGTTCTTTAATCAACTGGTGGAGCAAAGTCAAACTATCGTTTAAAGTTTTTGCTAGTATGTCGTTCTTATCTCCATTTCCTTCGATTTCATATTTACGCTTAAAGGAAGATAGTTCTCCGAAGATGCTATTAAAGAAAACTCTTAGTATAGTGTTTCTTTCTTCCGGCAGTATTCCTTTTTGAAGCTTGGTTAGTGCCTTAGACGCTTTGACGATTATTGGATAAAGCTCAACGTTTCTCTTGTCAAGATTAGAATTGTATATTTGCTCCAATACCGCATTTAGAAGCTGCCAGCGATTCCTTAGCGCTATGTTGTGATGAGATGCAGGATACAGGGCTTTGCTTATTTCGTATAGTGTGGTAACGCTGGCTTTACAAAGATCAAATGGAGGGTTAGACTTCAAAATGTCATACAAAATTGACGTTACATTATCACCTAACCTTGCCAAAACATGAACGTCTAAGCACTCAGAGGCTACTTTACCGTAGCAGGTGATCAAAGCATATTTTACAACGTTAAACTCTTGTTCACTCTTAGAATTCTTCGATGATAGGAAATTCAATATTTTACTTCCCCTTTTAGATTCGTTTTCTTTGTAAGTTGCGTCGAGTTCATTCATAACAAATTCCCCGTGCTGTCTCGAAGCAATGCCAATAGCTTTACTGACGTATTCGCAGCTTTCCATCGGAATAGCTTTCAGTGCAAGTAATATGATTTTCAGTACTTTTTCAACAGTGGCAGCGTTCGACATGTGGCATGATAAAACTGCGAGATACTGCAGAGACACTCCTTTGATCATCGTTGATTGCTTTTTCAACAGAATTTGCTGTGAGATCAATGTTGCTATGGTCTCTACCCATTTATTGCTATTCACTTGTTCTACAGCAGATATTAGCAAATCTAACAACATACTATGCCACTGTTCTTTTGATTCACTTTTGTCCACAAACTTCAGCAGTCTTTGTATTTCAACAGTCCAAGAGCTTTTCAGATTCTTGTGAACATCTCCTGAATATTCTTCGAGGAACACTAGCAAATTCTTATTCCTTTCTTTCTGTTCTGGGTCAACTATGTGCATTATACATCGTACGAACACCAAATCTGGGGATGATTTCAACTCTATTTCTTTCTCCATTTGTTCGTCTATTACACCCGAATTATTCTGAAGTAAGGAAGTCAAACAATCTGAAACAGTTTCCATCGACGCTGTAAAGTCTTCTATAGTTAAAGCGTTGAGTAGTAAGTTCCTCAATTGAGTTCTTATACTTGTCACAGTATTACACATCAATATTAGAGAACTTTTACAAGTATCGTGCAAGTCTGACAACTCATATTTAGAAGCATTTGCCGGCCCTTCGTACCCACAATGTTTAATAATAAATTCTACCATAGTGAAGTCTTCAGTAGTGGTAATACAGTTCCTATATACCAAACCAACAATCGCTTTAACTAACAGCTTCTTCATTTTCAACCCTTGTTCCATGTTATTCATCACTTTTAAGAGTGCGATGAATTTAGTTGCGTAATTATCTATGAAAACTTGTGATGACGTTGTCAAGTGAGTCAGAATGATGACAGCTTTCATTCTATCTTTCTCCTGGTTGTTTTTGCATTGATGAAGAAGACTCTCTATCGTCTGTTCGGGGAACTGACCAGCCATGTGATCAAAGCATCGAAGCACCTCAAAATGATTCTTAACTGATTGGGGCTGATCATAATCCGGTTCGAGGAGCACCAGATTAAAAAGAATGTGATTTATAGAATTGATGACATTATCGTTTAGAGTCAGCTTTGGATTCAACGAAGACGGAGACAACAAGTACGATATACATTGACTGATATAATAGTAATTTATATTAGGTTTTCTATACAAAGCGAGCAATGAAAGAACAAACTTATTCACTGACTCGTTAAATTGACGTTCGGATATTAATCTAGTGATGGGTCCTAAAGCTTCTAGCACACACTCGGAAACTTTAGGCTCGTGGGAAGGAAGCCATTGGTTGTAAAGCACGTCGAAAATTATGGAAAATTCAGTGACGAAATTCTCTTTTATTGATGTGATGTTGCCATTTTCCACGTTGTCGCCAATTTGCTCGCTCACAGCAACTGCGAAATGGCCGAATGCTGCAAAAATAAACAGTTATTTAGCTAATACCGATGTAAACCTCTGTCACAGAACTAGAATAAATAGTTTTAAATGGTGAACTGTAGACGAGCATTAATAACTTTTTTCTTTAGGTACCCGGTTTTTTTTACATTTATTGAATTACCATGAAAACCTGTCCTTTTACTACGTAGTACATACCATAAGCGAATGCCTGTTTAAGTCCATCCTGCTTGACCAAAGACAAGAGCGGGAGCATTTTGCTGAGTATCTCTTTGATGTGGGGTACGACGCCGTGGGTGTTGACTGCGGCAAGTGTGCCCAGGGTATGTGGTACTGTGTAGTGGGGTACAGACGCTGGCGATAGCTGGTTGATCAGGGCTCGAAGTACCTGGGAAGAATTGTTGAGAATATCGCTAAGGTGAGTTTGTAGCCAGCTTTTTTTATTCTAGCATGAACAAGTGACTTCACCGCATCAGATTTCCATCTGCTTTATAATGTAGCGTGGTATGAAGATCACATTAACTCTTAAGAAACAAACTTATTAAGAAATACATATGACATCAATTTATATAGCTTTTGTTATGGAAATATGCTATGGTCGGTTCTCACTTTACGCATACTAACAGCACTTCCCTCTGAATGTAGCCACAGACAAAAGCTAGTGATAATGGTACTATACCGTTTCGCGTATGACAACACGCGACAGGGCAACGACCAGTAGACAGAGTAATTAAGACGGCGAACCAGCCTTGGCAATAAATTAACTTTTCTTTATGCAAAAGGCGCCCTTAATGTTCAATTTGAATGTCCGAAGCGTCATTATAGCGTATCTATAGTACCTATCGGTATTTAAATTGTAGCTTTGTGAAATATTTTATAATATTTTTTTAAGCTATTCATATCATATTTAAGATTAAGATATATTTTATTTGTTACATCCTAGTCTACATTGTGTCCATTATGGCCATATAAAAAAAGGTCATGCATCTCTGACTTTTGTTTAGTTATAGTATGAGTTATGGTTGAATTTTTGTATTTTCACAAGTATCACTGAGGGGCGGTTGCGGACGACAACTTAGACGTGAGTCGGAGGAAGCCCGCAGCCGTCCCTAATGCGCCGAAGATGGCCATATAAAAAAAAAAAAAAAAAAGGTCATGCATCTCTGACTTTTGTTTAGTTATAGTGAGAGTTATGGCTTAATTTAACGATGAAGGAAAAATAATACAGGGCTGATATTACTATTTTATTATAATATTTATAATCTACATCTATACCACATTAGTTTGTCACATAATACACAAAATATATATCTTTTTTTACCTCAATAGTTTAGTTTTATTACGTGAAATCAGGTCAATATTTGGCTATTTGGGCTACGAAATGTGAAAATTTAAGTTAGAAAACCAATCGATAAAATTGCGTTATTTTGACTCGAAAACATTATTTTATTATTTATTTATTTAAAGCTTTATTGTACACCAAAAACAAAACATTGTACACCAAAAACAAAAGAAGATTAAAAAAAAAACAATGAAGACAGAGAACAGGTACAATTGGCGGTCTTATCGCTCGAGGCAATCTGTTACAGACAACCATTAGATGGAATAAGAGAAAATAACGAAAAGGGTAGTCTTATTATTCTTCTATTATTTTTCGAATGTAAATTGATATCCATTTGAAATGCAAAAATTCTTAGGAAACAATAAGTGTAAATGGTACATCACTGTCCACCCTTTCGTTGATATAGGCACAAAGTCCAATGGCCTTCTGTTCCCTCTGTCGTAAACAGATTTATAACATTAAAGTACGATGAATTACGGCAATGAAATGTTTATATAAATGAATCACAACACTTATTTTGCACAATATGACCTCATCCATACATGTGAGACGAACATGTTACATACAAAGAGTAATAAACAGGAATCGTTTTGGTTCACATTTAGCTGCTGAATGTCATTGCATAACGCGTTTTCAAGATACAATTTCGATGGACGACATTATTCAATAATTTTATTTGTCGTATTATCACGTTTTTGTAGAGCCTATTTTTGTTTCCGCTATGTGCAGATTATAAATATTTAGGGGCTTCGAGAAATGAGTCAGTCCTTACTTTAGGCCGGCAACATAATAAGTATTCCTTATATTGCTATGAGATGACTCATTTATTTGATTGTAACTAAACATAGATAAAACAAATCATCGAGAAAATATACAATTTAAAAAATAAAGTATGCTATAACTATTTTATAATTTTAATCATCTTTGTAAAACAAAATTTTTCAGTGATATGTCATGCACAATTTGTTAAAGGTAATGAATGGATCTAATAAGTTTAGGTATCCGGCTCAAAGGACCCATCATAAAAATCTTAGTAAAAACATTTTTCAGTGATAAGACTGCATAATATGTTAAAGGTAATGGATAATTAGATAAGTGTTGGTATCGGGCTCAAAGGAAACATCATGAAAACTTATTTTATGCTATAAATAATAAGAAATATATTACCATATCCAAATGCTCATGGCCCACCGCAACCAGTACTGCAGAAGCCCCCATCTGCACAAGGGGCTCGTAGTTCACATTTTCCATCATGGCCCGGAGCATGGAATTGACCAGGTCCGAAGCCACTTGGGGTTCCAGTTTCTTTACTTGGTTCACGCATGTTTGCTCTAATACTCTGAAATTAAAAAAAACGATATGTGTACTTATGTACGCGCGTGAGAAGTTATGCTTCTTTGGCATCACTAACTCGTCAAGCCCCGCGACGGACACCGGTGTCTATATATATAGGGTTTTCTCATACATCTATATATATAAGCGGGGCTTGAAGGGTTAAATAATAGTTTTTAATTGCATGCAGATAATTAATTACAATAAAAATACTGGAAAAGGGTAGTCAAAACAATAAAGTTCAATGTAAATTTGAAAAATGAAAAAATTAAAATTCAATGATTTTTTTTAAATTGTACGAGCAAGCACGTACACAAAATTGTATCATCAGCATTTTACGCCATTTGCATTGTCATAGTCGCTTATCACGCAATCAGTTCGCATTCGGTCATCATTCAATCCGCGCGTACTCATTATCAGTTTATCAAAATAGTGAAATATATAATTTTCTCCATCAAAAAAGGACTTTTGCTCATTCTCCAATCAACATCATCCTATCATAAAGATACTGTACGCACCGTACATAAATCATTAATTAATATTTTAAAAGTAAATAAATAAATTTAATAATAAATTCAGAATTGAATTTAAGTTTATTCATCTTTTTAATATTTATTATTTTCTTAATTTATAATAATATATAAAACTGAATATATTTATATATATTCAGTTTTCATTTTACCAAAAAGTTTTCATTAAACAACTTCAACCTTTTTCGTTACATGATGCGCGCGCATGTTAAAATTTCACTCTCATCATTTTTTCATAACACGCCTAAAGAAGTATAACTTCAATTATATATATTTTCCTATCCATGATCATATGACAGTATCTATCCAATATCATACAATAATAGTCTTCATTATTCAGTAACTGTATAGCTTTCTATTTGCAAAATTAATTTTAGACTTGGTTTAACAGTTTAAGGCATTACCTTTAAACAAACATACATACTACACCTATTTATAATATTAGTGAAATTTATAATAATAAAACTATTGAAAGTATATTGTATTATTACTTAAAGATAGCAAATGATAAACAAATCAGCAAAACTTCTATTAGTAGATCTATGTTTAAATTAAAATATCCAAATAAATGTAATGTAACTGAAACACATGTTATATAGATAAGGTGTTATCTTTGTATGTATAATATGACCAGTTTGTTTTCATAATTTATGCATACAAAGTATTATACCAGAAACTGAAATAAAAAAAATTGATACAAATGTTTATACGGAATATAACTTTAGAATATAAGTAAAAAATACTAAGACAAACGTAAAATAAAAATAAAAATATCACACAAGTTTGCCATGAAACATGGAGAGTAGCTCTACTGATTTCTATTCAAAATGAGTTTACTATTTTCCAAATTTAGTTGGTTTACTATATACAATAAAAACTTTGTTTTGATTTTGACATAGCTATGTTAAAATGATTTATGTACATAATATTACATGAAAATCTAAATAAGTTTGCATACCTTATACCACAGAATTATATTATTTGTGAGAAATCTTTTTATCTTCACAATACTATAGTTTGTCAGTTTAAAATCATGAATTATGTATAACAATAATCTCAGCCTTTCAAAGTTTAGGAACTTGATAGTCAAAAATAAGTTCTATTGTTGCTTCAGTGATCAAACAATTTTTATAAAGTTTGTTACTTATTATATTGTAAAAACTGTTTCAGGCATTCATAGTGCAATATTAAATCTTCAGGCACATAAAAAGAACAACCAAATATATTCAGATGATGCTATATTTTATATATAGTAGAATACCAAAAAGTTGTGCGATCAAATACATTAGCCTGTCGCCAATCACTTCCAAGGCTGCTAAAACTGGTTTTAATTTTGCATACATATTATTAGCAATAATTGAATAAAATTATTGATCAAAATTCCCACAAATTCCTATGTGATTAAATGCATAAATAATTTCCATTAATACATATTATTACAATTAATTTACAAACACATTTTCTTTATTAATATTGATGATGGAATTTTGAAGGAAGAGATCATCTTGCGGCTTATGTAATAAATATATTAGCATTGACTGCCTCGGTGGCGTAGTTGTATTGCGTATGCTTTAAGTGTACGATTTACACGCTGAGGTCCTGGATTCGAATCCCAGGTCAGGCCAAAAACATTGTGAAAAGGATTTTTCAACTTAAAAATTAGTCACAGCTTGGAGTCAGGAAGTTGGCAGTGTGATACCCCCATGCCTCTGAAAGCATGTAAAGCCGTTGGTCCTGCGCCTGGTTTATCTCCGGTCATGTCGGATTGCTGTCTCACCAGACTATGAGAGTGAAGGAATAGTGAGTGCACCTGTGTATTGCACACACACTTGCCCACTATAATCTCTGTTGAGATCGGCCGCCTTGGCCGAAATCAGCTAGGAAGGGATTATTACATTAGCATTGATAACAATTATTGAAATATTTTATTTGATAAGTTTGTGTTTAAAGATGCGATACATTCTTTTGCAAAGCCCGAATTCATTAATTTGTTCATAATACGACATTCCTTAATGGCCTATGATTCAAGAAAATAAAAAAGATAGGGCAATATCAACAGGGTTGACAAAGAAGGTTGATTGGGATCCAACTCAGAGAATGTATACATGTATGTATGTTTTCTGGGGATGTTCGCAGTCGCGCAGATGGGTGATCAGTTCGCCTTCATTGGAACTATTTCACCCTTAATCCCAGAACTCAGAGAACACTAGGCATAAATATCTTGTTCCAATTATGAATTTATGGATTTGTTCATTAAATAAATAAAAAAAAATAACATCCCTAGATATTATAACATATGACGTACTGTCTTATGTAAATCTGTACTTAGACTATCTCTTTTGGGTTTTTTTTTATAAGAATGTTTTATGCATATGTTCTGTGGTTAGATTCAATTTATTTAAATATGTTAGATAATTATTCTTTTATGTATCAACCAAGAGCATATGTTCACGATATTATATATTGGTCCAGATAGTTTAAATAAATAGCTATGGTGTGGCACTCACTTTACTATATTACCCAGCTGTGAAGGATTCACTTTGACAGTGTTCTTGTAAAACTCGCAAAATATTGTGATCACTTCATTGGGATAACTGTTGGCTATTTTTGTTAACGATTTTATCACAACGTTGTTTACGGAATTTTCATTATCACCGGCAGCGTTTATTAACACCGTCACGGTATCTGCGAATTAAAATAAATATTCAATTTCTACCCGATTTACCAATTACATTTTCCAATAAATATACGCAATAGATCGTAATTCTACCTTTCAGACACTCAAACTTTATATTAGACATATTGTATTAATCACATATCTATGCACATGCAATAAATTAATTATATTGAATCACTGTTACAAATAATTCTCTCCTGTATTTTAAGTTAAGTTTTAACCACAAAATACATGAAAACAATATGATACAGCTGGGCTGTCTTTACAAATGACATTGACATTAAAATGTAGCTGCCAGTATAAAAAAATTAAATACTACTATTTGAGAGAACTTGTAAAAATCTTTTTTGGTTGGCGAAAAGTAAAAAAATAGCTACAATCTATTCAATATTTGTATTCATTTAAATATTATGCAAAGGTTACCGCTCAATTAATTGGAATTTTTTTGTAAAACTAAGATTTTATAGGACTGACGTGGAATAGCTTCTAGAAATAGGGTAGTTGACTACTTTTTTTACATACAGTTATGAAACATCTATGCTATCCAAAATCAAATGGAAAAATAATGTTCAAAATTGGCGCAATAGTAAGTAAGTTATAAAGCTTTGAAATTTGGTGGAAGGGGTAGCTGTCAAATAACAACGTTACTAGGTTGTGACGTCACCAAGCGCCATCGGCTATAACGCTGCCTGCATGCGAAAGAGATAGCTTGATATCCCCGCCACGCCCCCACTTTTTCTCACAAGAATATTTCAAACTTAACTACCTGCGTTATTTTTCAATCGATTTTGATGCTGATTTCACAGAAGAATTTCTTTTCCGTATTATTTTCTGTTACATCTAAAATAATGTACAAAATCAGACATAGCAAACTACCCTATAGTCTTTCAAAAAAATATTGGAAATTTTAAAAATTTTGTGCCACCCCAAATCGCTTTTGTAGTCCATGTCAAAAATGACTGCCTAAAGCTTTGTGACGTTTGTAAAAAATGTTACTACACTTTATGCAAACAACCAACATCGTGGAAATCACTACACTACAAAAGTAATTGCGTAATGATAATTAGTGCAGACGTGTATTTAGGTAAATATTACATTTGTAGCTCATACTAGTAAAAAAAATGCATACGTAATTTTTTTATTACAAACATGTTTTAAACAACATCTAGATATGTATTTCTGATATTACAATAGTCAGGATATTGGGCAATGAAAAAACTAACATCAGATTGTTGTTACAAAATCGTATTAGGTAATTTATTGAGTAAATTCATGATATCCTCCCCATTCTTTTTTTCCCTAATTTCTTAATAATTAATAATCATTCTTGACGTATTGATATTTTGACTCATCTATTACATATAAATAAAATTGGAGTGTCTGTTTGTAATATTTAAATAACCGTTTTTTACTACATGCATATGAGTATATATACGGTACATGCATCAAAATAACATTTTTTACAATTTTTGTCTGTCTGTCTTTCTGTCTGTCTGTTTGTTCCGGCTAATCTCTGAAACGGCTGGACCGATTTTGACGGGACTTTTATTGGCAGGTAGCTGACGTAATAAGGAATAACTTAGGCTACGTTTTATCCCGGGAAAATATAAAGCGGGACTTTTATCCCGGAAAAACTTTTCCACGCGAGCTGTATAGATAGATGTATAGAAAAATGTATAGATATGTATAGAAAAATGTATAGATATGTATAGATATTCGGTACATACACCAAAATAATCTTTTTTACAATTTTTGTCTGTCTGTTTGTTCCGGCTAATCTCTGAAACGGCTGGACCGATTTTGACGGGACTTTTATTGGCAGGTAGCTGACGTGGCAAGGACTAACTTAGGGTACGTTTTATCCCGGGAAAATATAAAGCGGGACTTTTATCTCGGAAAACTTTTCCACGCGAGCTGTATAGATAGACGTATAGAAAAATGTATAGATAGATGTATAGATACGTATAGATAGATGTATAGATATGTATAGAAAGATGTATAGATACCTATGTATAGATATTAGGTACATACAGCAAAATAATATTTTTTTACAATTTTTGTCTGTTTGTTTCGGCTAATCTCTGAAATGGCTTTTGTTTTTTTTTGTTATCGCGGAGAAAGTGACTTATTACTACCGCCCAGCCTTTAAAGGAGGCGACTGAGCGGTGATGTTGGGTTCACCGTGCCTTACAACCCAGCGTTGAGCCGCCGGGCCGAGTCCCTAACCTATGTACACCGCACGGCATACCAACTAAAACTCCGCGGTGGCCTTCTTCGGCGCATTAGGGACGGCTGCGGGTTTCCCTGGACTAATAGTGTCTAAGTTGTCGTCCGCAGCCGCCCCTGTGCGGTGCCGCCTAATGCAGCCCGTCTCCTGTATGTGGGGGGGGGGGGGGGGGGGGTCAGAAAGCTCCCGCGCACCGAAGGACGCCCTCGGCGTCAACGGCAGCGTGAGGCCTACCTGCGGAATTCTCCAAACGCCCCCAATCCACAGGGCGGAATCTCTGAAAGGGCTGCACTGATTTTGACGGGACTTTTATTGGCAGGTATCTGATGTAATAAGGAGTAACTAAGGCTACGTTTATTTTACAAAAAGTATTTTATTTTAGAAAAATAAAGTAATGTTGCAATGTCCAAGTACTGTCCAGTACCACGCGCAGCTCACGCGCATGCCACCACTGGGCCATCACGTCGGGCGCCTCCCGCCACTTCTCCCACCAACGAATTAATATCACAAAGGCTGCCTATCCCGCGGGCTTAGAACGCGCGAGTGGGCTATTGCTGATGTTTGTGTCTCAACGACTTCATTTAGTAATTGATTTCCAGTGCCTATATCATACTTTTGATTGAGAGTTTGATTTGATTGATAGATATCCTACTAATATTATGAACGCGAAAGTTTGTAAGTATGTATGGATGTCTGGATATATGGATGTCTAGATGTTTGTTATTCTTTCACGCAAAACTGCTAACTGGATTTCGATGAAATTTGGCACACGGGTAGACCATGTCCTGGATTAACACATAGGCTACATTTTATCCCGGGAAAATAAAAAAACGGGACTTTTATCCCAGAAAAACTTTTTAACGCGGGCGGAGCCGCGGGCGAAATCTGTCCTACTGATAGTATAAACGCGAAAGTTTGTAAGTATGTATGGATGTATGGACCTTTGTTACTTATCACGCAAAAACTACTGAACGGATTTCGATGAAATTTGGTACACGGGTAGATCATGTCCTGAATTAACACATAGGCTACATTTTGTCCCGTGAAAAAAAAGGGACTTTTATCCCGGAAAATCTAAAAAACGCGGGCGAAGCCGCGGGCAAAAGCTAGTAAAATATATAATATCTTTACAAAATAAAATTAAATTCTAAGCTTTACAGAAATCTCTGTACCATTTTCAATATAGTAAAATTAGACATCTTTCCTAATCATTCTCTGAACGCTACACAAATAAAGTGAAATTCTTCAAAATCAGGAGGGAATCTTTCACTTTATTTTAACATTGGAATCTAGATAACATAGATATAGGTACTAGGTACTTTTATAACACTTTAAAATCTATTGCGTAATTCAAATATTTCAATAAACATTCAAATCTTATCACTTAGAATTTATAGATAGATAAACATTTGTCCTGATTGGATTGGCCATGAGTCAATGATATAAAAAAACAATTTTTATAATTTGGATTATTTAATTTTTATATAATTTAAATTTCACAGTATTTGCCTATTAATAAAAACATATTCGTACGTGATTATTATACAATTGAAAAAAATACATAGGCACGAAAAATTTAGTTTCTGCGAAACTACCATCTGATTTTTTGATGACTAACTAACTAGTCTATGCTCTTCCTGTTGGACGGTGTGACGAGTGTACGAGATTCTTTAATTGACGATCGACTTCTCGTAAATCGCGTACCTATATTGCAGACGTGTGTTTCGATTCCAACGTTGGAATAATTTTACATAAAATTGACTTCTCGCACTTGCTAGGCAATTTTTCACACAATTGCATATTATGGAATAAAAACTAAAACGACTTTCACCGGATACATCGATAATTTGATTAACGAAAGCAGGGGGTCTGGTAAATACACCGAATAAAATTGTAACAATGTATTCGTGGTCAGTTACATACATATCTTTGTGATGCACAGAGTGGTTCGTTTAAGTGACAAAGCAAAAGCGTCGGCTCCCATTCGAGACTATTATCCTATTCGTGATTGCGTTGGGCCGGGAACTGGCCACTTGGGTTAGTCGCCGCGGGGACTCCAAAGCGGTAAATACGGAGGCGCAGATCCTGCTACGCATCATTTATCGTCAGGATTGCGGTGAGTACGGACCCCTCGGGGCACTCGCTACTTTTCATACACATTTTATTAGCGTGTTTGAACATTTTCGATGTCGGCGTCTGACATTGATCAGCCGCCCGAAAGTCTTAAAATAGCTATAAAATGTCAAGTCTGCCCTGGCAGCGGCGCGATCAGCTGATGGCCGCAGTTTTAATTACGTTAGGTAACTAATTGTAGCTAAGATGCCGTTATCGCAGGCACCATAATCGCTTGATTATTTCATTTATCTGATAGGGTTATCAGCTCGGTACAACATAGCACATATTGGCAGTCTTGACATGGTACCAGTGATTTAAATATCTGTTGCAGATTTAAAAATGGTGCAGCAAGATTTGACCTAGGACTTTGGGACAGTACTAGTGTAAAGCGATGGCTCGAGGTGGCTCGCAGGTGTGAGCTCTGACCGAGCTGAGGACCTGGGGAATCCAGTGCAGTGTTGTGTTGTGTCTAGTCATAGTGTGTGAGTGTGTGGGGGTCACGCCGGGATGCCCTCCGTGATGTTGTCGGCAGTGTTGGAAGAGGAACCCGACCTGTACGAGGCGTTCCCACCTCATGTGGACCCCACCGGAATTACCATTCTCACCGATAGCCCACCAGGTAACTTTCATGGTAGTGCATCAATTACTTTATTTTCAATTTATTTTTACGTTTCGTTTATTACCACATTTTGGTATTCATCTATCTTTATATGTTTTTCTCATTCTTTATTAAACAATACTTTTTTGCCATAACTCTTAAATCTCACAATTATTGATAGCACATTCATTTCCATTCATACAATTAAAAAATAATTACATTAAATTATTTCTCATCCAGGATTTAATTCAAATCATAGTTTTGCTATGATAAAACAAATGATAAAGCCACAATCCCATTATCTACATTGTTTCTGACATTGGGAAAATTACATAACATGTAAATAATTGTACACCTTGCTTGGCAGTTGAATGCCAGCTATTTTTAAAGTTGTCTGGCCTAGGGCAAAAATTTGTACCAAACATGTAACATGTGTATTGGAGTAATAAATTCCACACAACTCAATCATTAATTGTATCATCATCATGATAAAATCATGTCAGGTTTTGGAATTCAGTGCAAGACAAAATTATTAGAATGTTTTTTAATTTTATTTCCATGTCATTATTGACGGCTATTACAATATTAAGATAAAAATCTTTTTCATCATAATAGCGAATGAGATGTTTATTATTCATTTTTTGTTGCAATTTAAATTGAATAAAATTGTATATATGCATTTTTAAAATGATGGTCACACTAACATTTTTCAATAAAATAATCTGTGTTGACAGTAATGTAAGTTTTTTTTATCATGATTGTTAAACAAAACATGATGATACTTCACATAGAGAGACAGATTTATCAAGATGAGATTAAATTATATTATTTTTGTGAAATATAGTCTGAGAGATTTTAAACTGGTTTCTAGGAATTCTTGTGACTTTTCTACGAAGATTGGTCACGTCTTTTAGGCAAGTTCATTTGTGAATAAAGATTCAACATTCTTCGATATCAATACTCATTACGTATAGTTGTGTTATGTAACAATACTATTGACTACCACGACAGGCATTCCCCATGTGAACATGTGGCAATCTTCCGCGCAAGAATGGCGCCCCTAAACACCATAGAGCATTTCTAATATGCCAACTCAGCGCCGTCACTTCAGATTCTGGGGAAATAAAGGTTTTCTTCAAGGCTGCTTTGTGATTGGGACAAAACATAACATTGAGACATCCACAATACGGGTTTATTTATTCTATTTTATTTTATTGGTTGTAGAAAATAATAATACAAATAATAATATATAAGATTACAATAGCGAGAAAAGGCCAACTAAAAGTTTTTACTGATAGGATTAAAAGTTTTCACTGATAGGATGTTTCTATTATTATTCATATCTTGGAACTCAAAAGGTCGAAAAACGTTATTTTATCATACAGTCGCTATGTGTTGCATGAGCTTGCTTGTAAGCGCTGTTGCTATACGGTGCGCTGTTGCTATACGGTCATGCTTTTTGTTCGGGATAGCTAAGTTATGGTCAAGGCTGTCCATAGAATTTTTTTTGTTTGTGGAGAAAATGATGGGATGAGGATATCTTCGCCGCTCGAGTAGACGTGACGAGGCTCACCAGTGCATGTAACACTGTATAATAGCTGGCAAAGAACTTGAGCATCCTTTTTTGTATGTATGTATACGGGATTTTTTGTACTTATGGTTAGCTAGTCTAACATACAAAAAATAAATCCTCCGCCACGCTGTATTAGGCTCAACTACACGCTGTATGACTGCCTCGGTGGCGTAGTGGTATTGCGTACGCATTACGAGTACGATTTGCGCGCTGAGGTCCTGGGTTCGAATCCCGGGTCGAGCCAAAAAAATTGTGACTGGGTTTTTCCATCTTAAAAATTTACTCAGTCGCAGCTCGGAGTCAGGAAGTTGGCGGTGTGATACCCCCGTGCCTCGGAAAGCACGTAAAGCCGTTGGTCCTGCGCCTGATCTCTCTCCGGTCATGTCGGATTGCCGTCTCACCGGACTATGAGAGTGAAGGAATAGCGAGTGCACCTGTGTATTGCGCACACACTTGTGCACTATAATATCTCCTGCGTACCTGGCTGATCTCCGTTGAGATTGGCCGCCGTGGCCGAAACTGGCTAGGAGGATTTCATTTCATTAGGCTCAAGTTGTTTCCCGATTATTAACTCGAGGATGATTATTGTATTTTCGCAATATTAACAGTAAAAGGCAGTCAATACCATGGCTCCGCTTGTCATATCTTCTTAACAGTAAAAGGCAGTCATTACCATGGCTCTGCTTCTCTCTTCTCAATCATCATAGGTATATTTTTTATTTTCTCCACGTCTTTCCGCGGCATGTCACGACTCACGTCTGCACTGATGCTATCTCCCACGGCATTCCAAACGTAAAGACTTCCACAATGAGTTATATTATCTTACGACAAAATATATCGACAAATATGTTTTTTTTTTCTCCTGGGGAAAAACGCGTTATCGTTACGGATGATTTGACATTAATATCAAGTAGTATGCAACTTTACGTAATCAAGTATTCTTTAAGCTTAAAGAAATTCATCGACGATTCTAGAATGTGTAATTGTATCCAGTATATCATTGTACATGATTGAGTTACCGTCGTTTTTGCACATCAATCACAAAATTAAGTGCACTGAATTGTGCAAGTAAAAATTGTGGATCAACATGATAATATACTTGAACGGACATGTTTTATTTGCCTTATACGCGATGTACCAATTGTGTTTTATGAAGCAATAAAAATAGATAATACGGGCCAATCGAAAGGCACAATTGTGTTTTCAGCGATAATGAGTTGAAACTCACATATACATACATCACACACGAAATTGTCACATAATCCCAATCATAGTACTTTTAATGAAATAATATAATAATAATAATAATATAGGGCTGGTATTAACCAGCCCTATATTATATACTGCCCACTGCTGAGCACGGGCCTCCTCTACTACTGAGAGTGTTTTAGGCCTTAGTCTACCACGCTGGCCTAGTGCGGATTGGCAGACTTCACATACCCTCGAAATTCTTATGGAGAATTCTCAGGCATGTAGGTTTCCTCACGATGTTTTCCTTCACCGTTAAAGCGAACGATAATTCATAAACAATACACACATAACTTCGAAAAGTCAGAGGTGTGTGCCTTGGGTTTTGAACCTCCAGACATTGTCTCGGCAGACCATTCCATTCCCAACTAGGCTATCGTCCACTTTAATGAAATATTACTAGAATTTATTTTGACTACGTGTGAGGAGTTCGTTAGTATCTTTAACCGGTAATAGCAATAACCTTTAAGGCAGTTTATGGCCGATAGAAATCCTTTTGTGGGCATTATGGCCACTTCTGAAGAGGGAGAATTAATGTCAAGAGGGCTTCGTCTCTACTAATTTCATAAAAGTGGTCCAAATACCTTAGTTTCTTAGATGCATCTACATTGGTGAGGTTATCGTGTGTCTCGAAGATATTGGTAGGACTCTCTTAAATATAAAAAAAAAAACTAAGTAATATATCGTTAGGTAATATTTCAATACATGAAGCAAAACAAAACACTAAACAAATCACTCAGTAGGTTATTTCAATGGGTTCTCAACTCCGCCCACTACAAGACGAGATAAAGGACGTAAAGGTCAATTATATTAATATAAACTGAGCGATTTTATTGCTTAGTGCTTACCATATACATTGAAGACTGTTCTTGTAAATAATATTCTTCATTCCCGAAATAGCGAGCGATGTGTTAGCACATTTATTGTCATCTACCATTAATGCATTAATAAGTTTTCTTGATGTTTCTTCTCTTTGTCTCGTGTTAGTTACGATATCGTTCATACTTTTAGTATTAAAATGACCTCACAGCTTTTTGGGAGACTTACAGAAGACTATAAAGATCTTTCTTCGGGGATGATATACACCAGGAACATTTTGATTTATCGCAATACAATTACTGTTTTGTGGCTATTTTTGGTAAATTAGAGATGTCTTTATGTCCAGAGGGAGTAAACGTCCTAGCTTTGTAATGCACCCACAGTCTCTGAAATTATGATATTTCTAAATGGTGGTCACTTATTATAGGGTAATCCATCGACTCGTCAACCAGCTCTATTGTTTGAATAATTCCAACAATATCGCTTAACAGGTGACATCAGCATTATGATCAAAAACTTACTAATTTTATATTCTTAATGTGAATCTCACAGGCAAACACAATGGTGTCGGTCGCGGTCTTTAAGTCCCGCTGTTACTTATTCTACACTACTTTGCAGTAAATGATGACACTGCAAATTTACATCATGTCGATGAAAATTCTAATGTCTGAAATTCTGATTCTGTCATAATCCACGTGATTGTTTTATTCTAGCACGCAACACCGGACCCGGTGGTTAGTTATAGTCCTGAAATGTCGACCTACGAAGATATTTCATTTCGTGGCAGTCGGTTCAATTACGAAGGCCTATCTTTATTAAGTGGTCTGCCAAAGTTCACTTTAGTAAATACTGAAGCAAAACGTAGAAAAGCTGTGTGACTGTCTATTTAATCCAGGGTCTAATTCTTCAAATCTCTTTTCTGCATCACTTCAGCAAAAACGCAACCTCACTGCCTGGCAGCCTCCTTAATAGCTTCCTCATGTTCTTTCAGAGAGCTGATATCGATTTTATTTGCATAGCCAGCGAGTTCCCATCGCCAGATCGTATCAATAAGTCTGAACAAACACGGGGCTTTATACTCGACTCTTGAAGGCCGCAACCGCACCGAAATGTTGGCCAGTCGCCAAATAAAGTACACTAATTAGGAGGTTCGTGGCTTTAATGAGCAAATACTAAATGAGTTGACATTAATAGTGTACGTGCTTGAGTTTTTTCTTCTTTGGTGATCTCAAATAATATCACATGTTTGTTTTTTAGGAGATTAATAATTATAAATTGATTAGTCGTGAAATGTTGTTTTCGTGGTGGTCTGCATACTCTGAATATTTTTGCATTTGTTTCTTCATTCTTTTTCTTGGGCTGGTCTATAAAATTTTCCTCTTTGTGAAATATGTGGTATTTAATGAAATTTAAA